>CAKKTJ010000104.1:0-364630 GCA_920618645.1 Peronospora belbahrii | reverse complement strand
AGCGCCGAGCCCAAATAACCACGCGAAGAACGTTTCGAAATACATTTGTGGGAAGCCCTTCGTGCTTCGGGTAACCCTGCCTGCGATATCGCTTGCGAGTATGTCAATATCTTTCCGAAGACAATTCCCGCTGAGCTTCCAAATGATCGTGGAGTGCGGCACAACATTAACCTTGTGCCTGGATTGAAGTATTCTGTAACGCGATAGTGGCCGTTACTTCGTGATCAAGTCATCGCAATTAATGATATTTTTGAGGGGGCCGCCGTAAAGCAGGCCATTTTCGCGAGAGCGTCTCTCCACATTCGAGCTCTACTTTGTGTGTGAAGAAAGCCACCGGAGGTTGGCCCATTACGCATGCTTTCAACAAGTTGAATGAAGCTACTATTTCGAGTCAAACGCCAATTCCACGCCAAGACATGGTATTGGATGCCACGTCCGGTAGTGAGATTTTCAGTGCCATCAACCTGACAGACGGGTTTTACCAGATCACTAATGAAAGACGTTGATATTCCACTCACTGCGATAAGCACCCCGAATGGGATTCTATGGGAGTGGCTAGTCGTGCCACAAGGCGTTAAGAACGCCCCAGCTATGTTCAACCGGATGGTGACACAACTATTCTGCCCACTACGCGATTTTTCACCAAGCTCCTTCGACGACATTTTTGTACACAGCCGCACTGAGCAACAGCTTAGCGCCACGGAGGTTCACATTCAACACTTGAAACAGGTGTTTTAAGTGATGCGTGAGAGCAAATTATATGCCTATTTGAAGAATTGTGTCTTCTGTGCTCCCGATAATTCAGTACTCGGCTGTTACTTCAGCAAGGAAGGTGTCCATGCTGAACCCGAGAAAGTGTCATCGATATATTCATGGCCTACGCCCAGGATCCAAGCTGGATTACGACAATGAATCGACCTGGATAATTACTTACATAATTATATGAAGAATTATGCCGAGTTAATTCAATCATTATCGACATTGCTGAAGAAAGACGCAGTTTCGTCATGGTGGGCAGAACATTAATCTACCTTCGACTTCGTAAAGAAGGAATTTTCTGAGGCACCGGTGCTCATGTCACCTGATGCTTCCAAGCCATTTCACGTTGTTTTTGATGCGAGCAACTTTGCGATTGGATGTGCCCTCATGCAATGTGATGACGAGGGTCGAGAGAGCGTCGTAAGTTTTCACTCGCAGCAGATGGAACCTGCCGAGCGAAACTATCCGGCACAGGATAAAGAACTTTTGGCTGTGCGTTATGCGCTGATCAAGTTCAGGGTACATTTACTGGGGGGAGAAGGTGTTATTTTTCCAGTATATACAGATCACGCATCACTGCGTACCGCCGTCAATATCCCTCACTTGTCTCAGCGTATGGCTTGTTGGTTGTCCTTCTTCTTCGAGATTAACTTCCTAATGTTTTACAAGCCCGGCAAAAATAACATCCTTGCTGACGCGCTTTCTCGGCGTCCCGATTACGATCCTCGACGCAACACGGGTCGTCAGCCAGGTAGTGATAATGACGAAAATAATGACATTTGTTTGTGCTGTATGAGATGGGTCTTAAAGCTATGGTAAATTCCTACCTAAGCGCGTGCAGGCTCGTTCTGCTGGAGCCTTCGGAACGTGGCAGTCTCGAGTTGACAAAGTCGCTCCACCAATCCCTGCTAATCCCGTCGAGTCCTCTCGGCAGCCTCCGTTGCAGCCGCCGCACAATCTTGGGCACTCTCGGCCATCTCACGAGCATCCAGTAGGCCATTCTTCTCTTCTTCAGAATCAGCACGAAGAATCCGCAGCTTTTCGTTCGACGGCACAGGCGTATGATTATGTGTATCGGCGCTCACCACAAGAGGCTTTCCTTTGTGACACTTCTCCTCCCTTGGTGGATGCATCATGTGTGCAACGCTGGATTGTGGACCGTATCGTCGGTCATGAACGTCCCTCCCGCCATACTACGAGTAGCGACTCGGTGCCATCGAAAAGTCGAGCTGAGACACACTACAAGGTCCGTTAGTCGGGTTACTCACCAACGGACGACACGTAGTAGCCGCGAAGTACATTGCCACGCGATGTTCCTGAAGTTGTCTAGGAGTATGAATCCACTAAGAGGGAGGTGACCACGACCGACGCTGTGGACTACGCCACCATCTTGCGCGCCGTGATGATCGCGAGCTGGTGACCGACGACGATCCCCCGAGCGACTTCGAGGTTTACAATGGGGCTCGGGAGCACTTGGATACCATAAAGGCAGAGAACGACTGCGTAAATGACCACGAAGGTCATACATTAACCGGTCGCGATTGTGTAAACGTCTCCGTTGTTCGACAAGGCGCTCTTTTACGTGACGCAGCGTGGATACTTGGAGCTCTAAGAGGCTTCTCTCATAGCGGCTGATCCATGGTCGGACGTGCTGAGGCATTCCCCATGCACACGCTAAGCCGTCTCATTCCTGTTAAGATGGACGCGGTATCTCCGCGTAGCTCGATGAGCACCCTCACGGACATGGACGTAACACATGTGGAACTTGTCACGTGTCAGACGACATACGCGGCGGTGTAAATAGCCAATAGCGTGCACACCAGAGTGTCCTCGCGTCTCTCGATTCAGGACGTGAAGAATGTTTCTTCACGTCGACTCGCGTTCCAGGGTCTGATGAAGGCACACCAAGATCGTTGCAGTGCGTCTTCAGTGTATGCATGACGTGTCGTCTTGTCCCGCACGTTGCGTTATCGTGTGAAGAGGCTTTTTGTCGACTCGAGCAATTCAGGCTCATCGGCTCCTACAAGACTGTACAAGCTCCACGGTTTCAACTCGTCTACATGACTCGCGGTATACGTTCCCTTTGGATCACCTTCTGATAAGTCCGATCGTTGTTTAGCGTCTCGGCACGTGAGTGCTCGGGTTTCCTGCTGCTCAACTGTGTACAACTGAGCAGATTTGCAGTCAAGACGACACACCGTTGGATTACCCGTTGTACTTTTTGTGCGACAATTTGTTAAGAACAAGATTCTGCGTATGGGCTTATGTTGAGGGAAGCCCTACTTATAGAGGAGGGTGTTGTAATGAAGCAACCCATTAAAGTAAGTAGTTGTAGGTGTTATTATATACCAGGTATATTCAGTATCCGAATAGCAGATACTGCACGCTATTTACTATTGTTTGGGTGCCAGATCCAATAATTAGCCAATAGTAAATCGATCCACATTAATTAGAAGAGAACCCCTTCGTACTTAGTACGAGTTATGAACAAAAATATAAACAGAGTTAATGTTACCTTACTTACACAAGAACAGCGCTTCCTCAAAGCTTAATAGTGTAAGACGGTAACGGGCGCTGAAACCGCTACACAGATCGCATTAAGAGCGACTTTTAAAATTTTTTGGGGGGTTGTTTGTTTGTTTAATTTATTTTTAATAATAGTTTAAAAAAAAGAAAAAAATTTATTAAAAAAATCACTAGTTTGTTGTTGGTGTGTAAAAAGTTTTTTTTTTTTTGTTTTTTTGATAGCGCTTAGAGATAAGTAGCAAGACGTTTACAAAAGTTTGGTTAGATCGGATTAATACGTTTTAATTTCGTAAACCTCAAAGCTTGATAAGCGCAAATTATCTTCCACTTACAAGTCAAAGACTTGTGGGGGCCATGCTTCTAAAATAGTCCTCCTTACCACGCACGCAAAAGATGTAAAGGCGTCGAATTCTCCAAAAGGTCAGAGTCAGAGCCAGCCTACTGACTTTGCTCCCACATCACCAAGTTCTAGGAAGCGTCCGACGACAGCTGTCGTCACTTCTGACCGTCCTGGTCGAAAGCGATAACGGCGTCAGTGCAACCTTGCCGGAGGGGTATCTCATACTCCCTCAAGTCGTACGACTGGAACCCCCCCTAATTCACCAAATATAGGGTATGACCCTGGCGAAAGCGCCGAGCCAAGAGGCGCTCAACGTAGAACGGTTGATGACCCAAATCACCAATCAGCTTCGGAGAGGTTGGTGACCCATGGACTCATGATCTCTGAGATCAAGCGTCGCCTAAAAATCCTGGAGCGTGACGCTCTTGGATTGGTGACGTCTCACTGTCATCGATTAATGAGCGTGTAGATCGACACCGTCGATCCTTTGAGCGTTATCGCGCTGAGAACTTTGATCGCTTAGCGACGATTGAGCAATCTCAAGCCAAGCTTCGCTGTCAAATCGACCTCCTGGTACGCCCCCAGCGTCCATATGCACCTCCGGTGCTGTACTGACCCTTCGGCCGGGGGTATAGGGACAATTCTTTGAAGTCAACCGAAGCTGGGTTGAGATATGGCTTTTGCAAGCCCATATAGAACACAGGGTATGCTCGCATCTTCTTCGGAAGGTTCAGCATATAAGCTAAGTCTTTTTAGTCGATTTACCTTGAAAGGTACAATAAACTCTGGATGTAATTTGGTTATATATGCCGCAGACACTGCGCGAATAGGTAAATTCCTAGCATTAAATTAAACCAAGTCTCCCACTTTGAACTCATGTTTGTTCCTTCTGCCTTTGGCATCTGCTTATACCTTCAGAACATCCTGACTTTTAACCATAGCGTCTTTTACGCGACATAATACGTCAAAATGTCGTTGAAAGAAACGCTTTTACCTTCTTGTGAATCGAAGCAGAGCTAATACCAGCCAAGCCTTCGGCTATCTCTACCCCACTAAGCCCTGATGTGGCAGGGAGTAGCGTTAATGGAACGCAAGGATTAACCAAACCATTCACATAGAATATGGTAAAGCCTGTCAAGGCATGAACCGCGTTATTCAACGCAACTCAATGAGTGGGAGCATCGTGCTCCATTGCTTTGGTGTTTCAGCACAAACACTCCGAATCATATCACCAATAACGCAATCCATGCGTTCTGTCTGACCATCGGTATGGGTATGGTCCGCCGTGGACATGTCCAGTCGAGTGCCCAGTACTTTAGCGACTGACGTCCAAAACTTACCCGTAAAAACGGAGATCTCTATCAGAGACGATTGCAATAGGCAATCCGTGCTGTGTAAACACACGATCCATGAGCAGCTTAGCTGTTCCTTCTCTATCATTAGAGTCGGAACTGCCGCTAAGTGAGCCATCTTGCTCAGTCGGTCAACAAAGATTACAATTCCAGTGTTGCCTGCCGCACCACGCGGTAGGCCAAACACAAAGTCCATACTAATGGGCTGCCACAACCCCGAGGGTACAGGCAAACACGCCAAAAGCGTAGCCAAACTAGGCGAGGGCTTCACCCTTTGACACGTGCGTACATATCTACCAAACCATTAATACAACTTGGGCCACCAATATTGAAGGCTCACCGAGCTTTAGGTCTTTTCACAACCCAAACGACCACCAAGTGGTGTATCATGAGCCTCATAAAGTATCTGATACTTGAGTCCTCATCATGAGGCACCACAACATGGGGTTGGTCATCCGACCCTGTACTAGACCATCGGTCAGTGCATAGCGATGTAATCTCGCACGCTAATGTGGTGACTGATTCACCTTAAAGTTTTCAAACTGTGCACTACATAACTCCTGAAGAATGGCAACACATGACTCATTGCGCGCATCGCTACACGGATCCGATCCTTAAGCTGAAGACCTTACAACAGTGAGATGAGCAAGCTCATAGTCGTCGTAAGGTTGCATGTACCCCGTTGTCCTCGTAAAAGAATCCATTTGTGACTTCACCCGACCCTCCAGGGTCAGTATCTCGTCACCTATCGCACTTGGACTCGTGTCCTGACACCTTGGCTTGCAGCTACCAACACCACTTACGGTGTTTAATGATGCAACATCATTGTCATGACGTATGTCATATGTGCCATCTAGTGGGATCTCAACCACACTATCGACAGTCCTTGGGCCTTGCTCAGGACTATTGCTCTCGACAATTACAGTAGATACAAAGTCGGATAATCCAACAGATAGCATATTGACCGACTCGGTCCAATATCCACGCCAAAAGCGCTTTCGCTTCCTATCAGAGGTGGGTTCATTACTCTCCAGAGCCCCCCCCAGGAACATTGCGCGTTGCTCCTCAGGCATTCGACCTCCAATCAATCCATGCCTCATGGCGTTGAGTCCATGCTACGCGTAAGATGCGGTTATAAACATCACATCCACGTTCATAACCAGACAGCGCTCCATGCTGTTGAAACCTCGCATTTAGGTCTAAGAAAAGAGAGCGTTTCATGCTGTCTAAGTCCAAGAACTTTACATTTAAGTCCATCGGGACTTTGGGTACCATAACACGCGTACCCGTCACTAAGCAAACCGTGACTGTGTCCCATTTATGCGCTTTGAGAGCTTCAGCATATTGTTGACTACCGTCCATGGTGGTACGGCGGCCATAATTGCCTGGTGTCGCCGAATCGATCAAAATGATCCATTTCTTATCAAAGCCCTAAACCGTCCCACCGGCGACTGGCAAGCCTGGCTTGCCTTTTTTGTTCCGTTTTCGAGAGTTCGTGTCTCTTTGAGGCTGTGCCCTGCTTACTTTTACTCCCTAGAGGTTCAACAGAGCTCAGTTCTTCACCAGTAGGGTGCCCGTGCCTACTTTGTTTCGGCGTTTCCTTTCGGCAAACCAGAGGATTTACCCATGGGGCGTCGACCCTTCTAGGCCAAATATGTCTTTCTTGCAGGGCATTTTGCCATCAAATGGTCTGTGCTCTTGCAGATACAACCTCTGCGCACAATTTTCTGCTTCGCAGCATGAAGCTCAGCTTCTTCATCCTCCACTTGACTACAGTCCATGGAAACAGACCCATCAGACGAGCAGTTGTATGTGGCAGCCTAGCGGCCTTCAAGAAGGTCTCGAAAATCCATGCCACTCCAACTGCTTCCTCAAATGAGGACGTGTTTACCCGGAAGACTTTCGTTCTGACAATGCCAATTCGGTGTCCGTCCATAAAGACCGTGACGGTCACTGCCTCAGGCAGAGAACCTATCACCATGACGGCAGTAGTCTTACACATATGCCGCAAGCTCACGCTTGCTTTTGCGACACGCCAAAAACCGCGACCGGTTACGGTGTGCTTGGTTTGGCGGTGCATACTGCCAGGTCATCTGAACTTTCAGATCGGACCATGTGGGAAAAGCATCGTGCAGTGATGCACCACATGTGAATGCCCATTGTTTGGCTAAGCCACCTAACTTTCCCGTGGCAAATCTCGTACGGTTCATAGGTGATGTCAGCTATAAACATAGCCGACTCACCCTGTCGGAACCAAAGCATAAGGTTGTCACCTTCTTTGCCGTCGAACTTATCGACTTCCATTTGTATGTTTTTTTTGGTCTGCGGACCACTTCTTGCGCCATTGTCGCCATGGGCGAAGGCGCAGAAGAAGGCATCTGTGCCTTTACATGCTCGACTAGAGCTTTATTATATTCATCAAGCATATGAATACGCTTGTTAACCTCTTCTTCGCCCTGGGAGATGAGGTATTCAACGCCCTTAGGGCCAAGGATAGGGAGCAGCTTCTGCTACCCTTCCTGTTGTGCATGGGACAGGCCAACCGCTGACATCTCTTCGATGTCCATTCTCATACAGACAAGTAGCCACCAACTCAGGTGAGGGGTTGACTTTAAATTCTACCAGGTGTAGCAGAGCTACTATAGTAATGCTACTAATGCACTAAGTTTAGACAAAGACACGCTCTAGAGAGCTTTACATCTTAGGGTTCTTAGCCTTGAGGAGTATTGCCTTCGTTTCTCATGCTCAACAGCATTAAGCCATTGTACGGTATTGCGCAGTGTCCTGTCCTGTTATCCTGCCTGCTACCATGGGCAGCAACGAGGCCAAGATCATTTGGGAGTCAGCATGAAACCCAACGTCTCTCAAACACGTTTTCACACTGTTCAAAACAACTCCTAAAGCTAGCTTAACAAGCTTGTGCCTTTTGGTTGAAAACAACCACGTCTCTAAGAGACCAGTATTAGAGATACACTTCTTTCTTGCAAGGATTGAGGTTTTAGCAAGAAATGCTATACATAGTAGGTTTACAACTGATTTATTTATATGTTTATCTTTTAGAACTAAATATTGAAGCACCTATTCTATGCTTAGTGCTAGTCACTATTTATCCGGCCCTGTCGCCACCTATATGTAAACGTGTATAGTCATTTACACTGAAACTAAGTACAATGACCACGTGGCTTTATCTCAGCCACGACGTGACCCTTCGTACCTTAGGTACGGTCACATCAACCTACCACTGTGTATCAAAGGTACAGCCACACCACAACGGTGTGGCAGGTGTGTATATACAATACACACATTTGTGTAACCGCGTCGTAGGACCACACAAATATCAATCACGTATCCAAGACTGTCTGCCTTCTTGCAACTTTCTTCGTAGCAAAGTCGTTTTTGCCACATTCTCGCAAAATGCTGTTCTATCTTCGCAAGACTTAAATTGCAAGCTGGTCGCTAGCCTTTACTTTAGTCACTACAACTTCGACATGCAGGTGTTACACCTTTGAATCCATGCTGCAAAGCTGAGATGTAAGAAACCTGACAATATCATCGTTCTCGATGTCCAAGAGGTGGCATCAGATGACGCTTTCATCAATACCATTTCCAATTGTTTGCCACATTGCAATCATTTACCATTTCCGATGTCAGTGAGAAAGACCAATGCATACAACAGGTGCATTGTAATTGAATCGCCGACCCTGAGCACGTCTACTTGAACGAAAGTTAGAAAGGTGACAATGATGATGGTGACGCAACGATATTCATCATTTGCGAATTGTATGGAATCAGTGAGCACTTTATCGGAATGGTTACTGCTGTCTTCATAATGTAACCAGTGAGCTCTATATCGGAGTGGTCACTCCTGTCTTCATAATGGAACCAGTAAGCACTGTATCGGAGTGGTCACTACTGTCTTCCTTATAAAACCAGTAAGCACTGAATAGGAGTGGTCACTGCTGTCTTCACTATTAAACCAGTGAGCTCTGTATCGGAGTGTTCACTGCTGTCTTCGCAATGGAACCATTACTTTGCTCCAAGTTTAACTCGTCGAAGAAGCGACAGAGACGACCAAGCACTCGCCTTGTCGATGACATGTTTGATCCAATTGCCTACAACAACAACAAAGCTCGCTCAATCACGACGCCATGCGCTTTTGTGGTGTATGCGGATCTCCTCAACACCTCAACAGCCAAATACTGATCTCAACAGCAAAATATAGATGCCGACACTATGTAGAAAGCCTCGCTATGGTTGACAACTTCGACTGCCGGCCTTTTGCCCTACGCTGGCTTGATATATGTGAATCAATCATGCTGCAGTATGCTGTTACGATAGGCCTCAACTCACTCAGTATATCAAAAGGCAGTCACACTGAGACCTAGCTGCCAATCCTCCAGCTCTACCAAATTCACTCAAATACCGTCATTACATACGATGATGAACCTCCAAAGCACGTGATGCCCGTCTACCACGTCATGAACGTACTTGGCAGCTTTCGCATGACTATGGTCAGCTGCTCGATGCCCAACATAAGCTTTTTGTTGAACTGGATTAGACCATTGAATCGCGTGTATTCCGCCCCAGCTTCCTACGGTGCAAGTGTCAAGATACTGACGCTGTAGGCCTCGCTTGCTGCTAATGAACAAACTTTGACCAATTTCCAAAACAACACACATTTACCTCCGTCTCTGTATGAATACCGCGTACGTTCCTTCTCCTTCAATTGTAGTAAACCGATAAGCGTGTCCGCCGTATCACCGGTGATAAGCCAAACCTCTTGCTCTGTCTACTGTATATGCCTTAAGCCTCTTGACCGTTTTAGCTTAGCGACCACCTTAGTTAGATCTTCAGCTTCATATCTAATCCTAAGTGCAGAATGGAAGCGCTGCAGTCTAGCATTCTCACCCAAATGTCATACACGTACGAGACCCGCAGTAGTCCAGCCCTATTGAAGCCTAAGAAGCACGAAACTATCGTCATTCTTTTTCGTAGCTCCAAGCACTTCTTCATTTCTGCATGTTTCATTCAGGTCCAGCACAATGTCCGTAGTGACAACACGTCTTGTTACGACAAACAAGTCTCGCTAGACCAATGTGCCTTTATGAATACTGGTAGACAGTGCAATTTATGACGGTCTAAATAATTCGGTGCGTATTGACAACCGTTTAGCCTGACAATCGAGACAAAGCGCTCAGCAGTCTGCACAGATGGTGGGTAACCCTCGAGTTATAGCACCGACTTTTATGGCCTCGGATTGGTATGATCGTCTACTTGATCGTTGCGACGTAGTTGATAGTGATTTTCGATGCACAACACAACACTCAAAATCGCTGTACTTCCGCACAGGCTTTGTTTAAGATTCGTGGCTCAATATGACATAGACACGGCAATGCAGTGTCGTCCGTCCTGCGCAGACCCTACAAGTAGATACTAAACAGTACTCTACGAATAACTTCACCGCGTAGTGTCCATGGTGCTCTAGTCTTTGTGCTCGTGCGTCTCACAGAAGTTGTGGACACAGACAGTCTGCTGTGTAGGGCTAGCGCTGTGAGCTTTTTACTATAAAGGCCACCTTAACGAAGCACTGTCATATCTCGAACGTAGCGCTGTAACAAAGAATGTGTTTATCTCATTGACCTGCTGTGCAATTCATGAACGGGGCCGAAAAGCCCACGTAGATAATTTGGTGCGTATTGACAACCGTGTTTAGCCTGACAATCGAGACAAAGCGCTCAGCAGTCTGCACAGATGGTGGGTAACCCTCGAGTTATAGCACCGACTTTTATGGCCTCGGATTGGTATGATCGTCTACTTGATCGTTGCGACGTAGTTGATAGTGATGGTGATTCGATGCACAACACAACACTCAAAATCGCTGTACTTCCGCACAGGCTTTGTTTAAGATTCGTGGCTCAATATGACATAGACACGGCAATGCAGTGTCGTCCGTCCTGCGCAGACCCTACAAGTAGATACTAAACAGTACTCTACGAATAACTTCACCGCGTAGTGTCCATGGTGCTCTAGTCTTTGTGCTCGTGCGTCTCACAGAAGTTATGGACACAGACAGTCTGCTGTGTAGGGCTAGCGCTGTGAGCTTTTTACTATAAAGGCCACCTTAACGAAGCACTGTCATATCTCGAACGTAGCGCTGTAACAAAGAATGTGTTTATCTCATTGACCTGCTGTGCAATTCATGAACGGGGCCGAAAAGCCCACGTAGATAATTTGGTGCGTATTGACAACCGTGTTTAGCCTGACAATCGAGACAAAGCGCTCAGCAGTCTGCACAGATGGTGGGTAACCCTCGAGTTATAGCACCGACTTTTATGGCCTCGGATTGGTATGATCGTCTACTTGATCGTTGCGACGTAGTTGATAGTGATGGTGATTCGATGCACAACACAACACTCAAAATCGCTGTACTTCCGCACAGGCTTTGTTTAAGATTCGTGGCTCAATATGACATAGACACGGCAATGCAGTGTCGTCCGTCCTGCGCAGACCCTACAAGAGATACTAAACAGTACTCTACGAAACTTCACCGCGTAGTGCCATGGTCCTAGTCTTGCCGTCTCTCACAGAAGTTGTGGACACAGACAGCTCTGAGGCTAGCGCTGTAGCTTTTTTACTATAAAGGCCACCTTAACGAAGCACTGTCATATCTCGAACGTAGCGCTGTAACAAAGAATGTGTTTATCTCATTGACCTGCTGTGCAATTCATGAACGGGGCCGAAAAGCCCACGTAGATAATTTGGTGCGTATTGACAACCGGTTAGCCTGACAATCGAGACAAAGCGCTCAGCAGTCTGCACAATGGTGGGTAACCCTCGAGTTATAGCACCGACTTTTATGGCCTCGGATTGGTATGATCGTCTACTTGATCGTTGCACGTAGTTGATAGTGATGGTGATTCGATGCACAACACAACACTCAAAATCGCTGTACTTCCGCACAGGCTTTGTTTAAGATTCGTGGTTCAATATGACATAGACACGGCAATGCAGTGTCGTCCGTCCTGCGCAGACCCTACAAGTAGATACTAAACAGTACTCTACGAATAACTTCACCGCGTAGTGTCCATGGTGCTCTAGTCTTTGTGCTCGTGCGTCTCACAGAAGTTATGGACACAGACAGTCTGCTGTGTAGGGCTAGCGCTGTGAGCTTTTACTATAAAGGCCACCTTAACGAAGCACTGTCATATCTCGAACATAGCGCTTAACAAAGAATGTGTTTATCTCATTGACCTGCTGTCAATTCATAACGGGCCGAAAAGCCCACGTAGATAATTCGGTGCGTATTGACAACCGTGTTAGCCTGACAATCGAGACAAAGCGCTCAGCAGTCTGCACATATGGTGGGTAACCCTCGAGTTATAGCACCGACTTTTATGGCCTCGGATTGGTATGATCGTCTACTTGATCGTTGCGACGTAGTTGATAGTGATGGTGATTCGATGCACAACACAACACTCAAAATCGCTGTACTTCCGCACAGGCTTTGTTTAAGATTCTGTGGCTCAATATGACATAGACACGGCAATGCAGTGTCGTCCGTCCTGCGCAGACCTCACAAGTAGATACTAAACAGTACTCTACAACTTCACTGCGCTAGTACAACAGGTTGTCTGCATTCATAACTATAATTAGTCGCACGAGCATAGAGATCAGAGCACCATGGACACTACGGAATTAACTTTAAGGCTAGCAGAACGTGACATCGAGCTTGTGTTGTTTCAAACGAATCTCTATGTAGACTGAGGCCTTTCGTTTCCTCGCCAAAAACGTGACATGAATCTTCTGATGTGACAGTTTGTTACTAACGTGGATACGAATGTATGCACATGTTTTGTTGGCTTTGCATCGTTGCGTTCGTCAGACGATTCATTGCGTTTGTACAACACCATGCCACTGGACCTTTCGTTCTTAACGATCGGTGTGTCTTTTACGCAAATCAATTGGACTGGACGGTAAGAATACAAAAGCCAGTCAAGCAATCGCGTTTGGGTCGGCGGCATTGTTGTCTCCTCATTCCAATATTCGCTTCCAAACACTCGAACCTCGATTCAATTCATCCCCTTTCCAGCATGTCCACGACGCGTAATCAACATAAGAGGCTGTACTGGTACACAGTACTAGCAGCGATCACGCTACTGACATATTGGAGCACTCTACCGAAGACTGCAGACTCCGACACGGTCATCGCTGGTTCTTTGCAGTATGCGCTTGGTATTCATCAGAGCAACACAAGGGTCAAGAGGCACCTGCGGTCAAGCTCTGACACGACGGCAATTGACGTCGATGACAATGAAGACAGAGCGCTTCGCATCAACTTCGAACTTCCAACTTTGAAGTTCCCGGATGTGGCTAAGAAAGCAAGCCAGAAGGCTTTTGACGCTTTTGACGCTTTTGTGATTACTAAACTTCCGAAGAGCCAAAAAGCAAATGCCATACGTTTTAAGAGGCTAAATCTTGACAAGGTATCAAGCTACGAGGATGCGGAAAAACTCGCTAAGTCCGGCAACTTCGAAAAGTGGATCAACGGTGAGATAAAAGTGTACAAGAACACAGAGAAGGCTGAGGAGGCCATGGCTTCAACGCTTGTGCGTTTGCCCGGCAAAGACAAAGCTATCATGATTTTAGCAGCTGGAAGTAAAGACTCAAGGACAAAAGAGATCGCCAAGAATTTGGAGAACCGTCTGCTGAGTCAATGGATGAAACGTTGGTCGTCATGACGGTCTTTATAAGCTACTAACTTTTGGCAAGACTGGTCACGACTTTTGGGAAAGTTCGCAATGGGAATGGTTTGTCGCTGAAGCGAAAAGGAAAAAGGAGAATGAATTTGACCTGCTGGTTAAGATTCTTAATGCCGCAGTACAGTGACGAGAAAGTGTCCCAGATTTTAGCGTCTGGAAAGACGATTCCAAGCGTCGAGCAAGATGCCAAATGGTTGGAAGAGAGTCTGCTGAGAGAGTGGATGAAAGATGGTCGTTATGACGGTCTTTATCAGCTACTAACTTTTGGCAAGACTGGTCAACGACTTTTGGACAAGTTCGCAATGGGAACTGTTTTTCGATGAAGCGAGGAAAAGCAAGAGTAGGATTTGAGCTGCTGGTTGAGATTCTTAAGCCGCATTCCAGTGACGAGAAAGTGTCCGAGATATTAGCGTCTGGAAAGACGATTCCAAGCGTCAAGCAAGATGTCAAAGGGTTGGAAGAGAGTCTGCTGAGAGAGTGGATGAAAGATGGTCGTGATGACGGTCTTTATCAGCTACTAACTTTTGGCAAGACTGGTTAACGACTTTTGGACAAGTTCGCAATGGGAACCGTTTGTCGCTGAAGCGAAAAGGCAAAAGGAGAATGGGATTTGAGCTGCTGGTTGAGATTCTTAAGCCGCATTCCAGTGACGAGAAAGTGTCCGAGATATTAGCGTCTGGAAAGACGATTCCAAGCGTCGAGCAAGATGCCAAATGAGTTGGAAAAGAGTCTGCGGAGAGAGTGGATGAAAGATGGTCGTTATGACGGTCTTTATCAGCTACTAACTTTTGGCAAGACTCGTCACGACTTTTTAACAAGTTCGCAATGGGAATTGTTTGTCGAAGAAGCGGAAAGGCAACAGAAGAATAGACTTAAGCTGCTAGTTGAGATGTTCAAGCCGCATACCGGCATCAATAAAGTCACTCGACGTCGAACGAAGCTGCCGAAAGTGGAAGAAGAGAAGCTGTCGAATGTGGAAGAAGAGACTCTGTCAAAGTGGATGCAAAAACCTGGTCGTAGAGCAGGGCTATCTCGGCTTTTATTTTTTGACACGGCTAACAGCGAGATACTTAATGTTTCGCAAATCGATTTCGTTTTTGAAAAATTAGGAGTACCGACGAAAGATCGAGACGAGCTTTTGTTTACGGCGCTTCAATCGCACCTAGGCGATGACGGGCTAGCAAGACTGGTTGCTGTGTCCAAACGCGACGATTCTTTAAGGGAACTTGCGACCAAAATGGAGGAGCATTTGCTGAAGTCGTGGTTAAAAGCGTGGGAACAGACTGGTTTGAGCACAAATCCATATACATTTGGCTTTTATTTTGCGCTTTTAGGCTTTAACAACAAAAGTCCAGATGAACTTCTACAAAGTCCGGAATTGAGCACGCTTGTGGCTTTTGGAAAGCTGTTAAATGAAGATGAGCAAAACAAATGGAAAGACGTTTTGCTAGACAAATTGATGAGTAAAGAGCCTGATCTGCCGACACTAAAGAAGATTTTTGCAAAGCACAGTAATGGCATTAACGCGGAAGCTGTGCGAGTATTAAAACTTCGACTGCTGGAGAAGATTAAAGAGGAGAAGCTGGATTAGGTGTAGACGAAGAGGATACGAGACTGGTTTGAAAAAGCGGAAGCTACGAAACGTGCCGAAGATGGTTCTTGAGCTCAAAGATGAAGCCAGAATTAGATTTCTACGTCTACTATGGTACACATGGATCTTATTATATACTGCTGCGTAAACTGGTAGATGAAGAAACATTGCAGCGCTCGAATTGCTCAGCGCTGAAGGCGGAACCAGTTTGTGACGAAGTGGCGGCCATCAAGAGGCTGATAGGTGGCAGGTGCAGAGGCGGTTTTGGAACAAACATCAATACGATGGCGTGGTGTCTGATATCGAAAGCATGTGCAGCGGCGAAAATGTCGTAATAGACAGCGGAGTTAGCGAGGTATGGCAGCGTCTGCGATACAGTGACAAGCGCTTTGCGATTGCATTCACGGTCTCGATTTTTCATGGCTACATCGTCCAGTAGCATCATCCAGGACTCGTCGTTCAGCAGCAGATGGTCGGTCCATCGTCTGTGGTATATACACACACTGAATGGTCAATAACAACTTGATGATGACGGACCTGAAACCAGCTAAGCAGAGCACTGATCACTTCCTGCTACGTATGTTATCCAAACCTGCAAGAATCGATATCAAAAGGTAAAAAGCAGCTATCAAATGAATCGCCTTTAGCTCAACCCTCTGCAACGTTTTTAAACCTTATAAATAGATAAATAAAACCTCAATCCATTCTTACTTTGCCAGTATTTTATCCCCCCTCCCTCCCCCCATTAAGAATATAAACGATGTTGCTGAACAATTTAATGTTTTGGATGATGGTGGTCGAGGCAGTCATTTGTCTAATGTTAACTCTTCCATTTGGTCAGTGGTTATCTTACACTATGATGTCGTTCTTAATGAAATACCTAAATGATTAAAACTCTCCAGTCAATACTATGGCTACAATTGTGCTTGCCTTATTTGCGATTCTTTCTTCTTTGTATGTAAAATATCTTACTAGCTTGGTTTCTTACTGATGATGATGTAGTTGTTTTTGTAGCTGTACGACTAATAATCCAAGAGATATGATCAAGTTTTTCTAATTGTTGTTGTATTTGTTTTGTATTTTCTTATGTGTAGCAAACGTGTCAACAGTTTACAAGCACCACCTATAGGATGAAGTACTAGACGACGGAATGCGTATCCGTCTTCTCACTGAACAGCCGGATATGTAGAATCTGTGAAGTTTTGTTGGCAAGATTGTAATTATACTTGTTTAGGTGCGCGAGATGACTGAGTGATCTCAGTGCTGCGTAAAGTTGTTCTCAGTGCTGCGTACTCATCTGGTCAAGAAGTGCCAAGAAAAGCAATCGCGCTAAACTGTTATCACAAACACAGAGAAGACCCATAACTTGTCACCTACGGCCGCACAGACCCGTCCAAACCGCGAGATGCAGCTGATGCGATACGAAAACACAATACCATATGTGGCAATTGGTGTTGCAGTTTGAATACCGATTAGTAGAAGTGATGGAGAACACCAGATGACAAATATTGTCAAAAGCAAGACAAAACACACGAAAGTCAAGAGAATCAATGAAAGATGAAGAAGAGTAAAAGTTGACACTGTTCAACAAACGCAACAGCTTGACGGTGACTGTAGAACAGCAGACGCAAAATATGTTGACAACAAAAAGCAGCATTTTTGCTGCCGAACGCTGAGCGAAAAATAATGTAGTGACGGACGTATCCAATGTTGCAGCCGGAGAAGAGTAGCGGATGCGGTGCTAGAGCAGCATACGAGGAAGGAGAAGCACGAGCTTTTGGTGACCATCTTGCGCTTATGGTATTGTCTGTCTCCTCATAGAGTTTGATTACGAAGGGAGTGGTACGGCCAACGATTATGGACTTGCCATCTCTGATGCTTCTGTTGGGCTTGTAGTTGTTACTACGATCCTCGTGGTCAAATCTCGCATTAGTGTTTATTCTGGACAGTTCTTGGTGAGTAGTTGGATCTGCATGCATGTTGCATGTGTTGATGGTGCTGGAGATGGATAGCAAAGGCAAGTACTCTCCAGCGTCATTATTGGCCCAGTTTGCAGCTACAGCATTTGCGGAGTAGCAACAGAGTCTGTACTGTCTTCTCGTAAACCAGCGTACCGACTGCCATCTGAGGCCGCATCAGGTCCGCTCTCTGACTACAGCTTGGGAGTCCCAACTAGAACCATCATCAGATATATCATCACTGATGCGCAGATAACTTTGAACAGTGTACCAAAATGCCCTGGATGCTTGGTATCACATCTTCCAAATGCTAGTTTCTATTAGTCCTCCACCGTCAACTGTACTACGAAACTAAGATAGCCATCAGAACTACAATCAGCAAGTGACTCACTATTAACTTTGCAACGAAATGTCAATTGGATTGCGAGCCTCGCAACAAGACTCCATAGGGAAGCATAGGTACTGTTTGTAGCCTTTTCCCACCCATAGCTAGTTGGACTGGTAGAGTAAACCTGCTGGACGCATCAGCGTCACTACCTCCATGCGATCAAGCCCTAAAGGGGTGCTTCATTTTTGACCCACGCTTCAGCTACAGCCTCATATTTTGCATCCGTAAGAGCTGACGAGTGTTAGTACTGATGAGTCAAAGATAGTTACAGCACATGAAGCAAGTTGTTTGACGTCAAACATTAAACTACTTGTAATCAATGCTAAACTCGTGGGTGTCAATTGATTTGTCGTACCGCAGTGTCCGCACCAATGCCGTATGTGTACTATGTAGATCGTACGTTGATCACCAACCCCAAAGAGTAAGGACAAAGCTTACACTACCAGACCCAGTAAGTCTACCTTGGATCGCTATATCCATACGCGGCTGAAGAAGACAGCAAAGTTACAAGGAAAATGACACATCTGCACATCAGTCACTGTAGCAATGCATAATACCTCTGACCTCAACGCTGCTATGCCGGCAAAATATACAAAGTAAGCAGCAGCTATGTAGTCATCTCTAGACCTTGTAACTTTGCAACGCCTTGGTGCAGACTGCGCTATTCTGTCGAGAGTCATAGGCCAAAAAACAGTTTCTATTCAGAGTCGCCGACATTACACTGTAATTATGATTGCAACAATTACTATCACTATCAAAAACTATAGATTTTGTATCCTGCTCGCTCTATGTCTAGCATTTCTTGCTAAAACCTCAATCCTTGCAAGAAAGAAGTGTATCTCTGATACTGGTCTCTTGAAGACGTGGCTGTTTTCAACCAAATGGCACAAGCTTGTTAAGCTAGCTTTAGGAGTTGTTTTGAACAGTGTGAAAACGTGTTTGAGAGACGTTGGGTTTTATGCTGACTCCCAAATGATCTTGGCCTCGTTGCTGCCCATGGTAGCAGGCAGGATAACAGGACAGGACACTGCGCAATACCGTACAATGGCTTAATGCTGTTGAGCATGAGAAACGAAGGCAATACTCCTCAAGGCTAAGAACCCTAAGATGTAAAGCTCTCTAGAGCGTGTCTTTGTCTAAACTTAGTGCATTAGTAGCTTTGCTGCAGTGACTGACACTTTTCTGCGGCTTTTTTTAGCTGGGCTGTAGGTATCAAGCCTACTAGAGTCACCTGCATTGTCAGTAACTGTGGATCTGTCTCTTCGTAGTGCTGTATGTGTCTGTGAAAACAGTTGAAGCTTCGGTAGTAAGTTGCAAATAACTACTTACGTGTTCAGACTATGATGAAATAACTGCTACTTAATCCTGTCTTGCACAGTCTCTGGAGCTACAACAGTCACTGGTATGGAGGGGGTTCTCAAGACTGCATAGTGAGACCTCAATCCACTCACTGTGCCGGACTGCTGACTGTCGGACGGGGTACCCCAATGCCGCGTGTAGACCTTCTCTCACCTTGTGTACCCGTCGGGTGGCGGGTTTTACTCTTTGGAGGACTTGATTGAGATGTGATGTCGGCTTAGAGAGGTAGACCTTGGGGTGCCTCGAGTTGGTATACTTCACTCGGTAGGCAAGTAGGTGGTCACTCGGTCGACTAAGTCGAGGGTGGACTTATAACCAAGTTCTTTAGGGGAGATTCTCAACCCTGGCCTTTCCTTCCTTTTTCTTGATATCTCAGGGGTGTTAACCGCTTGGCCTTTACTTGCTCCCGAACCAGAAGCGGAGACCACTTCCGATTGCGGGTCGATTGGGGGGGGGGGTGCTACTCCGACGAACCTACAGGTCAAATATATTCTGGGGCTCTATTCACACTTAGGTCTTACCACACGACTGTCTTCGACGGGGGGCCAAAATACATCCCTTCTCGGAACAGGTGGGTAGACATATGTACGTTCCTTGTGAGAACGGCGAAGGCTTGCTACATAGATCGTCACTTAGGTAGTATTTAATATAGTCCTATCTCTTAACCCCTATACTCTATCTTTACCCGAAGACCTGATTCTTGATTACGCTTGGCTAGGATATCTGGAGCTCTGGCCCGAGGTCGATCTCAGGGACCGGAGCCGCGAGTCGATCGACCGAAGGACCAAGGTCTATCGACGAAGAACCGAGGTCCGTCGACCTATTACCAAGGTCGACCTTCAAAGACCAGGGCCAAGGGTTCATAGGCCAAAGATCGAGATCTTCCTTTATGGAAGACCGAGGTCTACCAATGATAGATTAGGGTCGACCTTGAAGGACCGAAGTCCACCTTAAGGAACCGCGGTCCATCAGGCTAACCGTGGTTAGCTCTTTTGAATAGTGGCCAACAGACACACTTTGACCGTAAATTCTTTCCATCCAACGGTTGTTCCCCTTCCCCTTTAGCGCTTTTTCTCCCGGTCTCTTACCCAAAGGTCGGTCCTCCTTGGCAAGTCTCTTCTCTTTGGCCCACTGGTCCTCTGACTTCCCAGTTTTCAAACGCTTCACCACATCACTATCTGCTGCAAGATCAGTATCATTCACTACCTTGGTGCGAAATATTTTGGTACCTGCTAGAATCAGCAGGCTGGTCCATGACTGAGAGTAAACATCGAACTTTTCAGTGTTGGTTTAGACGCAACTTAAAGTATCTGTATAGCTCTGAGCTGTTCCTCAAATTGGTCAAGCCCATCTGCCATCCAGAAAGCTTCTGCCCGAATAGCAAGCCTAGCGAAACCCGTAATAGCTAGTTGGAGACATCTCCTGCCGAATAGCACATAACGTAGCAAGGAAACGCTGACTATAGCCAACCAATGTTGATAACCAAGCATTAGCCGGACCATCTGTCTTATTGCCTGACACTTGCACTTCCGATGACACGTTTGATACACTCTTAAACTTAGTGCGGAAGTTTGGAGGCTGCGACATGTTTCTTTTTAGTCATACTAACTTGTTCAGCAGCATATTAGTCAGCTACTCATTGCTAGCGAATCTCATCGAACTGCAAACGAAGAGTTAGCGTGCACACTTAAGGCTTAAATAAAAGACAGCATTGCCTTAGTACGAGGTTGTAACGGGGCGAGAGCTCCGTTACGTAGCTTACACTAAAGTCTTATGAGGAAGCGTAAGAAGTATGCAATTTACTTGCATACTTAAGACTATTTGATCTCTGTTTATTATTATAAAGGTTGGATCAGAAATTCTAAACCTTGTGAACTTCTCAAATACGTGTCGAATATTAACTGGGTGAAATGGGGTTAAACCTCACTTTCAACCAATCAAATAATGACACTAAAAGATACGCTATTCGCATCTTTCCCTTTTCCTACTTTATGTAATATTGTCAATATTGTCTACCTAATTATGCATAATAATGGGACCGTTATTATTGCCATATCGTACTTGATAAGGCGTGTAACGCCGTTTCAGAGGTAGTTACAGCATTCCTATGTCTAGAGCTTCTAGATGGTAAAGGTAAGTTGAAACCTCCATGGTGCTATTGGGACTTCAAAAGCGAGGTCACCGAGAATGTTTTTTTTACTGTCCGAATAATCTTCCGCCGACCCCTATGAAGGTCGTTTGCGTTAACCCAGACACTGCATCTACAGCAAATATAAGAAGTTTTGCAAGTGGGGTAGCATAGGTGAGTCTTTGGTCGATGTCAGACACTCCATCATTCTCTGTTATTCTCTCGATTCTATAATCGTTGCGCGTGGACAGGTTCGCTGTGATACTGATCGCTTGGCCTAGATTAAGTTTAAGATCCTGTGCCATTTGCACGTATTACAGAGCTAAGTGTCCTAAGAAACTTGCATAAAGAGCTGTCATCTAAGCTGTAGCCGAGATACTGTAGCAACGCCATAAAAAAACTAAGTGCATAGGCCAAGAGCTGCATGTCTTAGGGTTCTTAGGTCTCTTAAGGAAAGATTGTGCCTTTTGGTTGAAAACAACCACGTCTCTAAGAGACCAGTATCAGAGATACACTTCTTTCTTGCAAGGATTGAGGTTTTAGCAAGAAATGCTATACATAGTAGGTTTACAACTGATTTGTTTATATGTTTATCTTTTAGAACTAAATATTGAAGCACCTATTCTATGCTTAGTGCTAGTCACTATTTATCCGGCCCTGTCGCCACCTATATGTAAACGTGTATAGTCATTTACACTGAAACTAAGTACAATGACCACGTGGCTTTATCTCAGCCACGACGTGACCCTTCGTACCTTAGGTACAGTCACATCAACCTGCCACTGAACCCAAGGTACAGCCGGTGTGTCAAGTGTGTATATACAATACACACCTATATGTAAACCCGTTACATTCTACCCACCAATTCGTCGGAGACGGCGTATCCACGATTTTCAAACTTAATGTGAAGTTCTGTCGAATTAGTTCTTCTCACTTTGCTTGCCTCGCAATAAGTGCCTCGGACTTGCGTATAAAGCTTTTGTATTACGACACTCGCTCTTTGAGCATATGTGCTTTGCAATCACGCTTCTAAGCACCCTAGTGTTTCAACACTTGCTACTTTAGTATACAGTGCATTACACTCACGCTGAAGCATTTTTGTGTTACGACACGTTTTGATGAAGGGTTAAGTGTCTATCACTTGGTATGAAACCCTTTAGTACTTGCTTATACCGCATTAATTGCCTAGCACTTGCTTTGAAGCATTACAGTGTTCTGAACACTTGCTTATTAAGCGCTATCCGTATTGCACTGCTCCATCATAGATGAAGCAATGCACCGTGACATCTTTAGAACGATGACATTAATGTTGCCTCTAGGGCAGCGGTGACGAGCTGGCGGGTCATCTTACCCAAGATCACCACGCTCAACAAACGAAAGACTTCGGTACCCTTCGGTGTCCTCTTCCCCAAGCGGAACAATTGCGTTGCGCCTTACACCACCGCTTTCCTCTCGTGAGGGTGATGAAGAGATATCTAATCCTCGTGACGCTGCAAAACTTCGTCAACTCAATGCCGAGACCCGAGCGGCCTCCTAAGCACAAAAGTGCATTTTCACGTCGTGATCATGGATTCGTACCTCAGGACCAATGAGAAAGCTTGACGAGCTGCATCACAATCCTTGCTTACTTATGACAATGGGTCTCAAGCCAGCACTGCTTGCGAGGTTGTGGACCGTGCCGCGCTTTGTAAGCGTATCATTACTTAACAGGAGTTTACAATCATATTGTAATGGGGCAACATATTAAAGTAAGTAGTTGTATGGTTTTATTATATACCGATATAAGTAGGTATATGCAGTATCCGAATAGCGGATACTGCACGTTATTTACTATTGCGCTATTATTGGGGTGCCAGATCCAATAATTAGCCAATAGTAAATCGACCCACATTAATTGGTTCTCACGAGAAGAGAACCCCTTCGTACTTAGTACAAGTTATGAACAAAAATATAAACAGAGTTAATGTTACCTTACTTACACAAGAACAGCGCTTCCTCAAAGCTTAATAGTGTAAGACGGTAGCGGGCTCTAACCCCGCTGCACCGGATAGCATTTATAAGTCCTTGCCATGACCAAGTACAAGATAAGCATGGACAAATCTCCGATCACTACAGCGGTTTCGCTGGGGCATGCTGACCTCCCTCATCTTACCACTGATGAATGGCGGCCTTGCGGCGGTGTCTGGTGAAATCTTCGTAACATCGCTGCTGAGCACAGCGACGCCCGAACAACACCGTGCCGTCATCCAAGACTACATGGTGCGCGAGCTTACCGAAGCGAATCGGCGAGTACACTCCCTCGCGCACCTCCCATCATGATGCGATCAAAATGAAGACGTCCACGTAATCAATTGATGGCTCGGATCGTCTTCCTCCTTATTTCTATTTTCAGGAGATTGATATCGCGATAGCGTCTAGGTTTGATAAACGCTCCGACGGCCAAGGTTAAGTTCCTGCTATCACGGCTTGCCGGCAAATCCAATAATGGGACCTTTGAAAAATTGTCTAGGACGAGTCTGCGGTCCCCACGCTGGACGAGATCGGCGCGATTTGCTACTGGCGTTCGAACCCTCTCAAGATGAGTCACGCTTGCGTGAAGACTTCTTTAGATTTCGACAGGGCAAGCTGTAGATGCGTGACTACGTGCAGAAAAAACGACATCTTGTGTCGTGTATTACCACACAGCCGATCGACATAACCTCACAAGTACATGTCTTTGTCTTCGGTATGCAGGAAAGCATGACGCGTTATTGCCTCACACGTGCTGAACGGAAGATTTGCAAGAACGCAGTTGCCCTTGCGCTTCGTGATGATTATACGGTCGCGTCGTCATACTTGCACGTAACGTCGCAGCGTCCGCGTATGCCTGGCCCAGAGCTTATGGAAATTGCCGCAATTTGATGCATCACGTGGTCGCGACAATCGATTTGGCCGCGACGTTTGTAGTCAAGACACGATGAAGTGTTTTTGATGCGGCAAGACAGGTCATTTTGCGGCCGACTGCCGAGCACCAGCGTCGGTGTCCATGAAATCAGCTGTTCCACGTGAAGATACGTGTCGTCGGTGGTCCCGCCATAGAACGATTGGTTACAGTAGGCGCGGGGTGTCCTAATGGCAGGAAGGAAGTACGGAGTACTCCAGTGGCAGCTTGGACTCCCAGCCACAAATTAATCCATACCCTCTCACTTCAACGCCATCACCACGCTTGGCGACTCGAGACTGATCATCATCAGTCTCATCATTGCTGGACTGAAGCGACCACTTCGAGCGTTGTTGGATTTGAGGGCATTCAACAACGTCTTTCGAGCATCGTGTTTGTCCCTTCTACCGTCTTAGATTACGGTTCGAGAAGGTGCAAGCGACATCGTTGTCTAACTTGCTGATGGATAGCCGCAGCGTGTTCCGCGCAAAACAGTGGTTTTGCCGTGTAGGTTTGACGGTTTTCAAAGCAATAATGCGTTTCTGGTGTACGAGATAAATTACGCATTAGATTGCATCTTGTAGATACCGTGGATGTCACAATATCAGCCGACGATAGATCGGCTATCTCGGTCCGTCTAACGACGAAGTGGATACGACGTGAGTAAAGCGTTCACTCATTTGTTGATTGGGTCATCTGTTTGGCCTCACGTATCGTCGTGGACGAACTCACCACGACTAGAAGTCATCTCAGAAAAAACGATGGCCCTCTGTGTCCGGTATATCCAGTCGCATAGAACCACAAGACGAGGCGGTCGTACAGAGTCTCCCGCATACACAGACATCGTTTGAATAGAGGTTCACGATTCATAACGACGCGGTCAAGCAGGGGCTCCCGCACACTACTACATCAAATGAGCAGAGGCTCCCGGTTGATGACGAGGTGATCGAACAGAGGTTCTTGCGTACACTGACATCGGTCGAACAGTGGTTTCCGTACACTACATCTGAGGCGGTCGACGACGAGCTTCCGCCTTATATTGACGAGAATGCACGGACTGTGGGTCCGTATGTGACCAACATGGTGGTAACTGTGCCTTCACGTCTAGCGGGGAGTATGTCATCCTCCAGCGACAGCAATGTGCCAGCCTCGAGAAACGGCTCGAGACGCAAGAAAGGGGCATGACGATCGCCGAGACGACGATATTCCGTAGTGATGAAGTCCATAGGCGATCTCGATTATGTGAAGGCTCTCCATATCTCGGTCGCCACATTGAGGTAGTGATCCCTCCGTGCACTGCTGCTGCGATCCTATCTCTATCAGCCCTACCATGGAAAGATTTTCTCCATACTCTCAAGGCCGGCAACATCGAGCAAGTGTGCATCGTTATTACCGACGAATCAGTTACAGAAGAAGTTTTGGAGGCTCTCCCTACTGCTGCAGCTTGTAAAGAAGGTGAGCTGGCTCCTGTTTTGCCGCGCGAATCCATTCCTCGGTGCTACTACGCTCAGGCGGAAGGGAAACTTGAGCCGGTGATGTTCAGAATGACGCGTGCTGCTGCCAGAAGAGCCGGAGGGCCGACCATGCGGCTTTAGAGCAGTAGGGGTCCCCCGTCCTCACTGGGTGACACACACCTGTCATGGGCTCCACCTCTTCTGGTGGCGGTTCCAACGTGATAAGCATTATTCGCCAAATCTGTTTATCTTTGTAATAATCACTTGTTAGTGACGGTAGCAGTTGAATTGTAAGCATAAGCATGTAACCATCTTCATCCATGAAGAACGATGGTCACTTTCGATGAAGTTGAGTTTACAAGGATGATAGTATTTACAAACGTTGTTCACTTCATTCATCGTCTACTAAGTCCTATATGAACCAGATCCAATATATTTGACTATATAACTTCACACTTGCACTTCATCGTCAACAAGTGCATACTCTTCCATACCTTCTCCATCCTGATCCAATTGTTCATATCGTCGTTTTGCCTCCTGGTGCGCTAAACACGCAGCAAAAGGACGACGTACACAACTCATAGTATAGCCAGCTAAAGCACCAACTTGTGTATACAACTGGGTCATCCGACTACCTGTTTCAAGTTGCCATGCGGTAATCTCGTCCTTTAGACTTTGCGCACGGTCTTTCTCGCCCGCAGCTCGTGCTACCGAGTCATGGACAGGAATACCACTGCATACCAATCCTGATCCTTTGTCTTTCTTCTCAAGCGACGATGGTAGATCAATTGTAGATGGACGTAACAAATGGGACCCAAAAAGCTTTGAGGCACGACCACTAAACACGACCCGCGACGGAGATTGCAACCCATTTTTCACAGCTTTCAGAGGACTGTCAACCTTTACCAACCTACGGTGGATCGGCTTAAGAACAGTCTCGTGTGAATTCGTATTTAACCTGCACATTGGTAAATATACCACATTCATGTTCTGTTCAGCATCAGAAAGCGGCTGCTGGTTCTTCACTCGCATGGTCGGATCCAACTCCATTGCTAAAACTTGCAACCACATCCGTCCTTGCTCGGCATTGTATACAGAACCAATGGCAGATAGAATTGCGCCGTTTCTGACGCAAAACAGCTCTTTGGCAGAGCACGAAGCCTCAGCATAAGCCGACAGCATATTTTCTGGTAGACTTCCTGTCACTTCTTCCGTCTGGTTACTGTTCGTCGTCTGCGGTCGTGTATCGTCCAACGAAAGCGAGATCTGGTAATACTGTTTCGGATTCATCTTTCCAGGTGGAGGAATTTCCTGGACCATGCATGTGTTGGTCTTGGCGTTCGACTGGATCGCGTAGCCATACCGAACGGGTGTATCAAGACATTCAAACTCATCTTCCTCCTCCTTGGATTCTTCCGCATTGCCGATAGGACTGCTCTTTGTGTTCTTGTCCTTGCCAGTGTCGTCTCCAGCACTACTACTGACACAAGCTGACTTTTCTGAAGGCAGTGCCACTCGAATCCAAATGTTTCCTCGATCGTTGAGAATGCGCTGAGTGGACGAGAACACAAAGCCTGGGTCAAGATGACCAACAATCTCAGCTTGCAGGTCTGCGGTGCGGCGCAAAGGCAGTGGACGACGACTGTACACCGTGCGGTAGAACCGTTCAGCGTCATCATTTGCTGGCACATCACTGATACGGTCGCTTCCCCATGGCACCACCACTCTCTGAGCTGTGTTTGCATTACGCTCAATAATCCATGCGTCTGCGACACAAGTCCCGTTCGTCCGATTGTTCCTCTCCTGATTCTCACATTCTGCTCCAGCTTCTTCTTCTTCTTTGCCACTCGTCTCACTGCTATGCTGCAACTCTTCTGGCTTCTTCAATGGCTGAATACGTATCCACACACGGTCTTTTAGCAACTTGCGCTCAATGGCACGGACGACTCGGAAACTCTCAACATTGTATAACCGTGGTGCTTGAAGACTAGGAATTGCGCGGACGGGCAATTCGCCGGCCCATTTGCCTCCTCCTCCTGCCACATTCTGCATATAGACCGGTCCATGACGAAAACACCCAGTCTCTCTCGGGTCTTCTACTTCAATCAGTGTCTTATGGAACGACGCATTGATCCAGCCACCCAGCCCAGCAAAAGCCGACGTTACCTTAACAATCAATTGCGTAAAGTCCTGATTAAACTTGCATTCTGTAGCTTGAAATACACTCACAGGTGGTAAAAATCGCTGCAAGTGACAAGCTCTTGTTGAACTAGAGTCGGTAGATGACGATGATGAAACTGATGCTGCGTGGAGATTAAACACTGGCTCTTGATACAGCACTAAACGGTCACGCGCACACATGTACGTTGGAAACTCTATCCACAACATTCATAATCATACCATTAGATAAGCATACAATATCTTCATACCCATAGCGTATATTCGTACACGTAACGATGTGTTTTTCTTACGAATACCTACAGCATTTTGAGTTAAAGTGCAATTTTTACCTTTACAGAAGATCTTTGCGTGCATATATTGGCTAACAGAAAGCGATTGAAACTCAATTGACATGTAGGCCACTGATACTTGAGGAAACCGCGCCCTGGATATGGCATCATACACATGTGGCAACCGTCATTCGATACAAGACCAGCAATGCGTTTTGGTGAGCCGTTGCGGATTTGCGTTATATATGTGAAAGATGACATCACTCACGACAAGGTGTAGATCCTTATATAACACAACAACCTGAACAGCAGTGAGTCGGTACTCGTCCATGAAGGCGTCAATGACAACGACATGTGAATCTAGCTCAGGACATATACTACGCGTGCAAGGGCAAGAAGATTTATCTGCTTTGCGATTTCGCGGGCGACAATGCTTTCTTCACCGCACCCATGGAAAAGCTATACCTCTTTCACGGGTTGACAACTCAAAATCAGGCCCTCACTTGACTTCACTTAGGTCAGATATATGCTGTTATCAATGGCATGAAGTCTTTGGCGCTGACAAGCAAAGTTCAAGGGCTAGAACCTGCAGCTGGTCAAGTATGTTATGGACACAGCAAAACAATAGCGAAAACTCGTGCAGTTCGAAACAAAGTCGATGCGTTGTAAAAACCTGCTAGAGCGCAAGTCGAAAGTTGTGACTTCCAGGCCAACTTTGCATGTTTCAGAATCTCATATGTTTGTGTTCTGATCAAAACAAGGTCTCTGGCGGTTTGGACCACGTCTGCATCATCAGTGATGCGAGCATCGCCACGTATACCAACAAATGGCTTGGAGCCGTGTACGAATTATTAACGCCGAACAGAGCGATGTGAGGATATCTTCATATTGCCTAGTCTATCCGGCAACTTTCCTGACAAGTGGTTGTATGATAACTTTCAATCGCTAGCTCCTCTCACCTACACTGACGACGTCAATAATGTCAACTTTTGCGCAGCACAAAACAGCAAATAATAGGGATGTTCACATGGGTCGCCACAGTTGATTCATCGTCTCTCGATGCTTTTTGCTGTGTCCAACGCTGAAGCAGTAGATCGAGTATCATGACAAAGCAATACGCGAACAGGTCTTTATGATTTGGCTAAAGAAGTCTGACAAGCTTAGTAGTGTCAAGTTAGCTGCGTATTTTCAACGTCATATATTCAGTCCAATGGTCTTCATTGGTGCGCCAAAAGATGTGCTTTAGTAATAATAGCAGCTCTTTGCCCTGCGCGCATATATACATCGCAATGTTCATTACTTGATAGAAATCGCTCATTGCCCCTACAAACCCTGACAATAATAGTACCATCGCATCTCGCAAAAAACAGTTGTGACAATGGTGAGTACTCCTACGCGCCTAACACGTTAAATAGGTAATAAATGTCTAGTTGGTGCATTTTACATGTTAGCAGACTGATCTCAAGTCTTTTGTCGTACCCCTGATGAAGCCATTTTGCACAAACACCTTACAGGCAAGTATACCATTTCTATGTAATGATATCTTCGTGCTTATAAGGAGAGATCTTACGCAGTTTGTTACATATGATATAAATGCTGCAACTAAATGTTTCTACTCGATCGGCCGCTGGAGTCATATCATATCCGCTTTTCCAGAGCTCTTCAATGTATTAGTGCTTCGATTTCCTACAGATACAAAACATTTCGATAAAAAACGACATGGACAAATGTCTTCATCACGAGCGGATCGTCGGTCTTAGTTGATGCGTCATTATAATGAATGAAAACGTAATCGTGCAATGAGCATCATAGCTTCACTAGAAACTCAACCTGCGTAAGCAATCGTCGGCATACTCGCAAACATTTCAAGCTATGTGTATACATACATATGTACCTTGTATCTGCGGACGAGTTAGTAGCCGAGCAAAAAAAAGCACATGAGAACGAAGTCTTGATTTGGGCGCAACTTTAGTGGGGTGAATCTAAGTGGAAATGAAACACTCATCGATAGGACGCTGATTGAGCACGGAGGCCAGACGTTGGTCAGCAGTCTAGAAAATGTTAATAAGATGATACGATGATAACTGCTACAAAGATATCTTGTTTTCCAACAGCAGATACATACTAATGACACAAAAACAAGTACAGCATATTACTAACGCGAGTGTTAGTAATATGCTGTACTGGTCAGAAGGTTTTTCTGCTGTCTATGGAATTGCCAGTCGCACAGGACCCGAACGCACAAGAATTACAGAAGCGTTAAGAGTAGCAAGTCCATTATACACCAGATCATGCTCATTAAGGAGCGAAAGAGCATCTGTTGGCAGCAATCAAGCTTATAGCACTGAGTGCTGCAGTCCAAAGAAGAACTTGCAGGGATCATGTGGTACCGATGACACAAAACGTTGACGGCACTACATGGACAATAAGCAGAAAAGATGTGACAGTCATGAATGAGCTTGTCCAAAACGAACGATATTTCTCACCTACAGATCGGCTTAGACGCTAGAGACATCAGCAACAAAGACAGCGAAGACAGATATATACTCAAGAGTGCGACCGTTGTAGCTCCAGCAGTGTATACAAACTGTGACAAGAGCGTGACTTAGAGCAAGTCTTTGATCGCAATGCAGTAGTAGAATGCGTTAAATAAAGCCAAGCAAGTTACATTGATTTCAAGGTATTTGTATGAATCATTGAAACAGCCTGGGCGCACAATATTTGTATTTCATTGGCTGAAAAAAATGGCGGCTAAAGTACAGCGTTTTCCTTGCAAATGCACGTGTGACTTGTTTTAAGTATACTTTGCAGAGTGATTGTCACGTGTCCCCCGAAAAGTAAATCGCGCACTCCATTCCGCACTATTGAGAGCTTCATGATGTTAACTAACGACAAGAACGTGATCATGGTGGCAGAAGGTATTGCTGTAAGTGGCTTAGACGAAGAAGAAAGCGATCAGGATTCGATTGTAGTTGATGGTGAAGAAGAAGACGACGAAATGGAAGAAAGCGACGACATTGAGAGCAAGGATTTTGACCAGGAAGTGGATGCTAGTGACTGCATTGTTTATCAAATTAGAAGCACACTTCGATCAAGCCAAATGTCAAGCCACGAAGCCAGAAAGATAGCAAAGAAACGTAAGGCCAAGTCGGGACGTAGCGAGCGCTGGAATCGCCGTCGAAAGATTGCAAATGTGATGAAAGAAGCAGATTTGGATGAAGGTACACGAAAAGCTCGTGAGGCAGAAGCAAAGCGAGCGCAGCGAATTGATGCAATTTTGGGAAAATTTTCAGCCTTGTCAGACGATCAACTTTTGGTGCCGGATAAGAAGGAAAAGAAAAAGTTATGTCTAAATCCTACAGCAGGTGAAATGCCAACAGGTGAAGAAGGGCACGAAAATGCTCCAATTTATGTGTACAATGATCTTGTCGATAAACTCAAGCCTCACCAGGTTGACGGTGTGAGATTTTTGTGGGCTCATGTTGCAGTGGAACCGGTTGGTTTTGGGTGTGTGCTGGCAGATTTTATGGGTCTGGGTAAGACATTGCAAGTAATAACAACGGCACAGGCGTTTTTGTCGAAGAATACGTTGGATGAGAATGGTCAATTGAAGCAGAGACATAAGCACGTGCTCATCCTTGCCCCGACAATTTGTGTCCGAAATTGGGAAGCTGAGATCGTCAAGTGGCTCGGCAAAAAGGAAGCCCGACGCCTAGGACTATTTACGCTGGAGTCAAGCCGAGAAAAGAAAATGAGTGATCGCGTGTTTGTTGTCAAAAAATGGTATAAGCGCGGTGGAATTTTAATCATGGGCTACGAGCTCTATCGCCTTTTGGTATTGCAGTCTAGCGGTGAGGAAAAGATTGCCGCGGGAAACCAGAAGTACGCACATTTGATAAAACAGGTATACTCATGTTTAAGCAATCCGGGACCCGATCTTATTGTTTTGGATGAAGGCCATCGTGTTCGTAATCACAAGTCAAAAATGGTGAAAGCCTTGGCTCACGTTAAAACAACGCGACGCATTATTTTGACGGGATACCCACTCCAGAATCACTTGGAGGAATACTGGACAATGGTAAATTTTGCTCGACCGGACTATCTTGGTTCCTTGGATGAATTTAAAAACCGATATGTAGCCCCAATCACAAACGGACAATGCATTGATAGCTCCGAAGCTGATTTGCGTCTGGCCCGGCACCGCGCCTTTGTTTTAACGCGCGAGCTGAGGCCTTTGGTACTGCGTCGTGATCAACAATATCTTTTTAAACAGCTACCACCTAAGAAGGAATATGTGTTGATGTGCAAATTAACTGACGCACAAGCACAGTTGTACCGTGAATTTCTAAAACATGGTGTTCCAACTCGTGGTGACTCAGATCAGGTGGACGTCCTTGGTGGCTACCATATTGCACTAGCTATCTCGAACCACCCCGACGTCATATGTGAAACGTACAAGAAGCTTGAGAAAGAGGAGCATAACGGAGCTTGTCGGAAATCAAAACGTCATGGCGTCTTGGACATTTTTGGGATTGAAGATGGCGGAAACGATTTTGATCCATACAATAGTGGCCCGAGTCACGTTGCTACCAGGTCCAGTACATCTGAAACTTTTTTACTAGCGAAGTCGCACGGTCTGCGCGACATCGACGCCGACATTAATGCCAATGAAGTTGAAGACGGTGAGTCCGCGCTTCCTATTACGGTAAAGTTGGGTAGCACGGCTGTGCCAAAGCCCAAGCGGACACCTGCTGCGAGATGTCATCGTTTGAAATTTGCTCGGCATTTTATGGAAGATTATGTCCCGAATCAGCTTGAATCGAGTGGCAAGATGATGATTCTTATGGAACTTTTGTCAGTGTGTCAGAGCGTCGGCGACCGTGTGATCATATTTTCGCAGAGCATTCCTACACTGGATTCTATTGGAGCAGCAATTTCTAAGCACAACAGGCATCAACGCCGCCACGCAAAACGCTTTAGTTTTTTGCGTATTGACGGAAGTACGACCCAGTCAGACAGATTTCGTCAAATCGCTCAGTTTAACGACCTTGCAGAGGACGTTGATCTAATAATGATATCGACGAAAGCAGGCGGCGAAGGAATCAACCTTTGCGCTGGCAACCGAGTTATCATTTTTGATGTGTGCTGGAACCCATGCAACGATGCCCAGTCTATGTGCCGATCATACCGTTTCGGTCAGACAAAACCCGTGTTTGTATATCGGTTTGTGACGGTGGGGACGATGGAAAAGAAGGTATACGACTTGCAAATTCGTAAAGAAGGCGTTGCTAAACGTATAGTGGATGAGAAGACGACCGAGAGAAAGTTCATGTCATCTGAGCTGCAAAAGTATTTTAGCATTGAGGACTTTGAAGATTCTTTGTTGTATGCGCAAGGCAAGGCAGCAGACGATGAAGAAGCGACTATTCAAGCAATACCCCATGAAGATTCTGTGCTTATGAATATTTTGACAGAAATGAGGGACAGAGCTACGAATGCCGGTTGCACCAATGAAAATGGAGAATTTAGTGCTGCTGGAGTGTTGGCTAACAAGAGATGTATTATTGATTGCTTTGAGCAAGAAACGATGTTTGAAGAAGATTTGGACCAACAGTGTACACCAGCTGAGCAGAAGGAAATTTTGGAGAGCTATACTTACTACAAAGCGGTGCGGACACTGCGTAGTGGAGGAACTCACCTCATCAGCCGTGAGGGTGTGCTGATGAAGAATTGTGACTCTTGTCGAGCACCAAACGAAATTTACCCGACATCCATTACTAACGTTCCCGTGCCCTCAATAATTGAATGCATTTATTGCAAGCACTCTATGGCAACTGTTGGTGCAGTCCCTCTGTCGCAAATTCCTGTCGTTGCGCATTCGTTTATGGGACGTATTTCTTGGGTCCCGACTATTGCACAAGGGAATCAATTGTCTACAACAGCGCCTTTATCTGCTGCAGCCACGTTGTCCCTTCCATTCGCACCAACTGCTATTGGTGCTGCTCCGAGTGTAAGCGCTCAGACTGGTGGTCGCATTTTGCCTCCTCACATGCAGGTTCTGTTTGATCAGCAAAAGGCAGGAAACAAGATTACGGAGGAACAACGGGCTCAGCTTTTTCATCATCAAAGGGCGGAGGAGAACCGACTACTGTTTGAGTGCAATCAAGATAAGATTGCGGCAGCGGTGCGAAAGCAGGAGCGAGCAACGATGAGACTTAGAGACAGGCATCTACTTATCCTTCGGCGAGGCATAAAGGGATGTCAAGATCTTAAGCGGAAGGCTAAGGAGTGTGGTGCTTCCTTGGCGATCGAGGTCAATTCACAACTGACGGATATTGTAAGTGCGATGAGCCCAGCAGAAACACTTAAGTGGCTAAAGCTGAGCAAGCTTCCTGGAGATGTAGAACTTCACGATGACACGTGGCTGCGGAATGAAATTGCTAAAGAGCAAGGTTTGTCACTCATTGCAGCAGAGCCTAGCTCGAATCTGAGCTCAAAACAACAAATAGCTAAAACAGCTGCACCTGCTGTTGACTCCCGGGCCGCAATCGCTACATCTTCCGCTTCTGATTTTACACCGGCTTATGACCGAAGTCCACAGACAACGCCAGACAGCAGCAGTGAATACATCGAACTTTTGGATTCGGATGATGAGGGCGTTCCGATGGTAAGTGCCAGCAACGGAACAGTGTCAAGTGGCAGTAGTAGTGCCGACAAGGGTACCGTTGATAATGCAACCGATGTCATCGAGATTTTATAGGTACAAGACCAACAACGAGGCGATATACGTCGAAATCATTGCTTCGTATCGATGTTTGATTTCCTACGTTGTATTGCGCGGTACAGTGTAAGTAGGCAGGGCATGTGGTGGTTTTACCATGGGCATATGAATTGAATGGAGTTTGTGGACATGCGGAGTTACTACGCGACAGGCACACGAGATGATTTTGACAACTATTCAAACTATGATTTATTGATATCATAATTATACTCTCAATTATTAGATATTATAATTATACTCCCAATTATTAGTTTATTAAAAGCTTATCATAATTTCGTATGACAGCAAACGTCTTACTGGACATTTTCACGCCGAAAAAATCAGAATATAAGATGATGTTGCTTGCTTCCAGCAAATGTTCCTAAGAGTCGATTGCATGTTTCTCCTTTTCACATTCGAAACGTTATTCGTCCACAACCAATCTGCAAAAAACATTCATTCAACGTTGATCCGCGTTTGTTACTTTTCAAAGCTTTCCGGTAGACAATAAACCCATTGCTTATTTGACATGTTGCTGCAGTCTAACGAGCGACATTAATATTAGATGACCCAATACTAATGATTTCGAATAGATCGGTCTTAATCGATTTGATGTCGTATCTATCAGAATTAAATTTTGAGACTGGTCATTTATCGATGTTTTGTACCATACCCGGATCTAAATACTATAAAGAATTGACGCGTAAAGTTCTGGTGTACGCTTGCGTGATGCAATTGGCTGAATTCAAGTGAAAAAGTCCACGACGTCCCTTTTGCTGTACCTGAGCCCGGCTACATCGGATTATGAGTGCACTTTTATGAGCTGTAGGCGTCCGCTGTGGATGTAAGTGGGCTTCGCATTATCTCACACTACTCACACCATCAGCCCCGCGAATCTCGTGCAAGTTGTTTGCGAATCTGAACAAACCAGATGAGCAATACACTGTGCTTGGGAAGTGCTGCCATCTAGTTACTCCAGCTTTGTTGGTTCAGGTGAAACATTTTAGAAGTGGATCCAACAACGTGCAGCGTATTCAGTTAGTAATTTTATATTTCGTGCACTGATACACGCACTACGGGTCGTCGTGAGGCTTGCACCGGATGGATGGTGTTGGTATTTCAGAAAGACGAATGTCCCGGCGCAGCACGAACGTTGTTTATGCTCTATTCGTAGACACTGCAAGGACACTTTTCCTCGGCTTGATTGTATAAAAACACCGTACTTGTAGCTGCAAGCGTCATGACTCCATATTCATATGCCGCAGGTTTCGGTGGTATGTATGGCACACGACGCAATAGTGGATGGAGATCAAGGTCAGTTCTGCACTTCTGACTCGTCGCACGCAAAATAAATCTTACTCTAAAGCTTTGGCCTTAGCCACATGTGAGCATATTTTGCTGCTCCTGAGAACAACATGTCAACGTTTTTTGCGCTGAAGTCTCCATTTCAGCAGCTGTGGTATGGCACCATCTGCATTGAAATGGACCCGCTATCTCAGCTGTGGACGGAGCGCGACGTCACGCGCCCCATCCCACTTTGTCCGGTGCGTAAGTGAGCGTCACGCGGGGCTCGAACCAATCCCCGACGACTACTAGTAGCAGCAGGAAGGCTTCGTGGTAAAGTTAGTCATTTTTCAATTGAATACGCTCCCTGCGCTCGAGCGAAATCCCTATCATTGTAACACGATAGCTTTACTGCTGTGCCGATGTTTCGTGAGGATGAAAACAAGACGGCGCTTGCCTTTATCTTGAACCCCTCGTCACTACACACGTCCTTACACGGCAGAAACAGCGCTTGTGTGTCCCATACCATATCCCCACTTTACAAGACAAAGTTGGGCATAGCTGACTTACATACCACCAATGACAACGACTTTGACGTGAACAAGGTTGAAACCCGCCTCATCGAGTTACGTGCTAGTAGTTGTAGTCTGCTTTCAGGCAACGTCGTAGTGAGCAAGCGCATGGAGCACCTGCTGTTTGTCGGTAACCAACATCACGGCAAGATGCGCGTGCGCAAGTCCTCCATCTGCTCACAAAACGATTGCCTCCGTGCCGCTGTCTCGAGAGGACGATGTGTGCGTCACGGTGGTGGTTCTCGCTGCACGTATCCGAACTGCACGCATGGTGCGCGGCTGAACAACCGCTGCTTCCATCACGGTGGCTGCAAACTCTGCAAGATCACGGGCTGCACTAGTAAGGCCAAGCGTTACGGCTACTGCTGGTCACACGGCGGTGGCCACATCTGCGACGCCCCTGGCTGCTCCAAGGTCGCAGCACCTGGTGGCTTTTGTTGGGCTCATGGCGGTGGTAACCGCTGCAAGGTGGATGGCTGCAATCGCCGCTCATATCAAAAGCACAACTACTTGTGTAAACACCACAACGCTTTACAAGTAGAAAAAGCTTTGTGAACAGAGGTGGAGAATAGTATGACAAGATTGTCTGTAATGAGAGTGGCATGGACATTTGGAGCTTGTAAGTTGTAAAGGCAATAAATTATTTACGATGATAGTAATGGTCTCCACGTTTAGTAGATAAAATAACCAGCTTTGGTTATCTTGGTACTTCAACACCGTTCATCATCGCACATTTGGGACTTCAAATCATGTTACTAGACAGAGTAATTGTCTGAGTTTTAATCAGGTCAAATTGTGTTCCTGGTTTGGTTGGGGTAGCGTCCTCCCAGAAGGCTTGGGCTAGTTGATGCTAGCTCAGGCCTCCGACGGGTGCTTCGTGGCATCCGTCATTTTGGACGGGTTTTCTCTCTCTTTACACACCTCTCTCTTGTCACTCTCCCCCCAGCCGCCAGCCAAGCCGCCACGATGTACGCCGCCACGCCGGCTGACCAATATATCATTGATAAATGCACAAACATTGTTCTACTCAAGCACTGGCACTTGCAGAACAATCATCAGGTCTGGGCACGCATCAGGAGTGAAATATAACAATGCTGAACATGTTTGAAGCGGGTGAGCTGTAGCTACGACAACATTGTTTACCTACTATTACTACCGCAATATGCAACAGCCAGAAGTATGATGGTCGAAGATAAGAAGACAATGAATTCATCCATTCATCTCAGATAAATACTACGGAACCTCTTCACTTAGTGGAGGACATGGACTTACATCCCGCACACTACCGCATCCAAGTTGCAGGCACTAACCGATGGCTGTCATACAACGTTCTGTCGCCGCACCCCAAGCGAAACCAAACGGTCATTAACTGTACACACCCATCTCGCCCTTTTTCACTATATCATGATCCACACAGTAGTAGCCGTACTTTTGATACGATCGGCGGCTGCATCCCTCCAGCTTGCACCAATTACCACCACCATGTGCCCAGCACAGACCTCCCTGTGCCGACACTTTCTCGCACCTGTAAATCTCACAAATACGTCCACCGCCATGTGACCAGCAATGTCCGTACCGCTTTGCTTTTCGTGGACAGCCGTTGGTCGCGCAGAGCTTGAAGCCGCCATGCTGGAAACACTTGTTGTGCATCTTGGCACGGTTTGTGCACCCTACTATTGTGCATCGCGAGCCTCCACCGTGACGCACGCAAGAGCCACGAGACACTTATCATGTTCGTGCAGCCTTCATCTTGACATGGCAGCGTGCGCCTCATTCTTTTTTTCTTCTTCTGAATTTTTGCCTTAAACTTTGCAGCGAAAACCGTTTGCGCTGCTTGAACAACCTCTTTCTCATTTGCAGCTGCTGATGTAGTTGTTGTTTCTAGTGCTTCCTCTTCTTTGTCACTTGATTGAGAGTCACCTGCTGTTTGTCCCACATAGTACAGTCAGTGACGATACTGATACAGCTCTTTTTGCTGCTTTTCTTTTCCAGTGACGTGATACATGAGCTTAGGAGTAATAAGGCACAGCATGTTGAAGTCGATGTCATGTCCGTCAGATGCAATAAAACATTCATCGACAGTGGTCGTTGGTCTTCCGTCACAATCTGTGGGTTTAACAAGAATGACAGATGTGATTTTCTGTCCATTGTTGTGTAATGAATAGTAAAAATCACTTGGAGGAGTGACGGTAGCAATTGAATAGCAAGCATAAGCATGTAACCATCTTTATCCATGAAGAATGATGGTCACTTTGGATGAAGTTGCCTTTTTTGAGTTCCAATAATCAAAGCGCGTGGCATACTACTTGCTGATTGGCTGAATATATAAGCGCGTGCCGTCCTGCTTTTGACGTAGAATCAGTGCCACGCAACTGGCCAATACCAACAAATGATTAAAAGATGATTAGTAGATAATGAGCAATCATGAATTCAAAAAGTAGCCAAAATGTCCCTGTTTGATATTTTTGGACTTGCTAATGGCGAAAAAAGGATGAAAGTATTTACAAACGTTATTTGCTTCACTCATCGAGTATTTATAATCATATGGTGCTGTCGTGGTTCATGATACATGTTTGAAATGAGAACGTCGGTGCAGCTTTGCCTACCGGTCAGCTGGAGTGACAATAAATCTTACATGGACAAATGGGGATAATAATGAGTTTTCAGCTTTTTAGCTTAGGTGCATGAAATTGGCCGGTGAGCATAACTTTACCGACCTGAGGAGGTACTTTGGGCTTTCACGCAATTGGTAATGGCGGTCAGCGCAGAGCAAACCTGGAATCGTTTACTGGACGGCTTGACGACTTCCATGTGGCACATGTTTCGCGAGCTTCTTGTCACTCATGACTCACACGTAATAGCAGCAATCGCACCTATCTATCCATTGTCACTGTGTTTATATCCGGCCTACTGTTAACGTATCGGTTGTAGTAGAGGTCCATATCACAGCACGCAACGACATTTGTAGCTATATGACGATCGGTTCATGATCGTCATGCTGCCAGGCTACCACCCGTTTGGCTTCTGCTGGAATATGAGCCTTTTCGGCTGGTAATGAGGCTGCGTATTTGATAGCAATGCAGTGTGGCACATTGACTGTCGACAAATATAGTTCCCGTGCATTGATACAGTGGGAGGGTGACGTGCTGACCAAATTGAACCAGAGAAAGACATTCTGCTGGCGCGGACATGTGCTGCCATTGTCGCATCCCTACGATTGCTCAGGATACTCCATAGGCGCCGCCATACGTCGACGTATGCGCCCGTCTCATCGGGGTAAGCCCGGTTGAGCTGGTCGCGGACCACTGCGGATAGCGTTGGTGCTCGTAAGCTTGCACTATTGGCTAGGAAGCCCTAAAGAAGTCCCAGCTTCCATCGTTTTCTAGTCCAGTGGCAGATGAGCTACTTGAAGCGGCTCCCCGGTTTCCAACATTGGAGCGCTGAGAAAAATCGCGATGCCCCTCCAAGCCGCTTCGAGGTGGGCAGCTTCCTCAGCATTGCTGACACGCGTCTTTTGCACCTGTCAGGCCAGTGGCCGTTTAGCCAACGGTGGCCGACGACACGCCTCCAGCCAACGCATGCGTGACGTCCCGAAGATTCTGTAATTCGACCCGTCTGTGACCTGTGCCACCTCTCCTGGACGGCGTCAAGCTTTCGGCGAGGTACGCTAGCCACAGATGGGAGTGACGCTCGTATGCGTCCGATTGTTGTCAATCCGTCTAATCGGAGTGCCTCGGCCTGGTTTGTGTGACTGCCCTTAGTACTGACATAGTCGCGCCTCTCCGCCGTGCTCCAGAGCGTCCGCGAAGAAGCGCGCTACTACCAGCCAATCCACAGTAGAATGCGCTATCGAATAAGCCGCCCGATGTGTGGGGCTAAGTTGTAGTGCCTTGAGGTGCCGCTGAAGGCAAGCACACACACTGCTGACATCACTGCTCTCCTGGCCTGTAAGTGCTTGGATTTCCGTCGCGTAGATCTCTCTGCAGAGGAGATGCTCAACCAGTCGTAGCCTGTTGGAGATCTCACAGTGTTTTAAAATTTAATCATTCCCGTTACCAGAAGTGCGAATCCGTTGCCACTCATCACAATTATCCGCCGATAAAGTGTCGTAACGGGGAGAATTTGGTAACCCAACCGGCCAACCACGTGCGCACCGGTTTGTCGAGAGCCTGCCGCGGTAAGCCGCTAATGTTGCTAGTAGAACTTTCCGTCGCGAAGTGGCCATCCATGCTTCGAGCACCTGCGGACTTTATACCCTGAGAACTTCCTCTGCGTATGGAAAGAGCGCCGAGCCCAAATAACCACGCGAAGAACGTTTCGAAATACATTCGTGGGAAGCCCTTCGTGCTTCGGGTAACCCTGCCTACGATATTGCTCGCGAGTATGTCAATATCTTTCCGGAGACAATTCCCGCTGAGCTTCCAAATGATCGTGGAGTGCGGCACAACATTGACCTTGTGCCTGGATTGAAGTATTCCGTAACGCGATAGTGGCCGTTACTTCGTGATCAAGTCATCGCAATTAATGATATTTTTGAGGGGGCCGCCGTAAAGCAGGCCATTTTCGCGAGAGCGTCTCTCCACATTCGAGCTCTACTTTGTGTGTGAAGAAAGCCACCGGAGGTTGGCCCATTACGCATGCTTTCAACAAGTTAAATGAAGCTACTATCCCGAGTCAAACGCCAATTCCACGCCAAGACATGGTATTGGATGCCACGTCCGGTAGTGAGATTTTCAGTGCCATCGACCTGACAGACGGGTTTTACCAGATCACTAATGAAAGACGTTGATATTCCACTCACTGCGATAAGCACCCCGAGTGGGATTCTATGGGAGTGGCTAGTCGTGCCACAAGGCGTTAAGAACGCCCCAGCTATGTTCAACCGGATGGTGACACAACTATTCTGCCCACTACGCGATTTTTCACCAAGCTCCTTCGACGACATTTTTGTACACAGCCGCACTGAGCAACAGCTTAGCGCCACGGAGGTTCACATTCAACACTTGAAACAGGTGTTTTAAGAGATGCGTGAGAGCAAATTATATGCCTATTTGAAGAATTGTGCCTTCTGTGCTCCCGATAATTCAGTACTCGGCTGTTACTTCAGCAAGGAAGGTGTCCATGCTGAACCCGAGAAAGTGTCATCGATATGTTCATGGCCTACGCCCAGGATCCAAGCTGGATTACGACAATGAATCGACCTGGATAATTACTTACATAATTATATGAAGAATTATGCCGAGTTAATTCAATCATTATCGACATTGCTGAAGAAAGACGCAGTTTCGTCATGGTGGGCAGAACATTAATCTACCTTCGACTTCGTAAAGAAGGAATTTTCTGAGGCACCGGTGCTCATGTCACCTGATGCTTCCAAGCCATTTCACGTTGTTTTTGATGCGAGCAACTTTGCGATTGGATGTGCCCTCATGCAATGTGATGACGAGGGTCGAGAGAGCGTCGTAAGTTTTCACTCGCAGCAGATGGAACCTGCCGAGCGAAACTATCCGGCACAGGATAAAGAACGTTTGGCTGTGCGTTATGCGCTGATCAAGTTCAGGGTACATTTACTGGGGGAGAAGGTGTTATTTTTCCAGTATATACAGATCACGCATCACTGCGTACCGCCGTCAATATCCCTCACTTGTCTCAGCGTATGGCTTGTTGGTTGTCCTTCTTCTTCGAGACTAACTTCCTAATGTTTTACAAGCCCGGCAAAAATAACATTCTTGCTGACGCGCTTTCTCGGCGTCCCGATTACGATCCTTGACGCAACTCGGGTCGTCAGCCAGGTAGTGATAATGACGAAAATAATGACATTTGTTTGTGCTGTATGAGATGGGTCTTTAAGCTATGGTAAATTCCTACCTAAGCGCGTGCAGGCTCGTTCTGCTGGAGCCTTCGGACGTGGCAGTCTCGAGTTGACGAAGTCGCTCCACCAATCCCTGCTAATCCCGTCGAGTCCTCTCGGCAGCCTCCGTTGCAGCCGCCGCACAATCTTGGGCACTCTCGGCCATCTCACGAGCATCCAGTAGGCCATTCTTCTCTTCTTCAGAATCAGCACGAAGAATCCGCAGCTTTTCGTTCGACGGCACAGGCGTATGATTATGTGTATCGGCGCTCACCACAAGAGGCTTTCCTTTGTGACACTTCTCCTCCCTTGGTGGATGCATCATGTGTGCAACGCTGGAGTGTGGACCGTATCGTCGGTCATGAACGTCCCTCCCGCCATACTACGAGTAGCGACTCGGTGCCATCGAAAAGTCGAGCTGAGACACACTCAAGGTCCGTTAGTCGGGTTACTCACCAACGGACGACACGTAGTAGCCGCGAAGTACATTGCCACGCGATGTTCCTGAAGTTGTCTAGGAGTATGAATCCACTAAGAGGGAGGTGACCACGACCGACGCTGTGGACTACGCCACCATCTTGCGCGCCGTGATGATCGCGAGCTGGTGACCGACGACGATCCCCCGAGCGACTTCGAGGTTTACAATGGGGCTCGGGAGCACTTGGATACCATAAAGGCAGAGAACGACTGCGTAAATGACCACGAAGGTCATACATTAACCGGTCGCGATTGTGTAAACGTCTCCGTTGTTCGACAAGGCGCTCTTTTACGTGACGCAGCGTGGATACTTGGAGCTCTAAGAGGCTTCTCTCATAGCGGCTGATCCATGGTCGGACGTGCTGAGGCATTCCCCATGCACACGCTAAGCCGTCTCATTCCTGTTAAGATGGACGCGGTATCTCCGCGTAGCTCGATGAGCACCCTCACGGACATGGACGTAACACATGTGGAACTTGTCACGTGTCAGACGACATACGCGGCGGTGTAAATAGCCAATAGCGTGCACACCAGAGTGTCCTCGCGTCTCTCGATTCAGGACGTGAAGAATGTTTCTTCACGTCGACTCGCGTTCCAGGGTCTGATGAAGGCACACCAAGATCGTTGCAGTGCGTCTTCAGTGTATGCATGACGTGTCGTCTTGTCCCGCACGTTGCGTTATCGTGTGAAGAGGCTTTTTGTCGACTCGAGCAATTCAGGCTCATCGGCTCCTACAAGACTGTACAAGCTCCACGGTTTCAACTCGTCTACATGACTCGCGGTATACGTTCCCTTTGGATCACCTTCTGATAAGTCCGATCGTTGTTTAGCGTCTCGGCACGTGAGTGCTCGGGTTTCCTGCTGCTCAACTGTGTACAACTGAGCAGATTTGCAGTACACACCGTTGGATTACCCGTTGTACTTTTTGTGCGACAATTTGTTAAGAACAAGATTCTGCGTATGGGCTTATGTTGAGGGAAGCCCTACTTATAGAGGAGGGTGTTGTAATGAAGCAACCCATTAAAGTAAGTAGTTGTAGGTGTTATTATATACCAGGTATATTCAGTATCCGAATAGCAGATACTGCACGCTATTTACTATTGGTGCCAGATCCAATAATTAGCCAATAGTAAATCGATCCACATTAATTAGAAGAGAACCCCTTCGTACTTAGTACGAGTTATGAACAAAAATATAAACAGAGTTAATGTTACCTTACTTACACAAGAACAGCGCTTCCTCAAAGCTTAATAGTGTAAGACGGTAACGGGCGCTGAAACCGCTACACAGATCGCATTAAGAGCGACTTTTAAAAAGTTTGGTTAGATCGGATTAATACGTTTTAATTTCGTAAACCTCAAAGCTTGATAAGCGCAAATTATCTTCCACTTACAAGTCAAAGACTTGTGGGGGCCATGCTTCTAAAATAGTCCTCCTTACCACGCACGCAAAAGATGTAAAGGCGTCGAATTCTCCAAAAGGTCAGAGTCAGAGCCAGCCTACTGACTTTGCTCCCACATCACCAAGTTCTAGGAAGCGTCCGACGACAGCTGTCGTCACTTCTGACCGTCCTGGTCGAAAGCGATAACGGCGTCAGTGCAACCTTGCCGGAGGGGTATCTCATACTCCCTCAAGTCGTACGACTGGAACCCCCCCCTAATTCACCAAATATAGGGTATGACCCTGGCGAAAGCGCCGAGCCAAGAGGCGCTCAACGTAGAACGGTTGATGACCCAAATCACCAATCAGCTTCGGAGAGGTTGGTGACCCATGGACTCATGATCTCTGAGATCAAGCGTCGCCTAAAAATCCTGGAGCGTGACGCTCTTGGATTGGTGACGTCTCACTGTCATCGATTAATGAGCGTGTAGATCGACACCGTCGATCCTTTGAGCGTTATCGCGCTGAGAACTTTGATCGCTTAGCGACGATTGAGCAATCTCAAGCCAAGCTTCGCTGTCAAATCGACCTCCTGGTACGCCCCCAGCGTCCATATGCACCTCCGGTGCTGTACTGACCCTTCGGCCGGGGGTATAGGGACAATTCTTTGAAGTCAACCGAAGCTGGGTTGAGATATGGCTTTTGCAAGCCCATATAGAACACAGGGTATGCTCGCATCTTCTTCGGAAGGTTCAGCATATAAGCTAAGTCTTTTTAGTCGATTTACCTTGAAAGGTACAATAAACTCTGGATGTAATTTGGTTATATATGCCGCAGACACTGCGCGAATAGGTAAATTCCTAGCATTAAATTAAACCAAGTCTCCCACTTTGAACTCATGTTTGTTCCTTCTGCCTTTGGCATCTGCTTATACCTTCAGAACATCCTGACTTTTAACCATAGCGTCTTTTACGCGACATAATACGTCAAAATGTCGTTGAAAGAAACGCTTTTACCTTCTTGTGAATCGAAGCAGAGCTAATACCAGCCAAGCCTTCGGCTATCTCTACCCCACTAAGCCCTGATGTGGCAGGGAGTAGCGTTAATGGAACGCAAGGATTAACCAAACCATTCACATAGAATATGGTAAAGCCTGTCAAGGCATGAACCGCGTTATTCAACGCAACTCAATGAGTGGGAGCATCGTGCTCCATTGCTTTGGTGTTTCAGCACAAACACTCCGAATCATATCACCAATAACGCAATCCATGCGTTCTGTCTGACCATCGGTATGGGTATGGTCCGCCGTGGACATGTCCAGTCGAGTGCCCAGTACTTTAGCGACTGACGTCCAAAACTTACCCGTAAAAACGGAGATCTCTATCAGAGACGATTGCAATAGGCAATCCGTGCTGTGTAAACACACGATCCATGAGCAGCTTAGCTGTTCCTTCTCTATCATTAGAGTCGGAACTGCCGCTAAGTGAGCCATCTTGCTCAGTCGGTCAACAAAGATTACAATTCCAGTGTTGCCTGCCGCACCACGCGGTAGGCCAAACACAAAGTCCATACTAATGGGCTGCCACAACCCCGAGGGTACAGGCAAACACGCCAAAAGCGTAGCCAAACTAGGCGAGGGCTTCACCCTTTGACACGTGCGTACATATCTACCAAACCATTAATACAACTTGGGCCACCAATATTGAAGGCTCACCGAGCTTTAGGTCTTTTCACAACCCAAACGACCACCAAGTGGTGTATCATGAGCCTCATAAAGTATCTGATACTTGAGTCCTCATCATGAGGCACCACAACATGGGGTTGGTCATCCGACCCTGTACTAGACCATCGGTCAGTGCATAGCGATGTAATCTCGCACGCTAATGTGGTGACTGATTCACCTTAAAGTTTTCAAACTGTGCACTACATAACTCCTGAAGAATGGCAACACATGACTCATTGCGCGCATCGCTACACGGATCCGATCCTTAAGCTGAAGACCTTACAACAGTGAGATGAGCAAGCTCATAGTCGTCGTAAGGTTGCATGTACCCCGTTGTCCTCGTAAAAGAATCCATTTGTGACTTCACCCGACCCTCCAGGGTCAGTATCTCGTCACCTATCGCACTTGGACTCGTGTCCTGACACCTTGGCTTGCAGCTACCAACACCACTTACGGTGTTTAATGATGCAACATCATTGTCATGACGTATGTCATATGTGCCATCTAGTGGGATCTCAACCACACTATCGACAGTCCTTGGGCCTTGCTCAGGACTATTGCTCTCGACAATTACAGTAGATACAAAGTCGGATAATCCAACAGATAGCATATTGACCGACTCGGTCCAATATCCACGCCAAAAGCGCTTTCGCTTCCTATCAGAGGTGGGTTCATTACTCTCCAGAGCCCCCCCCCAGGAACATTGCGCGTTGCTCCTCAGGCATTCGACCTCCAATCAATCCATGCCTCATGGCGTTGAGTCCATGCTACGCGTAAGATGCGGTTATAAACGTCGCATCCACGTTCATAACCAGACAGCGCTCCATGCTGTTGAAACCTCGCATTTAGGTCTAAGAAAAGAGAGCGTTTCATGCTGTCTAAGTCCAAGAACTTTACATTTAAGTCCATCGGGACTTTGGGTACCATAACACGCGTACCCGTCACTAAGCAAACCGTGACTGTGTCCCATTTATGCGCTTTGAGAGCTTCAGCATATTGTTGACTACCGTCCATGGTGGTACGGCGGCCATAATTGCCTGGTGTCGCCGAATCGATCAAAATGATCCATTTCTTATCAAAGCCCTAAACCGTCCCACCGGCGACTGGCAAGCCTGGCTTGCCTTTTTGTTCCGTTTTCGAGAGTTCGTGTCTCTTTGAGGCTGTGCCCTGCTTACTTCTACTCCCTAGAGGTTCAACAGAGCTCAGTTCTTCACCAGTAGGGTGCCCGTGCCTACTTTGTTTCGGCGTTTCCTTTCGGCAAACCAGAGGGTTTACCCATGGGGCGTCGACCCTTCTAGGCCAAATATGTCTTTCTTGCAGGGAATTTTGCCATCAAATGGTCTGTGCTCTTGCAGATATAACCTCTGCGCACAATTTTCTGCTTCGCAGCATGAAGCTCAGCTTCTTCATCCTCCACTTGACTACAGTCCATGGAAACAGACCCATCAGACGAGCAGTTGTATGTGGCAGCCTAGCGGCCTTCAAGAAGGTCTCGAAAATCCATGCCACTCCAACTGCTTCCTCAAATGAGGACGTGTTTACCCGGAAGACTTTCGTTCTGACAATGCCAATTCGGTGTCCGTCCATAAAGACCGTGACGGTCACTGCCTCAGGCAGAGAACCTATCACCATGACGGCAGTAGTACCTTACACATATGCCGCAAGCTCACGCTTGCTTTTGCGACACGCCAAAAACCGCGACCGGTTACGGTGTGCTTGGTTTGGCGGTGCATACTGCCAGGTCATCTGAACTTTCAGATCGGACCATGTGGGAAAAGCATCGTGCAGTGATGCACCACATGTGAATGCCCATTGTTTGGCTAAGCCACCTAACTTTCCCGTGGCAAATCTCGTACGGTTCATAGGTGATGTCAGCTATAAACATAGCCGACTCACCCTGTCGGAACCAAAGCATAAGGTTGTCACCTTCTTTGCCGTCGAACTTATCGACTTCCATTTGTATGTTTTTTTTGGTCTGCGGACCACTTCTTGCGCCATTGTCGCCATGGGCGAAGGCGCAGAAGAAGGCATCTGTGCCTTTACATGCTCGACTAGAGCTTTATTATATTCATCAAGCATATGAATACGCTTGTTAACCTCTTCTTCGCCCTGGGAGATGAGGTATTCAACGCCCTTAGGGCCAAGGATAGGGAGCAGCTTCTGCTACCCTTCCTGTTGTGCATGGGACAGGCCAACCGCTGACATCTCTTCGATGTCCATTCTCACACAGACAAGTAGCCACCAACTCAGGTGAGGGGTTGACTTTAAATTCTACCAGGTGTAGCAGAGCTACTATAGTAATGCTACTAATGCACTAAGTTTAGACAAAGACACGCTCTAGAGAGCTTTACATCTTAGGGTTCTTAGCCTTGAGGAGTATTGCCTTCGTTTCTCATGCTCAACAGCATTAAGCCATTGTACGGTATTGCGCAGTGTCCTGTCCTGTTATCCTGCCTGCTACCATGGGCAGCAACGAGGCCAAGATCATTTGGGAGTCAGCATGAAACCCAACGTCTCTCAAACACGTTTTCACACTGTTCAAAACAACTCCTAAAGCTAGCTTAACAAGCTTGTGCCTTTTGGTTGAAAACAACCACGTCTTCTAAGAGACCAGTATCAGAGATACACTTCTTTCTTGCAAGGATTGAGGTTTTAGCAAGAAATGCTATACATAGTAGGTTTACAACTGATTTATTTATATGTTTATCTGTTAGAACTAAATATTGAAGCACCTATTCTATGCTTAGTGCTAGTCACTATTTATCCGGCCCTGTCGCCACCTATATGTAAACGTGTATAGTCATTTACACTGAAACTAAGTACAATGACCACGTGGCTTTATCTCAGCCACGACGTGACCCTTCGTACCTTAGGTACGGTCACATCAACCTACCACTGTGTATCAAAGGTACAGCCACACCACAACGGTGTGGCAGGTGTGTATATACAATACACACATTTGTGTAACCGCGTCGTAGGACCACACAAATATCAATCACGTATCCAAGACTGTCTGCCTTCTTGCAACTTTCTTCGTAGCAAAGTCGTTTTTGCCACATTCTCGCAAAATGCTGTTCTATCTTCGCAAGACTTAAATTGCAAGCTGGTCGCTAGCCTTTACTTTAGTCACTACAACTTCGACATGCAGGTGTTACACCTTTGAATCCATGCTGCAAAGCTGAGATGTAAGAAACCTGACAATATCATCGTTCTCGATGTCCAAGAGGTGGCATCAGATGACGCTTTCATCAATACCATTTCCAATTGTTTGCCACATTGCAATCATTTACCATTTCCGATGTCAGTGAGAAAGACCAATGCATACAACAGGTGCATTGTAATTGAATCGCCGACCCTGAGCACGTCTACTTGAACGAAAGTTAGAAAGGTGACAATGATGATGGTGACGCAACGATATTCATCATTTGCGAATTGTATGGAATCAGTGAGCACTTTATCGGAATGGTTACTGCTGTCTTCATAATGTAACCAGTGAGCTCTATATCGGAGTGGTCACTCCTGTCTTCATAATGGAACCAGTAAGCACTGTATCGGAGTGGTCACTACTGTCTTCCTTATAAAACCAGTAAGCACTGAATAGGAGTGGTCACTGCTGTCTTCACTATTAAACCAGTGAGCTCTGTATCGGAGTGTTCACTGCTGTCTTCGCAATGGAACCATTACTTTGCTCCAAGTTTAACTCGTCGAAGAAGCGACAGAGACGACCAAGCACTCGCCTTGTCGATGACATGTTTGATCCAATTGCCTACAACAACAACAAAGCTCGCTCAATCACGACGCCATGCGCTTTTGTGGTGTATGCGGATCTCCTCAACACCTCAACAGCCAAATACTGATCTCAACAGCAAAATATAGATGCCGACACTATGTAGAAAGCCTCGCTATGGTTGACAACTTCGACTGCCGGCCTTTTGCCCTACGCTGGCTTGATATATGTGAATCAATCATGCTGCAGTATGCTGTTACGATAGGCCTCAACTCACTCAGTATATCAAAAGGCAGTCACACTGAGACCTAGCTGCCAATCCTCCAGCTCTACCAAATTCACTCAAATACCGTCATTACATACGATGATGAACCTCCAAAGCACGTGATGCCCGTCTACCACGTCATGAACGTACTTGGCAGCTTTCGCATGACTATGGTCAGCTGCTCGATGCCCAACATAAGCTTTTTGTTGAACTGGATTAGACCATTGAATCGCGTGTATTCCGCCCCAGCTTCCTACGGTGCAAGTGTCAAGATACTGACGCTGTAGGCCTCGCTTGCTGCTAATGAACAAACTTTGACCAATTTCCAAAACAACACACATTTACCTCCGTCTCTGTATGAATACCGCGTACGTTCCTTCTCCTTCAATTGTAGTAAACCGATAAGCGTGTCCGCCGTATCACCGGTGATAAGCCAAACCTCTTGCTCTGTCTACTGTATATGCCTTAAGCCTCTTGACCGTTTTAGCTTAGCGACCACCTTAGTTAGATCTTCAGCTTCATATCTAATCCTAAGTGCAGAATGGAAGCGCTGCAGTCTAGCATTCTCACCCAAATGTCATACACGTACGAGACCCGCAGTAGTCCAGCCCTATTGAAGCCTAAGAAGCACGAAACTATCGTCATTCTTTTTCGTAGCTCCAAGCACTTCTTCATTTCTGCATGTTTCATTCAGGTCCAGCACAATGTCCGTAGTGACAACACGTCTTGTTACGACAAACAAGTCTCGCTAGACCAATGTGCCTTTATGAATACTGGTATACAGTGCAATTTATGACGGTCTAAATAATTCGGTGCGTATTGACAACCGTGTTTAGCCTGACAATCGAGACAAAGCGCTCAGCAGTCTGCACATATGGTGGGTAACCCTCGAGTTATAGCACCGACTTTTATGGCCTCGGATTGGTATGATCGTCTACTTGATCGTTGCGACGTAGTTGATAGTGATGGTGATTCGATGCACAACACAACACTCAAAATCGCTGTACTTCCGCACAGGCTTTGTTTAAGATTCGTGGCTCAATATGACATAGACACGGCAATGCAGTGTCGTCCGTCCTGCGCAGACCCTACAAGTAGATACTAAACAGTACTCTACGAATAACTTCACCGCGCTAGTGTCCATGGTGCTCTAGTCTTTGTGCTCGTGCGTCTCACAGAAGTTGTGGACACAGACAGTCTGCTGTGTAGGGCTAGCGCTGTGAGCTTTTTTACTATAAAGGCCACCTTAACGAAGCACTGTCATATCTCGAACGTAGCGCTGTAACAAAGAATGTGTTTATCTCATTGACCTGCTTTCTACTCTGTGCAATTCATGAACGGGGCCGAAAAGCCCACGTAGATAATTTGGTGCGTATTGACAACCGTGTTTAGCCTGACAATCGAGACAAAGCGCTCAGCAGTCTGCACAGATGGTGGGTAACCCTCGAGTTATAGCACCGACTTTTATGGCCTCGGATTGGTATGATCGTCTACTTGATCGTTGCGACGTAGTTGATAGTGATGGTGATTCGATGCACAACACAACACTCAAAATCGCTGTACTTCCGCACAGGCTTTGTTTAAGATTCGTGGCTCAATATGACATAGACACGGCAATGCAGTGTCGTCCGTCCTGCGCAGACCCTACAAGTAGATACTAAACAGTACTCTACGAATAACTTCACCGCGTAGTGTCCATGGTGCTCTAGTCTTTGTGCTCGTGCGTCTCACAGAAGTTATGGACACAGACAGTCTGCTGTGTAGGGCTAGCGCTGTGAGCTTTTTACTATAAAGGCCACCTTAACGAAGCACTGTCATATCTCGAACGTAGCGCTGTAACAAAGAATGTGTTTATCTCATTGACCTGCTGCCGATTGCAATTCATGAACGGGGCCGAAAAGCCCACGTAGATAATTTGGTGCGTATTGACAACCGTGTTTAGCCTGACAATCGAGACAAAGCGCTCAGCAGTCTGCACAGATGGTGGGTAACCCTCGAGTTATAGCACCGACTTTTATGGCCTCGGATTGGTATGATCGTCTACTTGATCGTTGCGACGTAGTTGATAGTGATGGTGATTCGATGCACAACACAACACTCAAAATCGCTGTACTTCCGCACAGGCTTTGTTTAAGATTCGTGGCTCAATATGACATAGACACGGCAATGCAGTGTCGTCCGTCCTGCGCAGACCCTACAAGTAGATACTAAACAGTACTCTACGAATAACTTCACCGCGTAGTGTCCATGGTGCTCTAGTCTTTGTGCTCGTGCGTCTCACAGAAGTTATGGACACAGACAGTCTGCTGTGTAGGGCTAGCGCTGTGAGCTTTTTACTATAAAGGCCACCTTAACGAAGCACTGTCATATCTCGAACGTAGCGCTGTAACAAAGAATGTGTTTATCTCATTGACCTGCTGTGCAATTCATGAACGGGGCCGAAAAGCCCACGTAGATAATTTGGTGCGTATTGACAACCGTGTTTAGCCTGACAATCGAGACAAAGCGCTCAGCAGTCTGCACAGATGGTGGGTAACCCTCGAGTTATAGCACCGACTTTTATGGCCTCGGATTGGTATGATCGTCTACTTGATCGTTGCGACGTAGTTGATAGTGATGGTGATTCGATGCACAACACAACACTCAAAATCGCTGTACTTCCGCACAGGCTTTGTTTAAGATTCGTGGCTCAATATGACATAGACACGGCAATGCAGTGTCGTCCGTCCTGCGCAGACCCTACAAGTAGATACTAAACAGTACTCTACGAATAACTTCACCGCGTAGTGTCCATTCTCTAGTCTTTTCTCGTGTCTCACAGAAGTTATGACACAGACAGTCTCTGTTAGGCTAGCCTGTAGCTTTTTACTATAAAGGCCACCTTAACGAAGCACTGTCATATCTCGAACGTAGCGCTGTAACAAAGAATTGTTTATCTCATTGACCTGCTGTGCAATTCATGAACGGGGCCGAAAACCCACGTAGATAATTTGGTGCGTATTGACAACCGTGTTTAGCCTGACAATCGAGACAAAGCGCTCAGCAGTCTCACAGATGGTGGGTAACCCTCGAGTTATAGCACCGACTTTTATGGCCTCGATTGTATGATCGTCTACTTGATCGTTCACTAGTTGATAGTATGGTGATTCGATGCACAACACAACACTCAAAATCGCTGTACTTCCGCACAGGCTTTGTTTAAGATTCGTGGCTCAATATGACATAGACACGGCAATGCAGTGTCGTCCGTCCTGCGCAGACCTCACAAGAAGATACTAAACAGTACTCTACAACTTCACTGCGCTAGTACAACAGGTTGTCTGCATTCATAACTATAATTAGTCGCACGAGCATAGAGATCAGAGCACCATGGACACTACGGAATTAACTTTAAGGCTAGCAGAACGTGACATCGAGCTTGTGTTGTTTCAAACGAATCTCTATGTAGACTGAGGCCTTTCGTTTCCTCGCCAAAAACGTGACATGAATCTTCTGATGTGACAGTTTGTTACTAACGTGGATACGGATGTATTGCACATGTTTTGTTGGCTTTGCATCGTTGCGTTCGTCAGACGATTCATTGCGTTTGTACAACACCATGCCACTGGACCTTTCGTTCTTAACGATCGGTGTGTCTTTTACGCAAATCAATTGGACTGGACGGTAAGAATACAAAAGCCAGTCAAGCAATCGCGTTTGGGTCGGCGGCATTGTTGTCTCCTCATTCCAATATTCGCTTCCAAACACTCGAATCTCGACTCAATTCATCCCCAGCATGTCCACGACGCGTAATCAACATAAGAGGCTGTACTGGTACACAGTACTAGCAACGATCACGCTACTGACATATTGGAGCACTCTACCGAAGACTGCAGACTCCGACACGGTCATCGCTGGTTCTTTGCAGTATGCGCTTGGTATTCATCAGAGCAACACAAGGGTCAAGAGGCACCTGCGGTCAAGCTCTGACACGACGGCAATTGACGTCGATGACAATGAAGACAGAGCGCTTCGCATCAACTTCGAACTTCCAACTTTGAAGTTCCCGGATGTGGCTAAGAAAGCAAGCCAGAAGGCTTTTGACGCTTTTGACGCTTTTGTGATTGCTACACTTCCGAAGAGCCAAAAAGCAAATGCCATACGTTTTAAGAGGCTAAATCTTGACAAGGTATCAAGCTACGAGGATGCGGAAAAACTCGCTAAGTCCGGCAACTTCGAAAAGTGGATCAACGGTGAGATAAAAGTGTACAAGAACACAGAGAAGGCTGAGGAGGCCATGGTTTCAACGCTTGTGCGTTTGGCCGGCAAAGACAAAGCTATCATGATTTTAGCAGCTGGAAGTAAAGACTCAAGGTCAAAAGAGATCGCCACGAAGTTGGAGAACCGTTTGCTGAGTCAATGGATGAACTTTGGTCGTCGTAACAATCTTTATAAGCTACTAACTTTTGGCAAGACTGGTCTCGACTTTTGGGAAAGTTCGCAATGGGAATCGTTTGTCGCTGAAGCGAAAAGGAAAAAGCAGAATGAATTTGACCTGCTGGTTAAGATTCTTAGTGCCGCATTCCAGTGACGAGAAAGTGTTCCAGATATTAGCGTCTGGAAAGACGATTCCAAGCGTCGAGCAAGATGCCAAATGGTTGGAAGAGAGTCTGCTGAGAGAGTGGATGAAAGATAGTCAATATGACGGTCTTTATCAGCTACTAACTTTTGGCAAGACTGGTCAAGACTTTTTTACAAGTCCGCAATGGAAACTGTTTTTCGATGAAACGGAAAAGCAGACTAGATTTAAGCTGCTGGGTGAGATTCTTAAGCCGCATTCCAGTGACGAGAAAGTGTTCGAGATATTAGCGTCTGGAAAGACGATTCCAAGCAGTCAAGCAAGATGTCGAAAAGCTGGAAAAGAGTCTGCTGAGAGAGTGGATAAAATATGGTCAAGATGACGGTCTTTATCAGCTACTAACTTTTGGCAAGACTGGTCAACGACTTTTTGACAAGTCCGCAATGGAAACTGTTTTTCGATGAAACGGAAATAAAAGCAGACTAGATTTAAGCTGCTGCGTAAGATTCTTAAGCCGCATTCCAGTGACGAGAAAGTGTTCGAGATATTAGCGTCTGGAAAGACGGATTCCAAAAGTCAAGCAAGATGTCGAAGAGCTGGAAAAGAGTCTGCGGAGAGAGTGGATGAAAGATGGTCGTTATGACGGTCTTTATCAGCTACTAACTTTTGGCAAGACTGGTCACGACTTTTAAAAAAAAAAAAAAAAAAAAAAAAAAAAGGAAAAAAAAATGAAAAAAAAAAAAAAAAAAAATTATATAAAAAAAAAAAAAAAAAAAAAAAAAAAAAAAAAATGTTTAAAAAAATTAAAAAAAAAAATTAAAAAAAAAAAAAAAATAAAAAAAAAAAAAAAAAAAAAAAAAAAAAAAAAAAAAAAAAAAAAAAAAAAAAAAAAAGAAAAAAAATAAAAAGAAAAAAAAAAAAAAAAAGGTGTTTAAAAAGGTTTTTTATAATAAAAAATTTTGGAAAAAAAAAAAAAGACTTTTTAACAAGTTCGCAATGGCTATTGTTTGTCCAAGAAGCGGAAAGGTAACAGAAGTATAGATTTAAGCTGCTAGTTGAGATGTTCAAGCCGCATTCCGGCAACGATAAAGTCACTCGACGTCGAAAGAAGCTGCCGAAAGTGGAAGAAGAGACTCTGTCAAAGTGGATGCAAAAACCTGATCGTAGAGCAGGGCTTTTTCGGCTTTTATTTTTTGACACGGCTAACATCGAGAAACTTGATGCTTCGCAAATCGATTTCGTTTTTGAAAAATTAGGAGTACCGACGAAAGATCGAGACGAGCTTTTGTTTACGGCGCTTCAATCGCACCTAGACGATGACAAAGCTAGCAGAACTGGTTGCTGTGTCCAAACGCGACGATTCTTCAAAGGACCTTGCGACTAGAATGGAGCTTATGCTGAAGTCGCGTGGGAAGAGTCTGGTGTGAGCAGAAAGCCATCTACAGTGGGCTTTTATTTTGCGCTTTTAGCCAGATGAACTTCTACAAAGTCCGGAATTGAACACGTTTGTGGCTTTTGGAAAGCTGTTACATGAAGATGAGCAAAACAAATGGAAAGACGTCTTGCTAGACAAATGGATGAGTAAAGAGCCTGATCTGTCGACACTAGAGAAGATTTTTGCAAAGCACAGTAATGGCATTAACGCGGAAGCTGTGCGAGTATTAAAACTTCGACTGCTGGAGAAGATTAAAGAGGAGAAGCTGGATTAGGTGTAGACGAAGAGGATACGAGACTGGTTTGAAAAAGCGGAAGCTACGAAACGTGCCGAAGATGGTTCTTGAGCTCAAAGATGAAGCCAGAATTAGATTTCTGCGTCTACTATGGTACACATGGATCTTATTATATACTGCTGCGTAAACTGGTAGATGAAGAAACATTGCAGCGCTCGAATTGCTCAGTGCTGAAGGCGGAACCAGTTTGTGACGAAGTGGCGGCCATCAAGAGGCTGATAGGTGGCAGGTGCAGAGGCGGTTTTGGAACAAAGATCAATACGATGGCGTGGTGTCTGATATCGAAAGCATGTGCAGCGGCGAAAATGTCGTAATAGACAGCGGAGTTAGCGAGGTATGGCAGCGTCTGCGATACAGTGACAAGCGCTTTGCGATTGCATTCACGGTCTCGATTTTTCATGGCTACATCGTCCAGTAGCATCATCCAGGACTCGTCGTTCAGCAGCAGATGGTCGGTCCATCGTCTGTGGTATATACACACACTGAATGGTCAATAACAACTTGATGATGACGGACCTGAAACCAGCTAAGCAGAGCACTGATCACTTCCTGCTACGTATGTTATCCAAACCTGCAAGAATCGATATCAAAAGGTAAAAAGCAGCTATCAAATGAATCGCCTTTAGCTCAACCCTCTGCAACGTTTTTAAACCTTATAAATAGATAAATAAAACCTCAATCCATTCTTACTTTGCCAGTATTTTATCCCCCTCCCTCCCCCCATTAAGAATATAAACGATGTTGCTGAACAATTTAATGTTTTGGATGATGGTGGTCGAGGCAGTCATTTGTCTAATGTTAACTCTTCCATTTGGTCAGTGGTTATCTTACACTATGATGTCGTTCTTAATGAAATACCTGGATGATAAAAACTCTCCAGTCAATACTATGGCTACAATTGTGCTTGCCTTATTTGCGATTCTTTCTTCTTTGTATGTAAAATATCTTACTAGCTTGGTTTCTTACTGATGATGATGTAGTTGTTTTTGTAGCTGTACGACTAATAATCCAAGAGATATGATCAAGTTTTTCTAATTGTTGTTGTATTTGTTTTGTATTTTCTTATGTGTAGCAAACGTGTCAACAGTTTACAAGCACCACCTATAGGATGAAGTACTAGACGACGGAATGCGTATCCGTCTTCTCACTGAACAGCCGGATATGTAGAATCTGTGAAGTTTTGTTGGCAAGATTGTAATTATACTTGTTTAGGTGCGCGAGATGACTGAGTGATCTCAGTGCTGCGTAAAGTTGTTCTCAGTGCTGCGTACTCATCTGGTCAAGAAGTGCCAAGAAAAGCAATCGCGCTAAACTGTTATCACAAACACAGAGAAGACCCATAACTTGTCACCTACGGCCGCACAGACCCGTCCAAACCGCGAGATGCAGCTGATGCGATACGAAAACACAATACCATATGTGGCAATTGGTGTTGCAGTTTGAATACCGATTAGTAGAAGTGATGGAGAACACCAGATGACAAATATTGTCAAAAGCAAGACAAAACACACGAAAGTCAAGAGAATCAATGAAAGATGAAGAAGAGTAAAAGTTGACACTGTTCAACAAACGCAACAGCTTGACGGTGACTGTAGAACAGCAGACGCAAAATATGTTGACAACAAAAAGCAGCATTTTTGCTGCCGAACGCTGAGCGAAAAATAATGTAGTGACGGACGTATCCAATGTTGCAGCCGGAGAAGAGTAGCGGATGCGGTGCTAGAGCAGCATACGAGGAAGGAGAAGCACGAGCTTTTGGTGACCATCTTGCGCTTATGGTATTGTCTGTCTCCTCATAGAGTTTGATTACGAAGGGAGTGGTACGGCCAACGATTATGGACTTGCCATCTCTGATGCTTCTGTTGGGCTTGTAGTTGTTACTACGATCCTCGTGGTCAAATCTCGCATTAGTGTTTATTCTGGACAGTTCTTGGTGAGTAGTTGGATCTGCATGCATGTTGCATGTGTTGATGGTGCTGGAGATGGATAGCAAAGGCAAGTACTCTCCAGCGTCATTATTGGCCCAGTTTGCAGCTACAGCATTTGCGGAGTAGCAACAGAGTCTGTACTGTCTTCTCGTAAACCAGCGTACCGACTGCCATCTGAGGCCGCATCAGGTCCGCTCTCTGACTACAGCTTGGGAGTCCCAACTAGAACCATCATCAGATATATCATCACTGATGCGCAGATAACTTTGAACAGTGTACCAAAATGCCCTGGATGCTTGGTATCACATCTTCCAAATGCTAGTTTCTATTAGTCCTCCACCGTCAACTGTACTACGAAACTAAGATAGCCATCAGAACTACAATCAGCAAGTGACTCACTATTAACTTTGCAACGAAATGTCAATTGGATTGCGAGCCTCGCAACAAGACTCCATAGGGAAGCATAGGTACTGTTTGTAGCCTTTTCCCACCCATAGCTAGTTGGACTGGTAGAGTAAACCTGCTGGACGCATCAGCGTCACTACCTCCATGCGATCAAGCCCTAAAGGGGTGCTTCATTTTTGACCCACGCTTCAGCTACAGCCTCATATTTTGCATCCGTAAGAGCTGACGAGTGTTAGTACTGATGAGTCAAAGATAGTTACAGCACATGAAGCAAGTTGTTTGACGTCAAACATTAAACTACTTGTAATCAATGCTAAACTCGTGGGTGTCAATTGATTTGTCGTACCGCAGTGTCCGCACCAATGCCGTATGTGTACTATGTAGATCGTACGTTGATCACCAACCCCAAAGAGTAAGGACAAAGCTTACACTACCAGACCCAGTAAGTCTACCTTGGATCGCTATATCCATACGCGGCTGAAGAAGACAGTGACAAAGTTACAAGGAAAATGACACATCTGCACATCAGTCACTGTAGCAATGCATAATACCTCTGACCTCAACGCTGCTATGCCGGCAAAATATACAAAGTAAGCAGCAGCTATGTAGTCATCTCTAGACCTTGTAACTTTGCAACGCCTTGGTGCAGACTGCGCTATTCTGTCGAGAGTCATAGGCCAAAAAACAGTTTCTATTCAGAGTCGCCGACATTACACTGTAATTATGATTGCAACAATTACTATCACTATCAAAAACTATAGATTTTGTATCCTGCTCGCTCTATGTCTAGCATTTCTTGCTAAAACCTCAATCCTTGCAAGAAAGAAGTGTATCTCTGATACTGGTCTCTTGAAGACGTGGCTGTTTTCAACCAAATGGCACAAGCTTGTTAAGCTAGCTTTAGGAGTTGTTTTGAACAGTGTGAAAACGTGTTTGAGAGACGTTGGGTTTTATGCTGACTCCCAAATGATCTTGGCCTCGTTGCTGCCCATGGTAGCAGGCAGGATAACAGGACAGGACACTGCGCAATACCGTACAATGGCTTAATGCTGTTGAGCATGAGAAACGAAGGCAATACTCCTCAAGGCTAAGAACCCTAAGATGTAAAGCTCTCTAGAGCGTGTCTTTGTCTAAACTTAGTGCATTAGTAGCTTTGCTGCAGTGACTGACACTTTTCTGCGGCTTTTTTTAGCTGGGCTGTAGGTATCAAGCCTACTAGAGTCACCTGCATTGTCAGTAACTGTGGATCTGTCTCTTCGTAGTGCTGTATGTGTCTGTGAAAACAGTTGAAGCTTCGGTAGTAAGTTGCAAATAACTACTTACGTGTTCAGACTATGATGAAATAACTGCTACTTAATCCTGTCTTGCACAGTCTCTGGAGCTACAACAGTCACTGGTATGGAGGGGGTTCTCAAGACTGCATAGTGAGACCTCAATCCACTCACTGTGCCGGACTGCTGACTGTCGGACGGGGTACCCCAATGCCGCGTGTAGACCTTCTCTCACCTTGTGTACCCGTCGGGTGGCGGGTTTTACTCTTTGGAGGACTTGATTGAGATGTGATGTCGGCTTAGAGAGGTAGACCTTGGGGTGCCTCGAGTTGGTATACTTCACTCGGTAGGCAAGTAGGTGGTCACTCGGTCGACTAAGTCGAGGGTGGACTTATAACCAAGTTCTTTAGGGGAGATTCTCAACCCTGGCCTTTCCTTCCTTTTTCTTGATATCTCAGGGGTGTTAACCGCTTGGCCTTTACTTGCTCCCGAACCAGAAGCGGAGACCACTTCCGATTGCGGGTCGATTGGGGGGGGGGGGTGCTACTCCGACGAACCTACAGGTCAAATATATTCTGGGGCTCTATTCACACTTAGGTCTTACCACACGACTGTCTTCGACGGGGGGCCAAAATACATCCCTTCTCGGAACAGGTGGGTAGACATATGTACGTTCCTTGTGAGAACGGCGAAGGCTTGCTACATAGATCGTCAATTAGGTAGTATTTAATATAGTCCTATCTCTTAACCCCTATACTCTATCTTTACCCGAAGACCTGATTCTTGATTACGCTTGGCTAGGATATCTGGAGCTCTGGCCCGAGGTCGATCTCAGGGACCGGAGCCGCGAGTCGATCGACCGAAGGACCAAGGTCTATCGACGAAGAACCGAGGTCCGTCGACCTATTACCAAGGTCGACCTTCAAAGACCAGGGCCCAAGGGTTCATAGGCCAAAGATCGAGATCTTCCTTTATGGAAGACCGAGGTCTACCAATGATAGATTAGGGTCGACCTTGAAGGACCGAAGTCCACCTTAAGGAACCGCGGTCCATCAGGCTAACCGTGGTTAACTCTTTTGAATAGTGGCCAACAGACACACTTTGACCGTAAATTCTTTCCATCCAACGGTTGTTCCCCTTCCCCTTTAGCGCTTTTTCTCCCGGTCTCTTACCCAAAGGTCGGTCCTCCTTGGCAAGTCTCTTCTCTTTGGCCCACTGGTCCTCTGACTTCCCAGTTTTCAAACGCTTCACCACATCACTATCTGCTGCAAGATCAGTATCATTCACTACCTTGGTGCGAAATATTTTGGTACCTGCTAGAATCAGCAGGCTGGTCCATGACTGAGAGTAAACATCGAACTTTTCAGTGTTGGTTTAGACGCAACTTAAAGTATCTGTATAGCTCTGAGCTGTTCCTCAAATTGGTCAAGCCCATCTGCCATCCAGAAAGCTTCTGCCCGAATAGCAAGCCTAGCGAAACCCGTAATAGCTAGTTGGAGACATCTCCTGCCGAATAGCACATAACGTAGCAAGGAAACGCTGACTATAGCCAACCAATGTTGATAACCAAGCATTAGCCGGACCATCTGTCTTATTGCCTGACACTTGCACTTCCGATGACACGTTTGATACACTCTTAAACTTAGTGCGGAAGTTTGGAGGCTGCGACATGTTTCTTTTTAGTCATACTAACTTGTTCAGCAGCATATTAGTCAGCTACTCATTGCTAGCGAATCTCATCGAACTGCAAACGAAGAGTTAGCGTGCACACTTAAGGCTTAAATAAAAGACAGCATTGCCTTAGTACGAGGTTGTAACGGGGCGAGAGCTCCGTTACGTAGCTTACACTAAAGTCTTATGAGGAAGCGTAAGAAGTATGCAATTTACTTGCATACTTAAGACTATTTGATCTCTGTTTATTATTATAAAGGTTGGATCAGAAATTCTAAACCTTGTGAACTTCTCAAATACGTGTCGAATATTAACTGGGTGAAATGGGGTTAAACCTCACTTTCAACCAATCAAATAATGACACTAAAAGATACGCTATTCGCATCTTTCCCTTTTCCTACTTTATGTAATATTGTCAATATTGTCTACCTAATTATGCATAATAATGGGACCATTATTATTGCCATATCGTACTTGATAAGGCGTGTAACGCCGTTTCAGAGGTAGTTACAGCATTCCTATGTCTAGAGCTTCTAGATGGTAAAGGTAAGTTGAAACCTCCATGGTGCTATTGGGACTTCAAAAGCGAGGTCACCGAGAATGTTTTTTTACTGTCCGAATAATCTTCCGCCGACCCCTATGAAGGTCGTTTGCGTTAACCCAGACACTGCATCTACAGCAAATATAAGAAGTTTTGCAAGTGGGGTAGCATAGGTGAGTCTTTGGTCGATGTCAGACACTCCATCATTCTCTGTTATTCTCTCGATTCTATAATCGTTGCGCGTGGACAGGTTCGCTGTGATACTGATCGCTTGGCCTAGATTAAGTTTAAGATCCTGTGCCATTTGCACGTATTACAGAGCTAAGTGTCCTAAGAAACTTGCATAAAGAGCTGTCATCTAAGCTGTAGCCGAGATACTGTAGCAACGCCATAAAAAAACTAAGTGCATAGGCCAAGAGCTGCATGTCTTAGGGTTCTTAGGTCTCTTAAGGAAAGATTGTGCCTTTTGGTTGAGAACAACCACGTCTCTAAGAGACCAGTATCAGAGATACACTTCTTTCTTGCAAGGATTGAGGTTTTAGCAAGAAATGCTATACATAGTAGGTTTACAACTGATTTGTTTATATGTTTATCTTTTAGAACTAAATATTGAAGCACCTATTCTATGCTTAGTGCTAGTCACTATTTATCCGGCCCTGTCGCCACCTATATGTAAACGTGTATAGTCATTTACACTGAAACTAAGTACAATGACCACGTGGCTTTATCTCAGCCACGACGTGACCCTTCGTACCTTAGGTACAGTCACATCAACCTGCCACTGAACCCAAGGTACAGCCGGTGTGTCAAGTGTGTATATACAATACACACCTATATGTAAACCCGTTACATTCTACCCACCAATTCGTCGGAGACGGCGTATCCACGATTTTCAAACTTAATGTGAAGTTCTGTCGAATTAGTTCTTCTCACTTTGCTTGCCTCGCAATAAGTGCCTCGGACTTGCGTATAAAGCTTTTGTATTACGACACTCGCTCTTTGAGCATATGTGCTTTGCAATCACGCTTCTAAGCACCCTAGTGTTTCAACACTTGCTACTTTAGTATACAGTGCATTACACTCACGCTGAAGCATTTTTGTGTTACGACACGTTTTGATGAAGGGTTAAGTGTCTATCACTTGGTATGAAACCCTTTAGTACTTGCTTATACCGCATTAATTGCCTAGCACTTGCTTTGAAGCATTACAGTGTTCTGAACACTTGCTTATTAAGCGCTATCCGTATTGCACTGCTCCATCATAGATGAAGCAATGCACCGTGACATCTTTAGAACGATGACATTAATGTTGCCTCTAGGGCAGCGGTGACGAGCTGGCGGGTCATCTTACCCAAGATCACCACGCTCAACAAACGAAAGACTTCGGTACCCTTCGGTGTCCTCTTCCCCAAGCGGAACAATTGCGTTGCGCCTTACACCACCGCTTTCCTCTCGTGAGGGTGATGAAGAGATATCTAATCCTCGTGACGCTGCAAAACTTCGTCAACTCAATGCCGAGACCCGAGCGGCCTCCTAAGCACAAAAGTGCATTTTCACGTCGTGATCATGGATTCGTACCTCAGGACCAATGAGAAAGCTTGACGAGCTGCATCACAATCCTTGCTTACTTATGACAATGGGTCTCAAGCCAGCACTGCTTGCGAGGTTGTGGACCGTGCCGCGCTTTGTAAGCGTATCATTACTTAACAGGAGTTTACAATCATATTGTAATGGGGCAACATATTAAAGTAAGTAGTTGTATGGTTTTATTATATACCGATATAAGTAGGTATATGCAGTATCCGAATAGCGGATACTGCACGTTATTTACTATTGCGCTATTATTGGGGTGCCAGATCCAATAATTAGCCAATAGTAAATCGACCCACATTAATTGGTTCTCACGAGAAGAGAACCCCTTCGTACTTAGTACAAGTTATGAACAAAAATATAAACAGAGTTAATGTTACCTTACTTACACAAGAACAGCGCTTCCTCAAAGCTTAATAGTGTAAGACGGTAGCGGGCTCTAACCCCGCTGCACCGGATAGCATTTATAAGTCCTTGCCATGACCAAGTACAAGATAAGCATGGACAAATCTCCGATCACTACAGCGGTTTCGCTGGGGCATGCTGACCTCCCTCATCTTACCACTGATGAATGGCGGCCTTGCGGCGGTGTCTGGTGAAATCTTCGTAACATCGCTGCTGAGCACAGCGACGCCCGAACAACACCGTGCCGTCATCCAAGACTACATGGTGCGCGAGCTTACCGAAGCGAATCGGCGAGTACACTCCCTCGCGCACCTCCCATCATGATGCGATCAAAATGAAGACGTCCACGTAATCAATTGATGGCTCGGATCGTCTTCCTCCTTATTTCTATTTTCAGGAGATTGATATCGCGATAGCGTCTAGGTTTGATAAACGCTCCGACGGCCAAGGTTAAGTTCCTGCTATCACGGCTTGCCGGCAAATCCAATAATGGGACCTTTGAAAAATTGTCTAGGACGAGTCTGCGGTCCCCACGCTGGACGAGATCGGCGCGATTTGCTACTGGCGTTCGAACCCTCTCAAGATGAGTCACGCTTGCGTGAAGACTTCTTTAGATTTCGACAGGGCAAGCTGTAGATGCGTGACTACGTGCAGAAAAAACGACATCTTGTGTCGTGTATTACCACACAGCCGATCGACATAACCTCACAAGTACATGTCTTTGTCTTCGGTATGCAGGAAAGCATGACGCGTTATTGCCTCACACGTGCTGAACGGAAGATTTGCAAGAACGCAGTTGCCCTTGCGCTTCGTGATGATTATACGGTCGCGTCGTCATACTTGCACGTAACGTCGCAGCGTCCGCGTATGCCTGGCCCAGAGCTTATGGAAATTGCCGCAATTTGATGCATCACGTGGTCGCGACAATCGATTTGGCCGCGACGTTTGTAGTCAAGACACGATGAAGTGTTTTTGATGCGGCAAGACAGGTCATTTTGCGGCCGACTGCCGAGCACCAGCGTCGGTGTCCATGAAATCAGCTGTTCCACGTGAAGATACGTGTCGTCGGTGGTCCCGCCATAGAACGATTGGTTACAGTAGGCGCGGGGTGTCCTAATGGCAGGAAGGAAGTACGGAGTACTCCAGTGGCAGCTTGGACTCCCAGCCACAAATTAATCCATACCCTCTCACTTCAACGCCATCACCACGCTTGGCGACTCGAGACTGATCATCATCAGTCTCATCATTGCTGGACTGAAGCGACCACTTCGAGCGTTGTTGGATTTGAGGGCATTCAACAACGTCTTTCGAGCATCGTGTTTGTCCCTTCTACCGTCTTAGATTACGGTTCGAGAAGGTGCAAGCGACATCGTTGTCTAACTTGCTGATGGATAGCCGCAGCGTGTTCCGCGCAAAACAGTGGTTTTGCCGTGTAGGTTTGACGGTTTTCAAAGCAATAATGCGTTTCTGGTGTACGAGATAAATTACGCATTAGATTGCATCTTGTAGATACCGTGGATGTCACAATATCAGCCGACGATAGATCGGCTATCTCGGTCCGTCTAACGACGAAGTGGATACGACGTGAGTAAAGCGTTCACTCATTTGTTGATTGGGTCATCTGTTTGGCCTCACGTATCGTCGTGGACGAACTCACCACGACTAGAAGTCATCTCAGAAAAAACGATGGCCCTCTGTGTCCGGTATATCCAGTCGCATAGAACCACAAGACGAGGCGGTCGTACAGAGTCTCCCGCATACACAGACATCGTTTGAATAGAGGTTCACGATTCATAACGACGCGGTCAAGCAGGGGCTCCCGCACACTACTACATCAAATGAGCAGAGGCTCCCGGTTGATGACGAGGTGATCGAACAGAGGTTCTTGCGTACACTGACATCGGTCGAACAGTGGTTTCCGTACACTACATCTGAGGCGGTCGACGACGAGCTTCCGCCTTATATTGACGAGAATGCACGGACTGTGGGTCCGTATGTGACCAACATGGTGGTAACTGTGCCTTCACGTCTAGCGGGGAGTATGTCATCCTCCAGCGACAGCAATGTGCCAGCCTCGAGAAACGGCTCGAGACGCAAGAAAGGGGCATGACGATCGCCGAGACGACGATATTCCGTAGTGATGAAGTCCATAGGCGATCTCGATTATGTGAAGGCTCTCCATATCTCGGTCGCCACATTGAGGTAGTGATCCCTCCGTGCACTGCTGCTGCGATCCTATCTCTATCAGCCCTACCATGGAAAGATTTTCTCCATACTCTCAAGGCCGGCAACATCGAGCAAGTGTGCATCGTTATTACCGACGAATCAGTTACAGAAGAAGTTTTGGAGGCTCTCCCTACTGCTGCAGCTTGTAAAGAAGGTGAGCTGGCTCCTGTTTTGCCGCGCGAATCCATTCCTCGGTGCTACTACGCTCAGGCGGAAGGGAAACTTGAGCCGGTGATGTTCAGAATGACGCGTGCTGCTGCCAGGAGAGCCGGAGGGCCGACCATGCGGCTTTAGAGCAGTAGGGGTCCCCCGTCCTCACTGGGTGACACACACCTGTCATGGGCTCCACCTCTTCTGGTGGCGGTTCCAACGTGATAAGCATTATTCGCCAAATCTGTTTATCTTTGTAATAATCACTTGTTAGTGACGGTAGCAGTTGAATTGTAAGCATAAGCATGTAACCATCTTCATCCATGAAGAACGATGGTCACTTTCGATGAAGTTGAGTTTACAAGGATGATAGTATTTACAAACGTTGTTCACTTCATTCATCGTCTACTAAGTCCTATATGAACCAGATCCAATATATTTGACTATATAACTTCACACTTGCACTTCATCGTCAACAAGTGCATACTCTTCCATACCTTCTCCATCCTGATCCAATTGTTCATATCGTCGTTTTGCCTCCTGGTGCGCTAAACACGCAGCAAAAGGACGACGTACACAACTCATAGTATAGCCAGCTAAAGCACCAACTTGTGTATACAACTGGGTCATCCGACTACCTGTTTCAAGTTGCCATGCGGTAATCTCGTCCTTTAGACTTTGCGCACGGTCTTTCTCGCCCGCAGCTCGTGCTACCGAGTCATGGACAGGAATACCACTGCATACCAATCCTGATCCTTTGTCTTTCTTCTCAAGCGACGATGGTAGATCAATTGTAGATGGACGTAACAAATGGGACCCAAAAAGCTTTGAGGCACGACCACTAAACACGACCCGCGACGGAGATTGCAACCCATTTTTCACAGCTTTCAGAGGACTGTCAACCTTTACCAACCTACGGTGGATCGGCTTAAGAACAGTCTCGTGTGAATTCGTATTTAACCTGCACATTGGTAAATATACCACATTCATGTTCTGTTCAGCATCAGAAAGCGGCTGCTGGTTCTTCACTCGCATGGTCGGATCCAACTCCATTGCTAAAACTTGCAACCACATCCGTCCTTGCTCGGCATTGTATACAGAACCAATGGCAGATAGAATTGCGCCGTTTCTGACGCAAAACAGCTCTTTGGCAGAGCACGAAGCCTCAGCATAAGCCGACAGCATATTTTCTGGTAGACTTCCTGTCACTTCTTCCGTCTGGTTACTGTTCGTCGTCTGCGGTCGTGTATCGTCCAACGAAAGCGAGATCTGGTAATACTGTTTCGGATTCATCTTTCCAGGTGGAGGAATTTCCTGGACCATGCATGTGTTGGTCTTGGCGTTCGACTGGATCGCGTAGCCATACCGAACGGGTGTATCAAGACATTCAAACTCATCTTCCTCCTCCTTGGATTCTTCCGCATTGCCGATAGGACTGCTCTTTGTGTTCTTGTCCTTGCCAGTGTCGTCTCCAGCACTACTACTGACACAAGCTGACTTTTCTGAAGGCAGTGCCACTCGAATCCAAATGTTTCCTCGATCGTTGAGAATGCGCTGAGTGGACGAGAACACAAAGCCTGGGTCAAGATGACCAACAATCTCAGCTTGCAGGTCTGCGGTGCGGCGCAAAGGCAGTGGACGACGACTGTACACCGTGCGGTAGAACCGTTCAGCGTCATCATTTGCTGGCACATCACTGATACGGTCGCTTCCCCATGGCACCACCACTCTCTGAGCTGTGTTTGCATTACGCTCAATAATCCATGCGTCTGCGACACAAGTCCCGTTCGTCCGATTGTTCCTCTCCTGATTCTCACATTCTGCTCCAGCTTCTTCTTCTTCTTTGCCACTCGTCTCACTGCTATGCTGCAACTCTTCTGGCTTTTTCAATGGCTGAATACGTATCCACACACGGTCTTTTAGCAACTTGCGCTCAATGGCACGGACGACTCGGAAACTCTCAACATTGTATAACCGTGGTGCTTGAAGACTAGGAATTGCGCGGACGGGCAATTCGCCGGCCCATTTGCCTCCTCCTCCTGCCACATTCTGCATATAGACCGGTCCATGACGAAAACACCCAGTCTCTCTCGGGTCTTCTACTTCAATCAGTGTCTTATGGAACGACGCATTGATCCAGCCACCCAGCCCAGCAAAAGCCGACGTTACCTTAACAATCAATTGCGTAAAGTCCTGATTAAACTTGCATTCTGTAGCTTGAAATACACTCACAGGTGGTAAAAATCGCTGCAAGTGACAAGCTGTTGTTGAACTAGAGTCGGTAGATGACGATGATGAAACTGATGCTGCGTGGAGATTAAACACTGGCTCTTGATACAGCACTAAACGGTCACGCGCACACATGTACGTTGGAAACTCTATCCACAACATTCATAATCATACCATTAGATAAGCATACAACATCTTCATACCGATAGTGTATACTCGTATACATACATACATACCAGGAAGTCTCCGCATATATCGAAATTGTGCCGGCTGCGCTGTGACGACCGAAGTACGCTGACGAGGTGGTACATCACTACCATATATGACTGTAGAACCAGTAGGAAATTCCAAGTAGACACGAATATACCCATTACTCTTTGCATTAGAAAAATAACCACGACGAATTTGAAGCCACACATTATCGTCATAGTAGAGAATAGTCGAGCAAGCAAAATATGAGCCCACACGCAATTCTCCACAACGTTCAATTTGATTTTCATGTGGAGAGGAATAGACAAACATACGTTCATGATTTAATAAGGCTGAAGCTGATGCAATGCCATTATTTGGACCAATGTATTGAAAGAGTTCTTCCATGTTTTACAATGAGAAAAGCACGGTTTTAGTAGCAGAATATCTTATCTATCTATAGTTTTTTCTAGTTAAATAGATTAAGATTAAGACGTTGGAGTCAATTATTCTCTCTCTCTCTCACTATAGTGTAAGCCAAAACTAAGTGGTCGGTCATGTTTGGCTTGAATCAAGTAATGAATGAGCTGTTCTATGATACGAAAGATATTGAAATCGCAGATTAGTTTGTCTTCTTCTTCTTCTTCTTCTTCTTCTTGTAAGAAACTTCACACAAGACCAATCGCTTTATTGATCAAATGTTTCTTCTAACATTCAAGTTCGTACCAACAGATGTTCTTGAGACTCAAACGTGCAGTCATGTGCTTTCGCAAAAGTTCTTTGCGTTCTGGAAAAGTTGCATCCATGGGCTTACAGGAAGCGATTGAAATTCAATTGGCATGTACGGCCACTGATACTTGAGAAAACAGCGCTCTGGATGCGGCATCATACACAGGTGACGACCATCACTTGATACAAGACCAGCAATGCCTTCTGGTGAGCCATTCGGATTAAACGGATATTCCTCCGTCGGTACGTTAACGTCATCCACATAGCGAATCGCAGCAGCGCCTCTCGATAAGTATTTTTTCTGAATCTTTGGGTGGGTAAAGTGTGCGCGGCCCTCACCATGCGAGACCCACACGCCGATAGAAGACCCAGCCATACCTCGCAGCATTACCGAGTTTGACTCCTGGATCTGTACCGATACGAAACGAGATTCGTGGCGTCCAGATTCGTTATGCACAAATCGTGGCTGAGCTGATGTCTTCGTTTCCTCCTCTAGAGCCTTAGCCTCCGGGTAGTCCAGCCAACCAAGAAGCGTCATGAACTGGCAACCATTGCAGGCACCAAAACTGAACGTGTCTTCGCGAGCCTTGAATGCCGCGAATTGCTTCAGCACGTCCCCGTGGAACTTCACCACACCCGACCAGCCTTTGGCCGAGCCTAGCACATCAGCAAATGTGAAACCACCTACGAACGCCACGCCGCGAAAGCGCTCATCTAGCACCATACGCTTGCTTACCAAGTCAGACATTGTGATGTCCCATACTTCAAAACCGGCGTGGTGGAACGCTGCAAGCATTTCCCGCTCACCGTTGCTACCTTCTTCACGAAGAACAGCCACACGATGCTGGGCGCGCGTACTCAGATGGCGCTCTGGTGTTGGCTTAGGCTTGTAAGTCACTTTCCATGAGGGAGTCGTGCGGGTGCGCAGCAAACGCTGTTCCTGCGCTACACACTCAGGATTGCACTGACGCTTCTCAAGCTCAAAGCTTGTCGCCTCCCACACGTCGCGAAGATCCACCATCTGGTCCTCAAGGACACTTTCGCCGTTAATGCTCACCCTAATAACACCGTCGGTGGTCACCTTACCCAGCTTCACAAGTGGCACGTTTAGGCTATTGAAGATAGACTCCACCTCATTGGCATGCTGATTACCAGCAACCTGGAATACGAAGCCAAGCTCTTCGGCAAACAGCACCTGAATGACGTCCCTTGTCGTAACTTTGTCACTCGCAAAAGGAATGTCAATGCTGAGACCACAGTTACCAGCAAATGCCATCTCTAGCAGCGTAACAATAAGACCACCGTCGCTACGGTCGTGACCAGCAAGCAAAAGGCCATTTTTAATGCTAGTTTGGATGCCGTTAAACGCGTTTCTGAACAACTCGGCGTCCTCGACGTCCGGTGCAACATTGCCGACCTGACTATACACCTGCGCCAAAGCCGAACCACCCAGGCGGTTCTCGCCTTTGCCCACGTCCACGTAGTACAGCAGGCTGTTGTCGACGTGAGTTTTAAGGTCAGGGGTCACCTTCAGCTCAACGTCCTCCGTCGGAGCGTACATAGTGATCACCAGCGTGCCAGGCGTCTTTACGTCCTTTCCATTAACCTTGGCAGCCATGGAGAGCGAGTCCTTGCCACCATCGACGGCTACACCTATCTTCTTCATAAAAGTGGTCATAGCCTCACAGCACTCATACATGCGCGCAGCCTCATTAGGCAACTTAGCCGCCCACATCCAGTTGGCAGAGCACTTGCAGTCATCTAGGCCACGTCCACCAAGAGCCGCCCAGACCAAATTAGTAAGCGACTCACCCACGCTTAACCGAGCCATAGCACCAGGGTTCACTAGGCCCTTCGCAGGCTGCTCTCCACAAGCACTCACCACGCCAGTAAACTTGCCGTCCTTGTTCGGCACGTGCGATTGTGCCACAACGGCACAGTCGGCGAGGGTCAGCTGGAGCGAGCCCACTGTCTGCTGTTGGGCAATAAGACCACTCACCGACCGATCCACCTTGCTTGTCAGGAAACGTTTTGAGCCGACAGACAGAAGACGTAACACACGGTCCAGTGCATCGCGCAGGGTAACGTCCACTGGAAGCGACAGCTCCGATACGGGCTCCGTGGCCTTGGCGTCCGAAAAGGTCTTCTGCGGCATCTTGCCTAGCACCAAGTCAAGGTCCAAGTCAAAAGGAGTAGAGTTATCATTGGAGTCATGCAAGACCACGTGACCATCTCCGGTCACCTGGCCTAGCAGCGCATACGGGCAGTTTTCACGCTTGCAAATTTTGTCAAACAGCTCAACGTGCTCTGGACGGAGCAACAGAGCGTCATTTTCCTGGTACTCTGCACCCCAGATCTCAAGAACAGAAAGAGTGTCATCGCCGACAAGGATGTTCCGCACCTCATAGCGAGCACCACCGCGGTTAGCATCGCCAGGCTTTGAGTTTGACACTTCGACAATCTCCTTGAGCACGTTTCCGTTGCCACCAGCACCCTGGTCATGGATGGAAACGATAGGATTCTTCTCGCCGAGGTCACAACAGGCACGAATCACCTTATTTAGTTTGCACTCCATCTCGGCATCACCACGCTGCACAGCATTAAAGTCTAAATCAGCAGACTTTGTGTCCTGAATACGGCTAGAAGCAGCACCGCCGCCCATCCCGATACGGTAACAAGGACCACCAATCTTCACGACCCACATCTGAATTTCTGGTTCGCCCTTAGTGCAGTGACGACCATCCAGCTGGCCGAGACCAGCAGAGAACATAATCGGCTTGATGTACTCACGACGCTCGCCATTAGGCAGCACCATACCAAATGACCGAGCGAACCCTGTCACAACAGGCTCGCCAAATTTGTTGCCGTAATCCGATGCACCATTAGAAGCCTGGACGAGGATGTCACGCGGGTGTGCAAGATTCGATGGATATTCCAGCTTCTCGTCCTCCCACGGGAGCTTGTAGCCCTCGAGGTTAAGATTGCCCACAGAATAGGCGCTGATACCAGCGACGACGTTGGCACCGCGACCCGTAGCTTGAACATCACGAATACGGCCACCGGTGCCTGTCTCGGCACCTGGAAATGGAGCCACACCTGATGGAAAGTTGTGGGTCTCCGCAGTAAGCAGTAGATGGCTGTCTAGGGTACGCTCCTGCACAAGCGATGGCTCACCTGGGTTCACAGGTCCTAGCGTTACAATGTTTGCACCCCTGATGACAGACGAGTTATCGTGAAACGCGATGACGCTGTTTTCCTTGGCACTCTCCGTGAGTGTGTCCTTGACCATCTGAAACAGTGTCTGAGGCATCTCCTGGCCATCGATCACAATTTTGCCGCCAAAAAACCAGTGTCGGGAATGCTCCGAATTACTCTGTCCCATGTCAAAACACTCGACATCCGTAGGATTACGCCGCAGCTTTTGCTTGAAAAGATCCAAGTAATATTGCAGGTCCCAGTCGTCAAAGCCCAAGCCGATCTCATCGTTAATCTCCTTTAGCGCGTCAATGCCACGTTCCATGATGGGAATCTTACGCACAGGCTGCACCGTTTTACCATGCCAAAAGCTTACAAGAGGTTTTACATACACTTGCTGCGTCATACGGTCGCACTCGTGACGAAGCAGCGTCTTTTTAAGCGTCTCAACAGCCTCCGCGTTCGTAGCTTTGTAACGCACCAAGTAGCGAGTAGCACGCTCGATACGCTTTATAGTTGTAATGCCACAAGCTTTGCAAATTGTTACAGCATTACTGGACCAAGCTGTGGAAAAATTCATGCGTGGTCCAACCTCTACAAGCCACTCATGCTTATGCTCTGTGGCAACTAGAAAGGATTCCGTAGCGCGTGTTTGCTGTGGCTCATAGGTCTCACTAAGCAACCAGTGCAGTGTCTCCTCATCAGCAGATGACAACATGCCAGTGTCTTGTTGTATCTCCACGTAAAAACAATACTCAGTCAAGAGTTCATCCACCTGTAACTCTGGTGCTTGAGCTTGTAAATAGGTGAGTAGTGTACGATTAGCATGGGCCGTTAAACCTGGTGTACGATAGAAACGTAAGAATGAGCTCGTGAGGGATGACATGGACGTTGTCTTCTGCTTCTTTTCGGGTGATGAGGCCATTGTCTATACAGAAAAGACGCTTCAATAGCGCAAGAGGATGAGGCCACGTACACGGTAAATTGATCAGTGACCGTATTTGTATTCTCTTATGGCTTGATGACCAGTCAATTGATGTGATGGCTACAGTTTGTATCACGTCTGACTGACTGACTCTTGTGTCTCCCTATGTGTTCGTGACCAATCATCATGATTAGAAGACGCTGAATTGGATACGAATCGTCAGAGTCAAATAACTGACGAGAAACATGTTGAAACGTGTGGTCAAGCGTGTTTCAAGCGGTCTACACTCACTTCCATTCCCACTTGCATGTCATCGACCACTTGCTACAATTACTGCTTCACGGTTGCTTCAGAAAGCTACTTTTGCTGCAACTGCAATCAGTACAAGCACTGCCTGTGCCTTTTGCTCTGTACCTGCTTTCATCGTTTCAAGAGAAACCAATCGTAGTAATGATCATGATCATGATGAGATTGTGCTACCAAAGGTAGTTCTATACCAGTATGAACCCTGTCCTTACTGTTGTCAGGTTAAAGCTGTCTTGGATTACTTGAAGATTCCGTACGAAGTGGTGGAAGTAAATCCAATAACTAAAAGCGAGATCATGGCTTTTACAGACTACCGCAAAGTGCCGGTGGTACGTATTAATGACCAAGTGGTCGTGGACTCTTCTGCGATTATTTCGCGACTCTGGGAACTTGTCATGTGCTCAGAGGATAAGGACATTGAACATGGAGAAGAGGAGGAAAAACACTGGTGTCAATGGGTTAACAAGAAGCTCATTCTTTTGACACCACCTAATATCTATCGTACAATACCGGAGGCATTACAGGCTTTTGATTACTGCTTGACAGAGGGTAATTTTACATCCATGGAGCGTCGTATGTCCAAGTACGCCGGCGCTATGGTTATGTACCTTATTGCAAAGAGAGCAAAGAAGAAATATGAGATTGACGACGAACGTCTAACGCTTTATTCAGCGCTGAAGAATTGGGTGGATGCTATTGGTGACAAACGCCCGTTTCTTGGCGGCCAAGAGCCCAACATGGCTGATCTCTCCGTTTTCGGTGTATTGCGTGCGATGCACGGACTGGATACGTATAATGACATTATGCGCGAGACAGATATCGCGCCGTGGTTTACGCGCATGAGTCTAAAGGTTGGTCCTAGCTCACGCATTGCCAGCAACTAAATGATTTGTAGCAAAGAGGGTACGACATGACAACGAAGCACATATGTCGCTACGTGTTTAGTAGTTGTGAATTTGATACTTGAACTAACTTCACTCAAATCTTGGCCATCTATTAAGCTTTGTTGGCAGTTTTGCTTTTCTTCTGAAGACGGTGGTACGATACGCCCGTACCAGATATGTTGTCTCCCAGTCCAGCAGTGTGGTCGGGTTTTTTGCAGGCCAGCATTGGCACAAGGTGACATTGAAAGTCGGCCTCTTGCCACGTAACCACTGGCGAGAATGGATCCAAATCCACCGTCAGACCCTGGCGTTTACTCAGGAGCTGCTGCCGAGCGAGCAGGATCTCAATGCGTTCCGGGTCTACTTCCATTTCAGCACTTGTACGCATAGGTTGAGGCTTGTCGTCGTCACTAGTCGCACTTGCTGGAGCTGGCTTGCCACACGCCACCTTAGAACTCATAAGCGCACTTTGCACCAGCGCCGTCGTCGGGTCTTCCCATATACTTCCGTCCTTTTGGCACACAATGTGGAACTGCAATGTGTGAAAATGAATACGCGACAGCTGCGCCAACGCCAGCGTCTTGTCACCATTCTTGTTCTTGTCTTGGCTGCCTGACTGAAAGTCGTGCTTGGCCTTCGAAGCAAACTGAATGATATCGTGAAGCTGAGCACTGATATCGGCAACACTCGGGCGCGACGTCGTCGCCGTCCCTTCTTCACCAGTTAATAGGTAATGATGCAAGATAAATAGCTCCTGTTCATTTAACCCAATCGACTCTACCCATGGCAGCACAAGTCGAACCGTGTCATCGAAGAGACTAAAGTCCGATACAGCTGCAAACTCATAGTGTGTCGGTGTCTGTGCTCTAAAGAGATTCTGAAGTACCTCGGACAAAGCCTTTAAACGCACTAACCGTGCTTGTGTATTCACCTCCACTTCCATCAATTGTAGTCCACCAAAAATGACTAAATCCGGCTTAAACGCATCCAATGCATGTGCAAATTCTTCAAGCACCGACAAACGTGCATTATGTACATCATGATTCAAGTAATATCGATTAGCACGTGGTGCCACGTATCCTTGAAATTCCTCTCCACGTGCATATTCCAACACAAGATGTACATCTTCCTCTTGTGTTGCATCCAATGTCCCGACAACTTGAATTCGTTGTGTCTCTTGTAAATACACTTGCATTCCTTTTCCAATGGCTGCTCCTAAGAGCACACGACATCCTTCCGCTGATGCTCTTTTGGCCATAATTGCTGCATTTCCACCTAGTTTCTTCTCGACAATGGATAATTCCGTAGCCAATTGGACAAGTTCTTGGAATTTCATTGACGAGACCATACTTTGTTCAGCAGCAGCTCCAGAGGAGAAATAATACACAAAACTCTCTTGTAATGCTTGAAACGAATCAATCTGTTCATGATGACGTTGGATTACGGAATCATCTTTCATGTCTCGTTTCGTCGTCGTCGTCCTGATGACGTCATCATCTTGATCTTCTTCTTCTTTAATGGCTTTTTCAATTCGTTGCATGAGTTCAATAGCCGATACGGATACATCGAGATCAGCACTGCAACAGAAGGCAAGACGGGGAGGGCCTTGTATGGTGTCGTTGACAAACTGTTTCTCGTGTTGATTGGTTGATGCATAAAATACAAGAGATGCTAACATTTGGTGTTGTTCTGCGACACTTAAGAACGCCTCCTGCATAGGAAAGAAAGTACGGAAATCATCTACATAATAGATGGCACTTGCACATATTATAATGGATACACTTAGTGCAAGGAATTGAGACGCACTGTACATTAAGAAGAAAGAGATAGAGAGGTTAGAGAAGATAGAGAGGTTAGAGAAGATAGAGAGGTTAGAGAAGATAGAGGGGTTAAGGGACGACAAATAAATGAGGATTTTGCTATATTAAATAAACCAATGAACAAGAGGTATTGAATGCTAGCCAATCAAAATCATGTGATTTATTACGTATGGCATCCTTTCTCTAAACTATTTGACATGGTGTATAGTTAAGGTAGTCTCTAAACCTAAAATCCACTATTCTGTCATGCATTTAAAATAAAACCTCAAAAGTCACCCAAAACAAATTAAAAGTCCCAACTAATGTCAAAATCGTAATCAGAGGCCATTCATTCAAGAGCTATTCATTCCAGTCCATTGATTTTCCATTCACTACAATTCATACACTGGGCAAGTCCTTCTTGGCAATCACATGAGCAAATGGCAATGGTCCGATAAACTCATACTGTCGTTGTTGATACGTCGATTCGATCACATCGTGATAGTCCAAATCCGGATACAAGACCTTGTTTGCAACATACGATTGTGCTTGCCACTCAATGTCAAAGTTATTGACGTAAAAGTTGCCAAACTGCGTCTTGTAGTGCTCTTGAACTTGATACGGGTAAAAGTAAAAGCCACAGACGTCTGGATCATTCTCGTGCACTTCTTCTTGTACAGGAGACAGCACATACGCAATCTTTTGTGCCAACAAGGGTGGGAAACACACTTCACTTGATGTGCTGGTCATCGTATTGTACTCGAACAAACACATTCGTAGCATGTGATCACCCCATTGCGTCGTGTTACGGACAAAGTACGTATACTCGTTGCTCACGACACACAAGCTCGAGTCAGTGCAGTGCAAATGCAGAGGCTGTAAATTCACTTTGGCATACAATTCCGTCTCTTTGGACAAACACGATTCAATCCCACCTCGAACCGTACTCGAACGTTTCATAGGCAATGGGATATTCAATCCAGCATCACCACCACCATCGTATCTGGAATCAATCACTTCAGCCGTATTGCCACATTGGTACCAATTCTCAGGGTTGTAGCTGTTAGGACACATACTCGCCTCTTCCCACTCGGTAATCTCCTGCAGCCAATATTTGAGACTGTGGCTGCCTCGAGCATGCCTCGGTCCAAGTGCTGGGTGGATGCCGTCGAACCAAGAGTTCTTAAGTATATATCCACCCGTGTAGCCCTGTTTCGTGCGGTAGAGGTCGTTATAGCCGACGAGTGTCATCACATGTCCACCCTCGATGTTCATAACGTGGCTAGTGATGAATTCGCCGTTCATGTTGTAGCTCTCTCCTTTTTCAATTGGAACACAGCATGTCGTCATGGATAGCTTCGGCGGGCATAGCGTACAAGATATTGAAGCTGGCTTACACCGATCCTCATTTGCAAAGTCACCGATACAAGGGTAGTAGTGTGTCGTGTAGGGTGTTGCAGTCGTCAACGTCATGGCTCGACGATCTTTTACCATCGCACGCTTGATCGACACCTCATCCATCAAAGTTTCCATCTTCTTTAGCTTTAGGCTTAACGGGTTGACTTTACGCTTTTCACGCGTTAGTGCAGGACACACTGTGTCGTTGCCATCATCAGGATAATACGGGCAAGTTGAATGGGGATAGATGTTGTCAGCTAATCGGTTTATCAAGTACAAAAGCAAACTGGCGTCCCCACCCTCCGTTGTGTTTTTCCAGACGCCGTTTCCCGGAATCAAGCACGCCACTTGCTGAGGAGAATCGGGGGGACCAGCACATAGACGCAATACTTCTGCTCCATAAGCCTGCTCGGATATCGCCATGTACTCGTCTTCTTGCATCCATCCTTGCGCAATTCCCTGCTGTCGGTAGGTGTTCTCCAACACGGCAACAGTAGCAAAGTCCCAGCAGGTGCCGCGCTCGTCTTGTGTCTTTAGCGGGGTGACGTAGTCGACTACAAACTTAGTTGGGAACTCCTTGAATGTCTTGCTGTTCCACGTCGTCTCTTTATCCACCAGAATAGCAGAGTACATTGCATCCCTACGTAACGCCGCAACAACAACATGTTAACGCTGTATTGAGCGAAAAGAAGGTTGAGACCGACCGACCAAATAAATGACATGTATAATAAAGCTCACAGTTGCTGCTGCATAGTGGCAATGGCTACTTGCTGAGTTACTAAAGAGTTGTGCATTGTCCAACCCACGTAGGTAAAACCAGCCAGTCCAACCACTGTCACGAATATCATGGCCCCCCATAAATTGCGACTAGGGCGATTGCATCGGACGGGGTGTTCAATAAACGCGTCTTGCTCTCTAGCAAAATCTGCTTCATCAACAATAGCAATACCACTATCAATACCATTTTGCATGCAATAAAAAACAAACTACATGCTTCTTTCTTACCGATGGTCTCCGTTCCGTAGCTCTTTGCCATATTGTTTCCACCGTAAGAAAACCTTGTTTGATCTTATGTCGACGTGGGAAAATTCGAAAGTGATGTGCGATCAGGGAACGGGCGGGCTCAACTCAGCTGCTGATGGGTGTATGGTACGACAATGTACTGGATCACTTGTATTACACGCAATAAATCAAGAAAGATCGAAACCTGCATTCGATCGGATGGCGTATAGCAGCTTCTTACGCATAGACTCCTTGTTCGAGTACGCTGGTAGCTTGAGGAGGTTCATGCACGTGGCACTTGATGGCAGACGGTCATCGCCTTCAACACGAACCTGGTGGATACAAATCTGTGGTGCCAATCTCGAAAAGCCTAGCAGAGGCTGGCGAGAGCAGCTCGTGATAAACTTGAGCAACGCTGCACGGTCTTCCATAGTGAAGTCTCGTCTCACAATTTCCCAAAACCACTGGATAACCCGTTGGGATGGATGGTAACCACCTCCGTATTGCGTGTGGCGCTCCCAGTCATCGATGTCGATATTGGTGGCAGTGCCGCCGATTAGCATCTGCAGCTCGGCAGGTGCAAACATTTGAATCCATGTCCCCGGGATCAAGTCACGGAAGCCCTTGAGAAATGCGGCACTTTCAATTGATGACAGCACGTTCAACTTGTAATTGGCCATCAAATGGATGTAGCGGATTCGGTTCTCGTTTGTGACAGGAACATTAGCACCATCAGGTACGAGGTTTCGTGTCACCACTTCCCCAAATTCCATCTCACTCACACTGAAAGTCAGCGCTAGGTCCTCCACGTTACCATCGTAGTGCTTCAGGCGCATAAGCGACGTGTATAGCTCCGGGTCCAACGAGTTCAAGTCATCAATGTAGTTGAACTTGCCTAAGAGTTTGTTGAGGAAAAATGCGGCGAACTGCGGCTCTACAAGAATATTCTCGTACACAGCTTTTGCCAATACTCGTCCCAAGAAGCGATAGCGGTCTAGCGCTTCCTTTCGCGAGTCCACGACGTATCTCGCACCTGGGTTAGGATAGAGGAGGTGCTCACTCGTTTCCAGGAAGAAGCCATATTCTGGCGAGAATGCGTTCTTCGTCAAATTATCCATGTACTCCTTGAACACGCCGCCACCGTCAACGCCTGCTTCCTCTAGTCCTTGCTCGTTGACAAATGTGACCTTGACGCGCAACTTAAGAGCTGATGGGGACATTGTGTCGCACACTTCCTGAAAAAAATAGAAACTATCGTCTACGATCGCATCGCGCTTCACCCGAACATGTATTGCCCGTGAAAACTCGTCACGGATGTGGCCAAGTTGCGTCTTTCCGTCTTCTAGTAATTTCTGGAAAAGCTGCACACGTTCGTTAAATGACAACACTTGTGGGATCGTGACAAGGATCAGTGCCGCACGCGCGTGTGAAGACAGCACCTTGCCATTCATCAGCATGTAAATCGCGTGCGCATCATGATTGCCGCCCTCTCTCATCAATTCAAGGTCCACGACCTCTTCGATCACAGGCATCGAAGGCCACAACCACGCGCCGTCGGGCATAAATCGACGTCTACAATCGCGATCGTAAAGCTGGTTGAACAGCTTGATACATGTCACAACCGTCGAGAACAATACCAGTTCCTTTTCGTCCATGCTGCCGACCGACAGCGTGTTGTCGCGATTAATGGTCCAGCACATATCGTAGATAAACTGCTTCAGAAATGTCACTAGGGCTATCACGTCCGCCAAACGAAATGGCCATTGCCCATTGTAAAACGTCTCATCAACAAGGCCAAGAAGCATGTGACTGTATGCGACGTTAAAGATGAGGAGCACTTGCATTTGCGACGTTGTAAATACCAGCGGACGATCTGCAAGTGAAGCCGTTAAGCGCTGAATAGCCATGCGCTTTTTTGCTCGATCAATCCACTGCCACATACTGTGGATTAGGCTTGTATTGTTGGTAGGAAAAATGGGAACACCAGCAAACTGTTCGACAGTCATTGCACTGAGCAGAGCAAACAACGCCGGAGGAGGGTTTGCAAACGTTGCCGCCACCGTTAACATATACGATCGCCCTGTAGACAAAAGCACAATGGCCAAAACGTGGCAAAACTGAGATACAGCACTATCTTCTGGCTGCGTCGGCTCCAATGATCTTTCACTGGTACGCAACAGTAAATCAAGACATCGTGCACTAAAGTTGGAGTAGCACAGCTTTTGCCACTGTGCACGCACACTTGACTCAACATCACCTAGTTTGTCCACACCGTGCTGCACTTCTTCGTCCCATGCGAAACCTTGGGTAGATAGATAGATCGGAGGTACAATCATTACTTCGCCATCATCGTTCATATCATGGTCATCTTCAGTCGCCATAGGGTCTTGTTGAGTATGCTTCGTATCGAACGCCCACTGCACCAGCGACGGGGTCACCAGCTCCGATAGCACAAACGGGATGATCCTCACAAGAGCTTCATCGAACAAACAGATAGACGCCAACTCAATCACGTTTCCAACCACAATGGCACGCTGGTGCCACGAAAGTAATGGTAACACTAGGCCGTCACGAAAATGATGCAACACTGATGCCCAAAAGAGCCCTAGCTTGCTAGCTTTGTCACTATCAGAAAGCTGATCGGGTGACAAAGCTGCTGCCATCACATGGCTCATAATGGGAGAGCTCACGGATGACGCAGAAAGTAATATTGTCTTTGCAAATTTTTGCGTGATTCTGGTAGCTCGAACGTGTTGATCCTGAGCCAATAATCGCAATGTTTGAGCAGCAATTCTTGCAATCATTTGAACCAACTGGTCAGCTTCCGTACAAGATGCTCCTTTTTTCACCTGGTAAGCAATACATGCACGCACAGCATCAAAACTACTATATTCCGTCGTCACTCCAAGGTGAAATAAGACGTTCGCATGTGCTTTCTGTGCTTCTGGTGTCGTGTACTTGGATCCGTTCGTAAGTGTATCCAATAGCAGTAAATAAGGGCTTAAAGCCATCGCACCAGTCTCATGCATCGACATTTTCACTTGCTCTTGTACTAATGTCAAGAGTACAATCTCACTCATTTTTGTCACTTGATAGATCCATACTTGATCCTTCTCTGCTTCCAAGATATTTGTATCAGTGTCCACTGATCCTTTTAAACAACTAATCAGCATGATAAGTACCACATAATCTTGAATTTTGCGTACTCTCTCCCTTGCCACTTGTTTTGTCTTTCTAGAGAATAGAAATTGTCGTACAATGAGCTGTACATGGTCAGCTAATACTGCTTGGTCTTGTATCTCAATACTTTCCACTAACTGCGTCAAGTGTTGCTCTAATTCTTGAAAAACAGCACCACGAGACTCTTGCATAGCCCTTTGACGACGATATTGAGCTTGAATCTTGATACTAGCAGCTGTACGTGTCTTGAGAGACGATCGTTCTTCACGAGCAAGACGATTCTGTAGCAGTAATTCCTCCTTCGAACCTGATACCATGGCTGTGTTTGGACCTCTAGAACTTGATATGTATGAACTTAAACGAGCATTATACCCCGTCGTGGGTTTCTTCCGGCCACTGAGATTTACTTTACGTGAAGACTTAAAACTGCCATCAAACATGATTGTAGCCTAGAGACGAGACAGAGATGGATGAGAATAGAGATGAAGCATATAGGAAGACAGAGAGAGAGAGAGAGAAGAAGACGAGAAGATACTTACTTTGAGAGACTTTTTGAAGTAGGGACTTTGATGTTTGATAATGATGGTCCTTTGATCCTGTGGAATCCAATACCTGTAATACATGATAATCAATTTGCCTAGTGGATTTTTGTAATCGTTAAAACGATTCTATCATGTCCTTTACTTGGTTTTAACATATAAACACGTTTGGATTGAATACAGCTTTTTTATAAAAAAGAAAGCACTTGTTTCACAAATGACTTCACGTCTGATTCCAAGATAGAGTGACAGACTCACACTTACTATCTAACATTACAGCTGAAAATGAACGCAAGGATGACACTACGCTTCCAGAAATCTGAATCAAGTTGGTTGATATAGACGCAGTGGACGAATATGCTGAACGAGAAAGATGATGTATGGTTGTTAACAGCTACAGTATTCAATGTAGCAAGGTGACGTAGCTGTGTAAAGGACGGTTGAGATACACTTACAAAATACTTATTGCATGGATCAATACGACGCAGTGGACCACAAGATGAAAGCATTGTTTGCTCAGTATGATGATCGGTGCAAAGGCATGGATGTACATTGCTGAGCTAATAAGCTCACTTCTTTTTCTGCAAAAGCTTTGTGAAGACAAAGGGGTATTGTATGGCAAGACGTATGATATAAGAGTGGTATGAAGCCGCAAAATACTTGAGACCTTGGGAAGATATGCTTGGTCGCTCGTGCAAGCAAAGCTAATGCGATGCACCAGTCAAGAATCAACATCTTTGCTTGCAAACATCTGTCCACTTACGCACGCAGCTTGAGCCAAGCTTACACTATCGAAATATTGTGGAATGGCAATCTGCACCTTGGATTGGACAGTTTAATGGCGTCGATGTCGACAAGAGTTGGTTAAACGTATGACTCATTTGTGATATAAAAACAAAACAATGCACAGACAACAATACAAATATCACGATGATCAGCTAGCGCTGTGTCATAAAGAATGTTACAAAGAGCTGGTGACTTAGAGATCTAACACAGACAAATTGCTGCGGTTCGAATAAGGCACAGTAAGCAAGTATGGAACACCGAACCACAATTGTAACTTAACTCTTGTGCATTTGTTTTTGCTACTTGTGGTTCCAGTATCATTCAATTGCTTACGAAAAACAACATTGCAACTAATTGACGCAGATCACATACACTGCGTGAATAATCCCAGGAATATAGCTACAAAATACATTACCCCCTCCAGTCAGTGCAAAGAGTAATCAGTCTCATCTGCCTACTTCTCTCTCTATCCATTCATTTAACCTCAATTTACTTAGCATACCCGAAAAGCGTAAGCAATCCGTTAATAGCAAGATCTTTATTGCAGCCTGTTTGCAAAAACACACCAAGAGGTGGGAGCAACACGGCGCAAATCAAACGCGCAGTTTTATCCCAGTCAATGCTTGACGCACTAGAGGATGATGAACGAGACTCGTCACCTTCAAACCAATTATCGGCATCGTCCATGGCGTGACCCATAATTATTATATTGGTCAAGTCAAGTCGCTTTCAGCAAAATTTGTGCGTAAACTTCAACCGTATCGAGGTAATAAAAAAGCGGGTGGCACGTTCCCGTTGACATATTGACGTAAACTGACACAAAATTGACTTGAGACACAGTTAAAGAAAGGAAAGAAGCTCAATGCGTTTCAAATATTCGACATTGTCTTTCCGCCCAAAAGCGACAAGTTTTGGTGTCTAACGGTTTTTGCCTCCTGTGATTTTTGCAACTGCTAGAAACCACTTTGACAATGAAATGAAAACACTTTTTCCTCTTTAAAAACTGTAAATGTTAATTTATTGCTAGTGCCACAGACTCCTTCTGTTTTCCCACGCTGACGTCACTGATTTCTCTTTCGTTTTTATGGTAATGTCCACGTCGAAAGAAAGATGATATTGTCACTCACTGCAGTGCCACATTGCATACTTCAATGAGATACTCGACTATTCCTTTATTAATATGTAGACTGCGTGAATGACACCGGGTACATATCTGTTATATGACATATTGTTAGGGAGGTTTTATGTCTAAAGCGACAGGGGCACAATCGTTAGTTACCTTACCCGAGCACAGTGAGAAGACAGTTGATGACAAAATCCTTCGTACAACCAACTTGGAAAAATACACCAACGGGTGGGATAATGACTGAACAAATCAGACGAGGGATGTCTCCGCAGGTAATTGGCATCGTGTAGGAAACTTTACTGGAACAAAGTGAATTTGAAACTGACAACTCAGTGGTGATGAAGAAGAAAAATCACGGCCTTTTTTTTCTCTCTGTAAAGGTCTCAAGACGATTCTGTCCATCGATTTGGAATCAAAAACAGCCTGTGCGCCACAATATATTAATTGCATTCGTTTTCGAAAGTGTGTATGGCAATGGTAACAAATGGCGGCCGTTCGATTCGAATTCTCGAACTTTAGAGTCGCGGTTCCCGAGCGATGTACGCACTGCAAAGCAAACATCAACTTGGTTGGACACACACACACACCTGCCACCATCATTCGGACAGCGCAAAAGTCAGCCAACAATTGAGGTGACAAGCTACATGCAACAGATCTATGGTAGGCACGTCGAAAATTTCAGGTAGCTTCTTTTTTTTCATCCTCTGGATGTTGAGAGAGCAAGCGTGGTGGTTGAATACTGGTATTTACATAAAGCTTACGCCAAATGCCTTAATGGCAGAGGGTTGTCTTCAGCGATCTAATATTGCAGACACCGCCTTGTCGCTTAGCGCCTTTTTTGACGTATCGTCGTTACAAATAGCTTTGATGTACACATTATCAGAGCTGAGAATACAACAATTGCATGCACGACGTACGAGAGGTTAGTCAGATGCTAACAAGAAGAACAAGACGACAACGACGGTGCATACTATGAGCTACAGAACATAAACGTTGTGTATGCATACAAAGCTGATAAATTAGCATTTGTGTAATTAAAAAGCATGGCACATGCCATCAACTCTGTTAACATCCACATAACCCATCATTTGTGTGTTGTGTGCCCAAGATCAATCTTTTCAATGTCTCATCCAAAATTTACAATGCTGATTAAATTCCTTATGTAACGGACAAAGTTAAGTCGTAGCGCGCAGCTTTGTGTAAACCACATCAATATATAATCCAAAAATAGATCTGTCTGCTCATATTTAACCAATCCGCACTGAGGACCAATTTCTAGCTTAACAATGACTTGGCTGGACAATGACTAGCTAGATAACGTCGCTAAGTATGAAGCAATAGCAATTCAAGCAGTCAAATATGAGTCGATAGATCTAGTGTTGGACCGTGCGTATAGAAGACAAGGAGATGATGACACGAGTATGGAAAACGATGGCCACTATGACTCCTCTCCATCTTCTTCATTGTCTTCTTCCTCTTCACTTACATCCTCTTCCATATTGTTACAAGACCCTTGCTCTTGCTTGTTTTCGTCATCACTCGTAGCAGTTGTAACTCTACTAGTACACGCAAGTACATCAGCTTTCCTTCTCAGTTCATCAACTCGATGAGATTGCTGGTTATGCGCTTCCAAGTACAAAGCCAAATCTTCAACAAATTCAAGCGTTTCAGGGCTCAGCTTGACCGCTCGCTCCAAGCTCTGAGCCACCACTGAATCAAACTCATCATCACCAGTGCTTTTATTTCTTGCCATGCACATAGTTGCGAGATTGTAATGCATGTTTGCACTCTCAGGAAATCTCGCTACCGCATCTTCAAACACTTTGACCGCAGAGTTCAGATCTCCAAGCTCACCAAAAGCTTCTACAAGAGCTGCCAGTGTAACGCCGTAAGCCTCCCACAGCTCCCTGGTCTTCTCGTCACCATTGTTCAAACTTTCCAATGCTCGAGCATTAATATTCATCGACTGATGGTAAGCTTTCGTAGCCTCAAGCTGCTGATCCATTGCTGCATGAGCCAAACCTAGTCGAAACCATACCGACGCGTTCTCCTTGTTATGTTCTCGTTCACTGGCCTTGATATAGCAACTCAGAGCTTCATCTAGCTGTCCAGAAGCCGAATAAACGTCTGCAAGGTGCATAAGAGCTCCTAAATGAGTCGGTTGACACTCAATCGCACGCTGGAATGATATCAATGCTCCATCATAGGATTCCAGTTGCTCAAAGGCTAAACCAGCGGCAAACGCATCGTCAAAGTTTAATGTATCAATCTCTACTTCTTTCTCGATATCGTCGTCACTTGATTTGATCGTTCGATGTTTCTTGCACGATCTCCTCGATTCCTTATCATTAGGACTTAATATTGATGTGTCAACCGTATTTTGCTGACGTTTTTTTAGCTCTTTCCTCAGCTTTTTCTTGCTCATGATTACTGGTGATGGTAATGAATGTGACGGGTAAAAATCCTATTTAGCTGAATACCGTCGAGTAACAAAACCATTTTATTTCATACCATCGCCTAAAAATTCGGATAGAAATCAAAACGGTATCTTACAGTTTTGCCATTATTAGATAATGTGAATATTGTCGAAAAGAACGTATGAGAATGGCACCAACTGTCACATCTTGTCATACCTGTTACTAAGGGACAAGACAGTATCGAATTTAACTACAGAGAAAAGAAAGAGATCGAGTCCCGATAGTGATGTCGGAAGTAAAGCCGCGGACGAATCCATTGGGAGCTGCGTCAGCAGCAGAATCAGCACAAACTATGGCTAAAACGGCGAAAGCTCAAGCAGAGGCAGCACAAGCTGAAGCTCAAGTGGTTCGAGCACAAGCAGAAGCTGCTGTAGCATTAGTAGAGGCTGCACAAGCTCAAGCAGAGAGTGCACGAGCTCGAGCGGAAGCAGCTCAAACTCTTGCCAATTGGTCGCAGACTCAAGCTGAATATATGCAAGCTCTTGCAGACAAGTTGGTTGATTATCGTGAAGAATGAGAGATACTGGATGTTTAAGGCATACCCGGGAGACGCATATGAAAGAGAATGGATAGGTATTGAAAACACGTACTCATTTCAGCAAAGGTGATGTTTCTTTGTTCATTCTTGTGCTTCTCTTCCATTGGATTGCGTCTAAAGCATGTGAGAAAATATCTTCTTCCTTCTTTCACGCAGAACACCATAACTCTGAGTATCAAGCCTTCTACCTGAGTTGATCACTATATCAGTAAAGTGTCCACCGTATGATAACGTCGCGTGTTCAAGTTGACTAGAGGAGCTCTAGCATCAATGCTGGCGACGGTACTGTAGCCTTAGAAGGTTGTTGATTCGTGATCGTGTCTTTCGCATAGAAGACAAGGTCAATCTGATCACAAAAGTTTATCCGGGCACGGAGAGCGTGCAATGCTGACGTCTGCGTCAGAACGAAAACCACTGACCGGGAAATTGGTAACTGAGCAACAAACTTCATCTTGTGGTGCTTATGAAGGTGGAGCAAGACAAGAACGACATAAAGTGTTCAGGTGTGCTGCAATATCTGCATTAGCAATTGACGATGCTTAGTCGCTGACGTTCTGTTTGATTCATGCCACGAAGCATACATGCGACCATTGAGTACATCGACCGCCTTGTGAAGCGATGCGCGAAGGGTCGAATATGATACCTCAAACAGCACTACTTTCCACACTCTGCGAGCTTTCAATACGCTCCAGTTGTCTAACAACAGCAACAGCAGCAGCTAAACGTCAGAATTGCACAGCGAACTTTAGTTACTAAACTTTCCGACTTGTTGTACTTCACTGAAATGCAGGATGCTCTCTCCAGCTAAATACTTCGGGTTTTTTGAAGATTGACAGGATTCTCTTGTCCTGAAGCCATACTTTTATTCTATGTTGATCGTAAATCTGGCCTTTACTGCTGCGCAAGTTGGAAATACTGAGTTTGCTGGAAAGCAAGACTGTGGTGGCGGCTGTATCCAAAGTAGACAGTCACAGCAAGTAGCAACCAAACTGAAATAAGCGCCACGCTAGCACCATCCATTTGAGCGAACAAAAACCAGTTGAAAAAGATAGCCACGCACGGCGTAAAAGGCACGAACGGTGCGCGGAATGCTGACACCTCTTCACTGCTATCATCTCCGTCGCGACTGATGTTGGACGACTCAATCTTGTCCTCATCGCCCTCACTGCTGCCTCCTGTGACCCCGTCGGGATGTGTACGATTTTGGTCGTGGCGAGAAGTTTGCTCGAGCAACGTTGCTGCATGCTCGACTTCATCATCGTCTTCGATCTTTAGGTTGTCTTCACCATCTTCTCGATCCGAGGAGCGGCTTCTACGACGACAGCTCGCGCGACCAGTCTCCAATAAGTCTTGCTGCTTCTTTGAAGACAAAACAATCTCCACGGGAGCGTGAGATTTAGCCTTCAGTTCTGACGCAGCAGTAGCCGTAGTTGTTGAGATGGCCTGCACCCTCTCAGCATCGCTCATCAAGAACATAAGCGCAATGGCAATCACCGTGAAGAAAGCAGCAACAAACGGCCCCACCGTCTGCATGTAGCTATCAAAAATCGAGATATTTGTACTTGCGGAATTCGAAACGCGACCAACGACACCCTTTTGCCAGTGAAATGCCGCAAGAAAAGAGGACACAACGTATCCAACAATCATAGCGCCGTGTGAATGCTTTAGCGATAACTCTTTCGTTTCACTTACTTGCGTTTGAGTGTTGTTTAAAGCACGAACAAAGAGTAGCGAGCTGTTTGTTAGATTAAATGCGACCAGAATTCCGAGCGAAATAAAGTTCCAGAGCACGTGAAATGGCACAAACACGGCAAGCAACGTAACTCCAATTCCACATAACAGTGTACCACGAAAAAGGTCACCGTTTCCGTCAACCTCAGCAAACACCGATGGCAACAATCCATCCTTGGCCAGTGCATACTGCAGGCGCGGTTGCGCCAGGAATCCAATGAACGATGTGACAGGCATCGTCAGTACTTCCCCAGACGCAACAAATGACGCTGCCCAATCCAGTCCTAAACTAGTAAATGCATTTCCATACGATTCCTCTGCGTCAATTTCCGTGTACTTTTGCATTCCAACAAGTGCAAAGGTCGCGAGAATGCTCAACGTAGCAGCACCAACAATCGTCCAGACTACTGCTCGTGGAATGTTCCTTGCGGGGTTTTTCGCTTCTCCTGCAAGACAACATACTTCATCATAGCCAATATAGCCATAGAAACTTGCACTTGTGCCAAACAAGATACCAGGCCAACCAAATGCGACGTGGTCTTCACCATTCCTTTGTACAATCCGTTCATCTGGTACAAATGGTAGAATTTTGTCCACATTAAAATGACTCAATCCGACTAGAATAATAAACACGATGACAGTAATTTTAGTCATTGTCACGACATTTACCACGCGTTTTCCAGCTTTCATGCCACAGAGTACAATCACTGTACTTGCAGCCATTAATAGACCAGCGTAGAGGTCTATTACTGAGTCCTTTGGCTTCATCCATGTTGGACCTTGTACGCCAAGTTGAGATTCCATCCATTGTGTTAATTTATCACTCCAACTACGTGCTCCACCGGCACTCGAGACACCATACTCTAATGTTAAGAGAAAGCCAGCAATTAATGCTGGTAATTCACCTAATGCATAATAGGCATAAGCATATGTACTACCTGCTGTAGGGATAATACAAGCAAGCTCCATGAAGCTTAATCCACTTAAGATACACCCAATACCTGCAAAAAACCATGATAAAGTAGCAGCAGGACCGGCATATTGACTTGCAATAAAACCCGATGTAGCAAACACACCAGTACCGACCGTACCACCAATTCCAATCATAATTAAATCAAAGAGTCCTAGAGTACGTTTCATTTCTATTACCTCTCCTTCGTCTTGTATAGACTGAGTAATCGATGGCTTAAGGCGTAAAGGTTTGCGCCATAAGGCGAGCTGGAGGAAGGACTGCATGATGGTTTTTTTAAATAGTAGAGTTAAAATACATGGGTTTTTTTGAAAAAAACCAGCGAAAAAAGTGGGTCTTTTTATTAATGTGGGTGATAATGAATAGATGCGTGTAGATAGATGGGTTATCTACCTACCATGCTCTTTCAACCATCTTATGGTCTTAAGCCTTACTCTTAAGCTGGGAGATAAGAATCCCAGCAGCAAATGCAATCATGACCGTACCAATGGAATAGATCCGACACTTTGGAGGTACAGGACAGCCATGGTAGACCGAAGCGTAGTCGCATACTGGACGGAGAGGAATAATTGCCTCAAGCTTCTTCTTTAGATCCTTGACTGCTTTACCAGGTTGCGACACCTTGTGACCACACTCCATGAACGCACCTTCGATGGCTTCCACCGTCCTTATAATGTGGTCTAGACGACGCGTGCTTGGACCCATGTGGCCAATGCGGAAATACTCTACCTTGATGGCCTTGTGCAAACCACCTGCAAGCGACACGCCACGCTTCACCACCTTTGGCAAAAAGTCAGCCGCACCTACACCAATAGGGTAACGCACACACGTCAACGTACTCGCTCCACTGTCATCGACAGTCACAAGCGAACAGCCTAGCGTCTTCATGGCCTCCTTCATGGCGTCACCAACAAGCTTGTGCTCTTTAAAACGCTGCTCCATGCCTCCATTGTCGAGTAATATATCCAACGCCACGTTCAGGGCAAACAAATGGTTCACAGCCGGTGTAGCAAAATAACTTGGCTGACGAGCCTCGTAGTTCTTCATAATCGGTAGCCAGTTGCGCCAGTCCACATAATATTTGACCGTTGAGGTACTTTTTTCAAATCGTTGCAGTGCACGTGGACGAATAACAAGAAGACTTAATCCAGCAGGTACACCAATACATTTCTGTGAGCCCGTGAGTACCACATCAAGGTCCCATTGCTTCATTCGAGTCTCTTCACCACCCGTAGCACACACTCCATCCACTACAATCACAGCATCCGGCTGAATACGACGAATAGCAGCTGCAAACTCCTTTACATGAGCTCGTACACCCGTTGACGTGTCCACATGCGTAATTGTCACGACCTTAAAACTCACTCCACTCTGCAGCACCTTCTCTATTTCATCAACTGAAGGCTGTGCACCAATCTGCTTTTCATCAAAACAACATACCAGTTCGTAAGTATACTCTATCGATTGAAAAGTCATAATACTCAATATATACTCTTTCTACCTGGCCACGAATGTGAGATATCTGGGCACCATAGCGCTCTAGACATTCGGCAAAAGCATCTCCAAAATAACCTGCAGAAATACATAATATACCCACAGTTCATAACCTCTCTTTGTTAACCCACCAGTATAAATTCTCACCTACCATTGTTAATAATAAGCACGTGGTCGTCTTTGTTAACAAGGTTAGCACCTACCATATCCCATCCAAGTGTACCAGACCCTGCTACAATAAGTGGTTGACCATCTGGAGCTAAAAATGCTTTGCGCATTTTTTCAAGACATTGTCCAAAGATTTCAATCACTGTCTTATCAACATGAGAAATGCCTTCCATGGCAAAGGCTTGTAGCACACGAGACTCAAACTCAATGGGACCAGGATTCATACACAACACATTCTTTGTCATACTACATTAAAGAGAATAATGAGTTGATTATGGATTAATATTTTTAGTATATACAAAGCAAATGATCGAGAAGATACGTACGTGAAAAGAAACTTGGACTTGAATGTAGGCTGTCAAATTGGTGAATGTCACGTAGTCGTACGTCACACCAGAGAGAGAGAGATCGTCGAAACCAACGGGCAGTTTTATATGGAACCTATCTAAACGCATAAACATAATCTACGTTTTAAAAAACGAGGTTTTTTGTTGCATATGTAAGGAACTACTTTGGAATAAAACTGCTCGGTTTTTAGCTTCGACCACATTTTATGATTAACAACATTGTAGTATTAGATTCAGAAGTGGATACAAAAGTATGATGATAGTGGATGCAGATAACTGATGTACATGTGCGACGGTGGACCGAGTTATCTCTTTGAGGTTACGATGCTGTATTTTTCACGCGCTATTTTAACGGTTGATATAACATACGACCGACACGTCGCATTGTTCGTCTGGTCTTTTAGTCCGACAGGACAAGCTCATTTGATCGCTATACCACTGCGTGCTTGCTTGCCATTTGTATCTCTATCGATCAAGCAATTGCGTGGAACAAAGGAATGTAACATACTCACAAAAAGATCCGTGACGATCTCTACGGCTACAGGAAGGAATGTTTTTTGCAAAGTAGAATTGGTACGTCGAGGACTATTTACCTCTTTCAAAACACGGTCGAGTGATACTTGTTGCCCTATCATCTAGTAAAGTTCTTTTCTTTTGTCCACGCGCATCACTCGTCCGTACTGTTGATTTTCCTAAAAGCTTTTGCGCAATCTACGTCTGCTTGCTCAAGCGATCATAGCACATTCCAAGGCTTTTGTTTTCGATCCATGAGTACAAAATGATTACTGGAAATCAATCCACTCCTGCTTGTCTTCCCACAGCAAAATAAGTTCAAGTCATGATAAGAGCTAGATATGTCCATCAAACGTTGAATTAATTTGACTGCGTGATTGCCTCTCAAGTGAATGTAATTTGTAATAAGAAAATGACCATATACCAATATGTGTCTCTATTTTGTCAACATTTCAGACTTATCCTTCGCGACAACTATATGTACCTTCACTAAGTTAATGCATTAATTTCGAAATAAGTGCTAAGAACTCGCACACAAAGTTCGATATTAACTTGTACATGTAATATATGTATATAAACGTCAATTTGTTAATGTTGTGGTTGTAAAAAGGAGTCAGATCCTGTCAGTCCATTGTGTCTGTCACTTTTCATACGTCTACAAGTTTTAACTCATTTATGACAGACTACTGAAGAGCATATTGTGACGTCTTTAGCCTCTAAAACTTAATCTTTCTTTTCCCCGATACAGTTAACACTTGAACTTCCTTCGTAGCGCCATATTCAGGTTTTCTGTCTTTTCTTTTTGGCGAATAGACGGCGACCTTCTCTTACCCAGAACATCGCAGCTGTGGCTTTCATCGCCTTCTCGTGACGTTCGGCGGAAGAGAGAAACGAACGAACATAAGCCAAAGATTCCCATATCACTCTTTGCTTCCTCCTCCTCCTCCTCCTCTACCGTCTCTCTCTTTAGACGCAGTAGTCCGCTGTCAAGTGTAGTATATCTTGGCGTGTATTGTTTGAACCCATTACAATAACAGAGGGAAACGTTTTCTCGTTTAACCAATACAAAAACGATAATGTTTGCAGTAAACACTACGTCTGGTGCTATTTCGCCTACTAGAGGCGACAATATAGACGCCCGCGACGTTATGCGAAGATTTGAGCATGTGCTGACTGAGTCAATGGTCTCTCCTCGTACTGGAACCGCGCGTGTCTCGAGAGATCCCCCCATTAGTGTTGCTACGATGCCTTTGAGTGCAGCAAGTGCTACAGTACTTCATCCATCACCTAGAGCTGTTCATCACTCATCACTTGCTTTTGCAGACGTACCGTCTGTGGATTTGACTGTTTTTTCGCCTCGTAGACGCGCTTATAAACACACACGAAATGCGCGGGACTTTGTCAGTGTTTGTGTGGATGTAGGAGAGGATGAAGAAGGCAAAAAAGAAGAAGAAGGTGATGGAGAGGTTGATATATTACGTCCTGACGACAGGAAAGGGGATGTAATGAGTGAAGAAGGTTTTTTGTCATCAGGACGTGGTCAAGTCAAGAAGATGGTAGTGACAAAGGAGCTAGAGGATAAGGAAGAAGAACTTCCGGACGATAGTGAAGGCTGCTTGATTTGTATGGATGAATTCTCGGCACGACGCAAAGCTTACCCACTACCGTGCACCGGTCAGTGCACAGGTGCATTTGTACACTACCGATGCATCATGGCATGGTTGGGCCAGTCGGGTAGCTGCCCGCTGTGTCGAGGTGCTTGCGATCCATTGGTTTTGCAGCCTATGCAGAAGCTAGAACTGCAGGATATGACCAAGATGGCATTACAACCTGTGCCCCTGGATGCAGGAATCATTCGATGCTATGTGAAACAGGTATATCGCGGAATGTTTAAGCAATACGGCTACGAATTGTATCTACAAGGCCAGATCGGCACCCAGGAAGAGGACAAGTTTCTGCTGGCTGCAAGACGTCAGGTGCGATCGAATATGACAGCCAACTACACAATCTGCACGGACAAAGAGTGCACAGATGCCAAGCGTATTGGGCGCATGGGCTCCAATTTCCTCGGTACGTGTTTCACACTCTACGACAATGGCCGGGATCCACAGAAGCTGGCCAAGATTCAGGATGCCGTAAGCTCGAACAACGTTGTTGTGCAGAACGTGTTTCAGATTCGTGAAGAGCTGGGCTGCGTAACGTACGAGCCGAACCGTACAAGCGTGGGTCCGCGAAAAATGCGTGTGGTAATTCCTGACGTAGACGAGGAAGGTGGTTCATCCAAAATCGTGCGGCCCATGAGCCGCCAAGACCGTCTCGTTACTCGTCTTTCGACTGGTGACATGAAAGACTTGATGCGCTTTTCAAATCGTGAGCCTGTTTTCCGTGAGGACCTGGGTGCTTACTGTTTGGATTTTGGTGGACGGGTGTCTATGGCATCTGTTAAGAACTTTCAGCTGATTAGCAGTGAGGACCCATCAATGGGCAACATTTTACAGTTTGGTCGTGTGGCCGATGACATGTTTACGATGGATTTCCAGTGGCCACTCTCTCCGTTTCAAGCTTTTTCCATTTGCCTCAGTAGTTGCGATACAAAGCTTGCTTGTGTCTAATCTGCGTAGCCATAACAAAAAGAAGTAACAAGATAAATACTCGTGAGCTTAGTTAGTACGTACACTTGGATGCTCATCTGGTAATGGACATCTAATTAATCGTGATATATAATAAATTGTGCTTGGATGCTCATCTGGTAATGGACATCTAATTAATCGTGATATATAATAAATTGTCTGTTAGAAATTCTCACACAAAACAGCGAGACAACAATACTAAAACAAAAACGGCCGTGAAGACCTTCCGCTTCCTCTCTCTCTCTCTTTGTAAGTATGACAGTCCTATTACCTTCCTTTCTCGCTGATGGAAATTGGTTCTTCTTGGCTCTCATCGTCCCTATAACTCTTCTTGGACTATTATTGCATCCTCGTTGGTACATACGCTTGGAAAATATTTCTACATACAACAACAGTAACCATTTCTACGTACTCTTGGGGTTACTAGTTGTTTTCAGTGCAATCCTGGTCGTCCTGGGCATATCATTAGAGATTTATCACTCACGTGGCTGTCCAAACAGTGTCATTTTTCATTCTGAGACTGAAACATTGGCTCGTTTTGTATATGAATTATGTACACGTCATAAGGTTCCGTACTGGACGGCATTTGGGAACTTATTGTTTGTAATCCGAGGCTACGATCGTATTCCTGTAGGCGATACAGACTCAGATATTGGCATTGTCAAGACGGACTTTATCAAACACTTTGGTAGCTTTCGTAATTTCTCAATGGTCGTACAAGAAGAAGCATCGTTGGCATTCAAGAAATCTGTATACGTCGTGTATCATGCAGAACGAGAATTAGTGCAGATTTACTTTGATAAAGAGGCCACAGCCTCCCATGCTGACATTTGGCTCTATCGACAAGAAGTGGACAAAGAGACGGGAATTAAGTGGCTTGTGAATGATGATCGTACGATTCGAAGCAAGTGGTTATTGTACGACCAAGTTTTGCCTCTCCATGACAAACCCGTAGTCTTTTTGAATGTAACTGTGACGGTACCACGCAATGCTAGTTACTTAGCTAGAGCTGAGTATGGACCTAATTATATGACACCGATCACGATGAGAATGGAGTGCATTGAGAACATGCTTAATGGATACACATTTTACAAGACGTCGTTCATGATGAAAGTACGATACGTTGCTATGTTTGTGGTGCTTACCGCAATTGTAACGTTACTGGCTACAAACTATATCCCACCATTGAGGCGAGCTATGAGAATTAAAATGAGAGTGAAAGCACGAGCCCTTGAAGCAGCGCAACGAGGATCTGACAAGTATTTTGTCTAACATTTGCTATGTTGGCAATGACCATCAACTTGGGGGGTCGGATCTAATACTTGTTCCTGCGACTGTCTTTGCCCTTTCGTTGACGACTACTATCAGTTTTCGTAAGCATCGATGCCATGAGAGGAGGAATCGTTGGCGGTCCTTGTAGCAGCAGCTTTTGAATGTCAACCCACTCCATCGTCTCAAATTCTTCGTTGTGAATAAGGCTGCCAGGTTCCATGCGATCGAGGTACATGACCCCATTGAGGTGGTCAAGCTCATGCTGGAAAACGCGAGCAGGAAAATCCGTCAGCGTTTCTTGAATTTTGCAACCCTGACCGTCTTCGTACTGCACTCGAATCTCTTGTGCTCGCTTGACGATGCCCTGGTAGCCGGGAACACTGAGACAGCCTTCAAAATCGCGCTCGACGAAACCTGACATGGCCACGATATCCGGATTGAGCACCTCCTGATACTTTACATTGTCCAAGTCATCTTCATTTTCCGGCATGTTCTTGATCATAAGAAACATGCGCAGGTTGTGGGCAAGTTGAGGTGCTGCGATACCTACACCGGTCTCCTGACGCTACAATATGGACAGTGTCAGCACAGTATCATATGTCATCCATTGCATCAATACTGTCAATTGCTTGAAAACTGCACCACTTCCTGCTCCATTGACTCTAAAATTCTCCGAATTGCTGGAGCTCGTACATCAGCTACTGACTTGGATACTCGACGTAGAGCTGAATGAATGAACACACACACGTAAACCCACAAGTTTTCAGTGTCATAGACATTTTATTCAAGCTCAACCTTTAGCCAAGCTCAAGTTTAACGTAATAATTGTACATTGAGGACATCTCTCTATCTTTTTGCATTGGAAATACGCTCCCAGACGATGAACGTACCAGAGTTCCCGAGGAATACAAGCGTCATGTGGGTAGGTTCGTTTAAGTATTGAATGTATATTCTTCATGTCAATAATACCACGCTGAGCCAGGTTTTGAGTAAGTATACAAAAACAGTAGAATATTTGCAATGAAATTAAGAACTATTACCTGAATGTCATAACCCTGACGTGAACTTTACCACCTTGACCAGAAATTTCGAGTTAGTAAACTGGTCAGGAAATGAGCGACTTGAACGACGACGATTTTTCTCTAGGTGATGATTCCTCCGATGATGAGCCGTTTACGCTAAAAGATAAAGCCGATAATGATGAAGATGAAGAAGACTTTGCCGAAGAATCCGTTTCCAGTGACGCGTCGGATTTTGAGAATCTGGTGCGTAAATCCAAGAAAGCACGCGTATCGCACACAAACATTAATAGCAAGAGCTCGAAAGTAATAGTTGATGCAAGATCAAACGTTAAATCTATGCACTCCAAGCAAACCGTAGCTTCAAAGGTTATGGTGGACAAGGCAAAGAAATCTGTTACTACAGCTGCTGCTACAAAGGTCTCAGCAGGTTCGAATCCGAAACCTTTAACAGCTGAAAACGCTGAAGCCGCGGTACTTGAGTACATGCGCAAGGTCTCAATTGATATTATATTATGTGTTGATTGAATGCAATTGAATGGGGTAGTAGTTAATGTGTGGGACATTGAATGACAGACGAATCGACCGTACAGTCTACTCAATGTGTTTGAGAATATGCATCGAGCCATTGCCAAGCCGTCTCTGACCAAGTTACTGGACAACCTTGTGATTAAGTACAATGTGTTGATTTGGATACTACTGTTTTGTGGATTTTGATGTTCATTTTGGTGACATTGTGCTTCTTTTAGGCAAGAGCTGGTGAGCAAAACGTACGGCAAGGCAAAAATCTACTACATGAACCAAAACAACTTGCCGATGCCGTCCGAGGAAGAACGGATGATGATCGAGGAGAAGATTAGGGCGGTGACTGCGGAATGTATTGCGTCTGAGCAGGAGTTGAAGAGCGCAGAAGCTATGTTAGCTGGAGTTACTTCACATATCTCGGATGCAGACTTGGATGCAGCGCTGAAGCAACTTGACGAGGAGGCAGAAATTTTGGAAAAGAAGGCGGAGACACTGGATCAACCAGGTCGAGATAGGGTGTCCCCTGGCAGGAAGGACGCACTGAAGCGCAAATTTACAAAATATCGCGTGCGTACACTACTATTCTCGACATTGATTCTGTACAAAGAATTGATATCGTCATGGTATTTTTATTGTGAGCAGACAGCTTGGGTGGCACGTAAACGCATTGCGATGGACGGCGTCAATCAAATTGCTGACGGGATGGAGAAGAAACCGAAGGCTGTGCTGGACCTGATTGGACTGGAGACAGATGAGGATGCCGGTGTGAAAGAGCTACCAAATATTTAACGACGCAGTTGAGCCGTTTTGTATTCCTGTACACATCGTACACCAACTGATACGGAACGATTTATCCTTGTAGCCTAGCTCTGCGCTCTGCAATTTCACGCTCACGCCGGTCCTTCAAACACTTTTTGTAGCGGTCAAAGAAGAGTTGACACATGTATTTGTTGTCTGGATTGTCTAGTACAAAAGGTATGGCCGAGTGAGTGAACGATACAAGCCAATGTATGCACACGTACTGATGAGACAGTTGAGCGATTCGCGCTGTAACTTAGCACACTCCTACTCAGAAGCCACAGATCATTGGTACATTGTCGATAATTGGTGAGATTCAAGAAAGACGCATAAATTGTTGGAGAGAGAGTTCATAGACGTACAGCGTTGTCGAGCTTTGTCGGTGGCATTAGACGATGAGATTAGTATGCCTTTTTTTCAAACTCTGTAATATACATATATATATCTCCCGTGAAAGTTGATAATACACTAAATTTAAAAAACTAGACTTTTGCTCTATGGAGCTAAAATTTTTTTTACAAATGTCAGATCTGATAATGTGACGGCAGTGTCACATGAATCTTGTTTACTCATCGCAAACATAGCCTTTGAGACAAAGTGCTTGAGGTTGTTTGCTTAATGAGAGTCAAAGTCATGTACATCAAAGCGCTTCGAGCACATCACATATCACATTTTGCTCATTGTTGGCAGGTCCTTTTTCTTGTCAAACAATAGACATATGAGCGAACGGAAATGGCCCTGCTAACTGAAACCTTTATTGGGTGCGCGTTACTTATTCATCGAGGTAGAGTTGCGATGATAGTAAACGGGAAAGCGTGCTGCTTACGTTGAAGTAACACTATGGGTACGGTAAGCTAATGAACCCTCACGATATACAACGCAACCAACACTCCAGAACTTTCAAGGTCATAAGGAGAAAGACTTGGCCTATGCGTTTAATCTTCCAAAGAAGGTGCAAACACTCTTTGTTCAATGCTGTTTTACTTAAGCCGTACATCGACCTGGCCTCGGTGGACTTCGAAGGGTTTTCCCCATGCCCGGCCAAAGGGGGTGGATAAGCCTCCACAAGGCACTGGAGGTGCATACGGCGCTGCAATCGCACCAGGAGGTCTATCTGACACCGAAGCTTTACAATAGAATGCTCTAAGGCTTCTAAAAGATCGAAGGACTCCGAGAGATAACGGTCAAAATAGCCACGGCGTCAAATCGACACGATCATCAAAAGACGACTAACGAGACGCCATCGAACCCAAAGCATCATTCTCCAAATCTGTCAGCCAACTTCAGATTTCAAAGAGATCCCGTTACGTCATGAATTTTTGATGGCCATCAAACTCCGCCAATGCTGATCGGTGAGACAGGTTAACAACACTTTTATGCTCAGTGCCTTTTGACGCGACGCCGTCACCATAGTCATACCCGATATTTGGTGAATTGAAGAAGGCATCCACTCGTGGAAGTTCAGGATACCTCTCCGGCAATATTTTCCTGACGTCGTTGACGCCTTGAATTAAGCAAATCAAAGCGGCGACAACAGTCACCTGAAGCTTCCTAGCACTAGGTGCTAAGGAAGTAAGGTCAGTAGTGAGGCTTTGTCTCTGATTTCCTGAGAAGCAATTTCCGGTATCTCACTTTCGTGAAAGGAGCTGGAAACTGCTTCAAGAGGAAGCACTTTACAAGTCTTAACTTTAGATTTAGAGCGCTTCGCTTTAACCTCTCGAAAATTATGCGTAAGCGACGTTCTAACTAAACATCCTGCTCCCTTTCGCCTAAACGTGGGTCGTAGAGACTTTTGGAGGTACAAAATCGTACAATCCGAAAGCGGGAGCTAAAAATTATCTTAGAGATATGTATCACATCAGGAACGTCTGATTGAAGCTTTAGACCCGCTTGATGACGGAAAGACAATCCAGCGGACGAGATACTGTCGCTCGTCCAGAGTCGCCGCAAGAGCGTCGAGACTGGAACTGCGCTAATTTACCGTCGGCGGGTCGCGGTACTCCAAAATACGTTCGACAATCCAGCGTGGGTTCCCAGCGCTGTCAATCAGCGGGGGTGGGCCATCACGATGGAAACGCTTGCGTTATACCGGCGAATACCTTTCCGATGCCCGACGTGAGTAAGCCTCTTGCAACGGACCTCTGAAGATTTCAGCAGCGCGTCAGATTTTGTTGGATACTACGCGGATCAGGCGAGGGAGCTTGCGGAGTTTGCGGACTTATGAACGTAGCAGGTTTCATCGAGTCTCGCTGGTCTAATAAGTCGATTGGGACGGCTCGAGCAGTCGAATGCAGCTCTTCGTCGGGATAATAAAGGGAATGCCAGCCGGAGACCGAGGTATCGTGGCCCGCGTTACGCTCCTACAGCTGCTTCTCCTAATCCATCGGAAGAAGAGCCAGCCAATAAGGTCTGAGTCGCCCAACGTATAACGTCGATTGTAGTCGCATGGCCGTACGAATATCAAGCGTATACGCGTTTAGTGAGTAGATGTTACGGTCCAAAATATAGAACTAGTCACCTCAACTGCGTCAAACGGTCTAATATAGCATGAGGCAAGCTTGCTTGAGCCAAGGTTCGTCACAGCTGCATCTTGAATACCTGATGTGAAGCAATACGGAGTCACCAATTGAAAATTATCATGGTGCTTGCGCCCACTCTGGTCAGCGGAAGCCTTTTGCTTGTACACTGTGCTTTCTAGTGCTTCTCGTACAAAGCACACCCCGGAATGACGCTGTTGAGCAAACGCCTTGATAGCCGACGAGTCAGTAAGGCGTAGAATCGGCGGCGGACCATGAGAATCCATGATGTCGGGAGAGTAACCATCGGGCGTTGGGGTGAGCTCGCATTGGCTCAAAGCGCGAGCTGTTGCAACGCTCAGCGATGCTTGATAGGTCAAGGCCGCTTCGATATCCCGTGAAGCGTCAGTATTGAGGATCGCGGCACCCACTAACACTTCGACACCGTTTGGTGGTTGTGCTGTATCACTTTGATGGCTTTGCGATCAGTGATGGGTTCCTGGTCATCGACCTTAGTAGATCATTTGACTGCATTTTTGCGATGCAGTGGCTGGCACGTCATCGTACAGACATCGGTGACTTAACCGCATGGAACAGACACGTGACATAGATGTCACAGCGGTTCTCGCTCACCTCACCAGGTCGGCGGAGACATGGCCATACGTCGCAGTCGCGAACACTGACCCCAAGACTAGCACTCTTTACGAAGAGAGCGATGGACATTCGTGTGCGGTGTGAACTTCAGTGACTTTCGCCCTCTCAGTAGGAACGTGGTTCCTGAGTCAAGAACCGCACCGTATCAGTGGTATTGGTGCGTTTCGTACGAGCAGTGGCCTCCGTGCGTTATAATAAGAGTAAAGGTGAGCATAGGCTTGCTCTAGCGCCAGCACATCGGTTTGCGGTGCTAAAGAAGAGTAAGGTTGAGCAGGGACCCCCTTCCAATCTAGCGTATTGGCTCTTGGTGTCGCAAAAAGCTCTAGTCGATCAGTAGCTCCCTGATTTCAGGAAACTTTGGCCAACCAGGGGCTCTTCAATTTGACTCGGACATATTGCCCATTTGATCTGTCTCACAGCGCCGTCATGAACGGTGAGAGCGCTCTCAATCCCCGCAGCAGACATGGTTACTGCTCCCGCGCCAGCGCTCGAGACCACCGGTATTGTTAATTGGCTTGTTCGGACCCAGCAGCGACTCACTCTAGGTCGCAAGTCCTCATCGCGATGCGACTGGCATCATGCAACTCCTGTAGAAGTCTTGGATTGATATGCTGCATGAGCTGAAGAGGGGGGAGATCCCAAAATTATGTGTTGTTGTTCGTGAATCGACGCTCGCAAACCACGAGCGTCCGGAAGGGATGAAGTCAAAGTCTGTACGCAAAGGCGCTTCGCGGCACAGTAATGAGAAGGTCTCTCGTCATCGAAGAATCCGGCTTCCTCGCTCGCGCGCGAATTTGCCGACGTTTTTACGGAAATGGTCCTGCCGTCCTACCTGCGGATCGCGGCGAGGGGCATGGGATCGACCTCGTGCCAGGATCAAAGTATGAAGTGACCCAGTAGTGACTGCTTCTCCGCGATCAAGTAGACGCGATCTACGCTTTATTTGAAGGGCGGGGAAACGATGTTCACGTGAGCAAAAGCGTCTTGCCTCACTCGAGTCCCACTGCGTCAAGAAGGCTACCGGTAGATTGCGCATCGTTCATGACTTAAATCAGCTGAACGACGCTAACTTTCCCACACAGACACCGATTCCTCTCAAGTACATGGTACTGGACACCATGTCGGGCAGCACGATCTTCGCGACGTTAGATCTGATAGAAGACTTCTATCAGATTTTTATGCGTCCAGAAAAAGCTCCGCTTACCGCAATAGCACGCCAAGAGAAATGATCTAGGAGCGGCTTGTAATGCGCCTGCTACCTTTAATCGATGGTATCCCATGTTCTACGCCCGTTACGTGACTTCACGCCTAGCTACTTCGACAAACTTTTCGTGCATAGCCGCGCCGCTGAGGGCGCGACGGACCACTTGGGTCACCTACGAAAAGTCTTTGAAGCGATGCAGGCAAATAAGCTGCACGAGAATTTGAAGGAATGTATCTTTTGCGCTCCTGAAATACCAGTGTTAGGCAGCTGTGTCAATGCGAAGAGTGTTTGCGCTGATCCCGAAAAGATCTCTTTAATATGCTCCTGGCACATGAATCAATGAAATTGCGGCAATGGCTGGGTAGCTGCATCACTACTCAAAGGATTTCGCCGCAGTGATCCACCCGTTGTCACAATTACTGGAGAAAAAAGGCACGTGGTGTAGCGTCACGAGCATCAAGAGACATTCGATGCTATGAAGATTAAATTGTCTTTGGCTCCTTTCTATTGTTGCTAAATCATTCCACCCCTTTCCATGTCGTGTGTGATGCAAGCGACTTTGCGATTGAATGTGCATCGATGCAACGCAGTTGAATGTGCATCGATGCAACGCGATTGAATGTGCATCGATGCAACAAGATGAAGCGGGCCACGAACGCGTCGTAAGCTAATAATTTTAGCAATCAAAACCTGCCGAGCAGAAGCACTCGATTGAGGACAAAGGGTTGCTCGCGATGCGCTACGTTCTCACAAGCTCCGTGTATACTTGCTTGGTGAACACACATTTGCACTCTATACCGATCACTACTCGCTTCGCACGGCTACGAAGAGCACAATTTATCCAGAAAATGGCGTGATGGCCGACTTTCTTTTATAAGTACAGCTTCAGTGTCCACTTCTACGAACATCAGCGCCGATGCGTTGTATCGTCTTCCTGACTATAGTTAGCGTGGAGACGCCACCGCGCACGCCGCGTGCGACGAGGATGACGAAGAGTGCACAGCGTGTGTGGCGCTTAATGTCAATAGTCGACGGTGAGAGCCGTCAACCTCCTTCGCGTCGACATCTCGACAGCGTACCGCCGCGATTAGTTCTTCTGACCTCTTCTTCAGTACTGTCGCGATATTTCCTAACAGGATCTGCACAAACTAACAGCGCCCAAGCGTGCACGATTTTCTCGCTACCCCGTCAACGCGATCGCCTTATGTACCAAGTTGATCAGTTTGATGGCCCTCGCATCGCCTTCCCACTCGATGACGACTTGCGTGCTCGCATTGTGCACGAGTAATACGACAGCGCGACTAGCGATCACCTTGGCCGCGAAAAGACGTACCTCGCGATGTCTCATGACTTTCACTGACCCCACATGTAAAGTGGGTTAGGAAGTGAGTTTGTTCGTGCGGTTCCTGCTAACGCAGTAAGCCAGGTCCCTATAAGTTTCTTGCCTATCGCCACGAAGTATGGCGATCAGTTAGCATGGATTTTGTAATTTTTCTCCCAGCTGATCCGAAAGGGCGTACTGGCATTCTCGTGGTGGTCGATCGTATCAGCATGATGGTGCATCTTGCTTCCGTCTTCGCATCCATCATCGTGGAGAAAACGGCGGCGCTCTTCATTGACACAGTATTTCGTCAGTATGCTATGCCGATTTTGATTGCGCCTTTTGGTCGCGGCTATTCAATTTCTTGGAACGCGGCAGCAAATGTCGAATGATGCCTATTCACGAGATAGATGATCAGACAGAGCGGGTCAAGCGTGTGCTGGAGGATGTGTTACGCAGTTACGCTACGTCCTACACATCATGGAGAGCGTTACCCTCCATGACAGACTTTGCCTCAACAATGCGGTCCACGCTTCGACTTGTTTGGCACCCTTCTTCATGAACAGCGCACGTCACCCTTACATGCCTGTTCGACACAGACTTGCGGGTGTTGCTAGTATTGGTGGGGGGACCTCAGGTGAATCCGCACGACGGGCTCGTGCCAAAGAGAGATGTGGCGCTGATTTGTCGTCAGCACACTTGACGACCAGATCTCGCAGATCTGGCGGGAACGCAGCCTCAAGGGGAGACCATTAAACTGTCAGAGCGAACAAAGTTGTTTGTTGCGACTGAGTACATCAAGGCACAAAGCGGTTGACTTGCGCCGTCCACACACACACTGAGGACGTGTAGTCTGCTGTTCTTTCTGGACGTGTAGCGATATGTTGCGCTTGAAGCGCAGAGAAGTCACCAGAGCAGCAGCTTCAGAACTTACAGGAGATGGCGCAAGAGAACATGAAAGGTTCTTGAGAACACTAAGTCAACCTGGAGTCTACCATAAATGAATTAAAAAAGTTTCAAGCTCAATTTTGCACTAACCAGGAGAAGTGTGGACGGCTTGAATAGGATGTTGAGGTGGCCAAGCAGTTGTCTGTCTCCCGCGATGAGCTGGATCGTGCCCTAGACGATATGTCACCACCGAAGGCACATTCCTCCAATTAGCCCAGTAGGTTGCCCCGAGAATACTGGTCATCGATGTTTTTTGACTGCACAGAGAGGACTACTTGGCTATCAATTCCAACTGCAACTAGAAGGGGGGATGGCTTGCGTGACTCGGCTTGAGACAATGGAGGCAGATCATCGAGCGATCGGACCGACCTCCACCCTGACGAGATGGAAGATATCATCGATCCTTCGATGCCTCAATCGCGTCGATCTTCATGAGCTTGGGAGTAGATGAGCGCACTTCAGCTGCAAAGGCTTGGCGTACGACGACTTCACTACGTAGTCTTTGTGGAGCGCGAGGGAGAAGGTCTTTTCGAGTGAAGACGGTTTACAGTCTTGAATACTTCTTCAGTTCTCGAACGTTACACTTACAGTAGCACGTTGACCTAACTTCAATACATTCTTGCAATTCTCATTGAAAATGTTAGCCTTACGAAGTATGTCGTTCTACCAAAGTTATTTGTCACGCACCATTCAAAGATAAAAAACCGTCATACAACTGCAAAGCCGTAGAAAGGTATGCTGAAGTACAGGACCGTTAACAAACCGATAAGCTATTTCAGTTACATTTTTGAGTGAAGTTGTGTTTGCTAGCGTACGCGCCTGCTTGTCTACATTCGACGTTCAGTCGTGATGCACAGAGTAAGCATCGCAAGCGATAAAGTTTTCGCACAAATGTCGTCATTATAACGTTTAGATGGCATACCAAAGCTATTTTCTCTAGGAAGTAGACTGTCCATCTAAGAAACCGTCTCTAGTATAGCTAGCGTACCATTATACCGCGCACGTACGACCAAACTTGAACAAAATGCTGCATATGGCGCGTAGGAGAAAGCATATTGAGTGAAGACGGTTCAGCGCGCGTGAGATAGTACCGCGTCATCTCTGCGCGCATACCGGAGAAAAGACGTGAGCTTGGGATGCCATCTCGACGGGATTTTTGACTATAAATAAAGCCATATGGCTTGTCCGCTGGACGTAGTCGCGCATCGAGAGCTTCCCTTGTTTAAGGTTGAGAAGTTCGGTGCGCAGCCACGACTTCTCTTGAGGAGGCTCGAGCGCCAGCCGGGGCCGATCTGTATCACATCTAGAGTTGGGAAACCGTGCTGGTCCACAAGTAACTTGCCTAGTGCCCACCCCTTCAACTTTCAGGACAATCGGGAGAGCGGAAAGCTCACCTTGGCCGACATCGTCTCGACCAACCTGGAGGCGATCGCAATGTCAATCTCCCGAAACCAGCTATTGAGCGGGGAGTCGATCTGTACCTTCTCCGAGTAGTAGTACGGCACAATCTTGACGGCGTCTGTCCGAGGTGATTGCGAGGGAGGTTTTCTGAGCCGATTTGCATGACAAGCTCGCGGCTTCCCGCTGTTGACTCGGAGACGCTGAGATCATCAGCGTCGTCACAGCAACTTCCTCTGCCACCGCTGCAAGGCGGGGAAGGGTCCCGCTCTATATGAGTGAGATGGGGAAACGACTCGTGACCGCGAGTCTCCATGGAAGGAGTTTATACGGCACGTCTTCATTTATAGCGTTGGATCGGCTAATGATCGCTATTAGGTGTAACGAGGTGAGAACTACTAACTCACACGTTGGACTTACGAAGATGAGTAAGAAGCACGCAATTAGATTGCGTGCTAAGGTCTATTCAAAACTCTGTTTGTTATTATTAACCTTTATAATAGTTAGAGTTGTGCGCCTTACTCTCTCAACAGGTCATCCTGTTGATCGGCTTACTGTTGCAGCAAGGCGAACCTGTTTGTCGCCTCATCGCTTTCATGCTGGATTAGCTTGGCAATGGTACTATGTTGTTTGTTCCAACCAAGAGAGAGCGATATAGCGCCGACGGCATCCTTGCCAACAGACTTACCATTTGCTGTACTACCTGTCATCAAAAATCACTTGAGTGGTAGAAAGTTTCACTCGTGGCGAGTGAACTGCTTTCATCCGCTGGTTGCAAAGCAGAAGTGTCCACGGTCGTTGGAAAGATCACGAAGTGCTACCAAGTGTAATGGGGCACCCCAAGCCTGTATGTAAGCTACTTAAACTAAAGATAGTGTGAGCATGTGCCTCATACTTTACGTACACAGGCAGAGAGAAGCGTACATGACTAGGTGACTATTCTTAGTTGCACGATACCTTAATAGTTTATTTTATAAGTAATTATTAATAAGCATATCTATTTGACCTACTTTAATTATAAATTCGATACTAATATGCATATTAGCTATCTGCTGGCCTCACCCATTGCGCGCGTCCATCCTTCATTGCACCGATCATGTAATGGGGTTACATAAAGGTGTGTATTGCACATACTCACCGCCACACCATTGTGGGGTGTCAATACCTTGGGTACACTGGTACGTCCGTAGCTAAGGTACGAATGGTCGCATCGTAACGTGGTCACTATACTTAGTTAAGTATAATGACTATATATAGGCTACAGACAGAGCCAGATAAATTGTGACTAGCACTAAGTCTAGAGTGGGTGCTTCTATATTTAGTGCTAGAAGATTAGCATTGAATAAATCAGTTTAAAACCTGCTCTGAATAGCATACGTGCTAGAGCGTTAGTACTTATGAAAAGAAAGTTATATCTTGAATAGTGGTCTCTTGGAGACGTGGTTGTTTACAACCAAAGGGCACAAGCTTGTTAAGCTAGCCTTGGGAGGGTTATGAACCCTAAGACGTAAAGCTCTTTGAGCTTGTCGTCCTCTGCACTTAGTGCATAAGTTACTTTGCTACGGTAGCTCTGCTACAGCTCTGGCTGGCTGATGATACAACCTGTATCAGCCAGTACGTTATTCAATTACGAGTGTGACAAGCATTCACGTTGTCATGCATCTTTTCCTTGCTTAGAGGCAAAATGTCGCCTACTTCGATCATATTTCCCGCTGAAGATAATATTGTTGATTTGTCTATTTTTTTTTACTGTTCACATTGGCACCTAATGATGGTATCAATGTTGTGTAACGGGCTCACCCCGTTACAATTAACACTCTCCTTTTGCATTCAAGTGGGTCTGCTCTAGTTGTTACTTATACGTTTCAATTTCTAGCAGCTCAAATCTTATGACGAGGCGTTAAAATCGTTTGAGCGTGCGACCGAGTGTCAACCGATATAATTACAAGCCTTCATGCACGTTGCTTACGTTTACCCAGCTGCTGGACAGCTAGAGGGAGCTCCAAATTGCTGTATCAAGGCCAGTAAGTTGGAGGATAACAAGAGAACGCGTCGGTATAATTTATTGACTAGGTTTGGCTCATGCTGCAATGGATCAGCAGCTTGAGGCTACAAAAGCTTATTAGAAGTCGGTGATGATTAATGCTCGAGCGTTGGAAACTATGAACAACGGTGACGAGAAAGCCAAGGAGCTTTGGAAGTGGCGACGGATCGCTCTTTATCAAGCGCTGTCCCCCCTAGTGGCGACGGATCGCTCTTCATCAAGCGCTGTCCCCCCTAGTGGCGACGGATCGCTCTTTATCAAGCGCTGTCCCCCTATTGGCGACGGATCGCTCTTCATCAAGCGCTGTCCCCCTAGTGGCCACGGATCGCTTTTCATCAAGTGCTGTTACCCTAGTGGCGTTATACTGGCAGCTCTGGGGGGTCTGGACACAGCCATCAAAGTGTTTGAAGATGCTGTAGTGAGGTTTTTGAAGAATGCAAACATGCATTACAATTTAGCAAATATGCACATAGCGAGTGATGGAAGCACTGATGATGACATGTTTGATTAAGTATTGAAAAGCGCGGATTTGTTGAAGATTTGGTTTTGTACTTGGAACAGCACGAAAATCAGCAATCTAGTAGATAAACTGAAAGGAACGGTGATGAAAACTGGCGTCTACCGGGATAGTTGCAACTGCTACGAGTGATAACGAAAACAAGCAAGAAGCAGGGCACTTGAAGCGATGCGGACGAGGACGTAAGTGAGGACGAAAAAAATAAGGAAGAGGGAGGTAAAGAGTGGTGGAGAAGCTCACAAAGTAGGAACATGACAATATTACGATTTTGACATAGTACTAAGCGACACCATGTTTACTACCTCTGCAGTCACCGTCCAAGGCTTTGTATCCTAGACGACGAAGCGTGTAGCTGCGCTGAAGTGTAAGCGCTTCTAGCACACTTTTTTCCTGCTTAAATGCACGCAGCCAATCGGCTGCCAGCTCGCTTGCCAAACGTGCACGGTAATCCTTGCCAATATCGTGCTTGGCATGTACCGCCCGGGCTTTAGCCTCACGTCTCAATTCCTTAAACCTCTTCGTCTTGTACAGTAGTGTCCAGTGGTTGGCCAACTTTTTGAGGTTTACGTCTTGAAATAAGTCCAGCGCTACTTGAGGATTCGTGCCGCTGCTTTCGAGCATTGCCATTGCGGCTTTGTAATCTTCATCAGCATTATGAAACCGCAAAATCAAACTTAGCAAATCCCCGCGAAGAACGTGAGCCTCAATAGCCTCATGCGAATGGTTTGGTGCCAATTTCACAGCAATATCGCAAGCACGCAATGCATGTTGCGTAACTGTAGCATCGTGTTCTGACTTGATCACGCGTCGTGAAAGCGTTGCACACAAGTATAGACTAGAGCGCACATAATCTGGAATCTGCGTTTGTGAGGAATGAGCTGTTAACCTTGAACTTTCGTCACTATGTCCGTTGCTATTCATTCTAGCATGGCTAATAAGATCATCCTTCCACTCATTTCTTTCATTAACCGAATGTCTCCACTTTACCATCGAAAACGCCCACAACGAGGCGGAATCCACAAGTGCAAATTGTATCAAATACACCGCCATCAAGCCTGCAAGTACAAATTTATACACGTGATACCGTGTTTTCTCTTGCCGTAAGTTTTTCCTTGTCTCATGGTGAGCTCGCTTATCGATTGGACACCAATAACGCTTTCGATAGACTCCATTATCCTCGTGACAGCGTTTCTCCCGCCTGTGTTTGTCCTCACTAGATTTCCACCACTTCAAGTCATTCCTTACCACAATTTCATCTTCCTGCTCCTCATCTTCACTACAATCTGCACCTTTTTCATCCTCATATCGCTCAAACACTTTTTTCATCCTCATGTCCTCATCCCCTTCTTCTTCTTCTCCTACTTCTTCCTCACTCTCTGCATTTTCGTCTCTACAATCCTCATCTGATGATGGTACATAATCACTCGATGAATCTTCATCCGAATCAAGGCACGCCATATAATGAAATATCGAAACAAAAGTCCGAGTAGACGATATTGGCGTCTCAAGTATCTCTTCTTCAGCCTCATGGTCGTTTTTATTCGTTCTATTCAACTTGAATTGCTGTGACGTGGTAGTTGAACATGTCGTAGTTTTTGTTGTTGTACACGTATTGGTATGATAAGGCCACGTATTTTTTACACTAGATATACATCCTTGGCGCCTCCTATCAGAATGTCCAGAGATCGTGAGCATAATGAATCTTTCGTCTCTTGTTCTGTGCTGATACTTCTTTTGCTTTGTTCTTGGCTTAATTACAGTAGGTCTAGATTTAGAAATGAATCGATCCAGTTTTTAGAAACCTTTATAACACGATGAATGTATTTTATTGACAGCAAAAATACTATTTTGACCAATCCACATCATACATTGTTTGCTAGAGCTCACTGACTCGTTTTTTTCATTGTTGAGTCGTAGTCGTATTCTTCTACCTAAGAAGGCAAGTGTTGTAAACGTATATCCAAAGGTTAAATGACACGTGGCAATCAACGAGACACGGACCGTGCGGTATGTGCTAATAGTGTTGTATGTATCTATGTATTTGGTGTAATAATAATAATGTATTGCAATCTGCTGTTTGCTACGTTACAGCGCGCCCAGGCGCGTCAGGCCAAACATGCCAAGAGTACAACCCAAGGCAACCCATTGGCTAGGCGTGAAGCAGATGCCAAAGCTTTACAGGAAAAGATTGCTCGTAAGGCAGCCATGAAACAAGAAGGGGGTGACATTAATGCAAGTGTCAAGGACAAGAATACGAAACAGCAGAAAAAGAAATAGAGTTATATTGAAGAAGCTGGTCTTTCATGAGCTACATTTTATATAGTGCGGGTGCTATCGTCTGAATGACGATCGGTTTAGAGAGAAGGTGTTAGTGCTTTTACTTTTGTATGACGTATGGCATTTGGAAGCAATACACAAGAGGAAAAATTCGGTATGTTACTCAAGCAAGTCATAAAGTCTGCCAAGACGATATAACCCTTGCAGTCTGCATCTACATACGACTAATTCATTTTTCTGTCAGTGTATCGTATCTTGCACGTTTGAAATACGTATTACAATTTATGCAAACACGGTATATATTAATGTCTGCGTGGCATTGCACACGAGATATCTACTGTTTTCTAGCCTGACGACCAAACGTATTGACATACAAAACATTTAAACAGCTTTTAGATAAAGGGGCTTTTATGCGCAAGACCAAAACAAATGAATCAGTATAAAACAAAAATTGATACAATGTGGAGTAACTTAATTACAAATATAATCATAACTTACGCTCTTAATCTGAAAAAAACAATGGACCCAGCGACTTATAATGAAGATGCGTATTGTATGGAATTGCTACAAAAGATGCGTACAAGTGAAACAATTGTGTATGAGGCTATTTTTGCACCAGAAAGATATATAATCAGCAAAGGACCTGTGCTCGTAGCAGCGACAAACTCTGGGATGATACACGTTTATCAACTTAGTCCATATATGACATCGGTATACTGGGATCAAGTCAAGTGTGGCGAGTGTGTTTGTTAACTGTCAATGAATTGTTCTTTCAGGTTATTTTGTAGTAATGTGTTTTGTGGTATTGTGGCAGAAAAACGGCATTTCCAGGTCCAAATCTTTCCTTCCAGGCGCATCCGACTCAGATTTACTCACTCCGTTTTGCTGGGAATGAGATAAACCCATTATTAATCAGGTATGGATGAAATAACTAAATGTAGCCATGTTATAATGTTTTACAATTTTATTTTACTATTTTTCTGCATTTTTTTTGTATTATTGTGTGCAAAATATTATTTTATTGTGAAACAGTGGAGGTGATCAAGACTTTCGAGTATGGAAGTGGCGAGATATTTTATCGGCTGTGGAAAATCCCGCACAGACTCAAAAGCTAGAGCCTGTGCATATTGATCACTTGAAGCGGTGTACATTTGGGTTTAGAGAGGCTCTGCTCCCAGTTACAGAGATTAATGATGTTGCAGTGAGCAAAAATACTGGACATTTGTTTTTAGCGGGTGGAGATAGTGTAGCACACGAGTGGGATGTCAGTACACAGCAGTTTACGCGACAGTTTGAGGGCCATGATGATTATTTGCATGCTGTCCGATATCTGCAGCACCCGCAGGAGCTTGTGACGGGTTCTGAAGATGGTACACTTGGCATATGGGATCGGCGTCAAGACAAAAAGGTTGAGTTCTTGCGTCCTCGGCGAGTTACACAGTCGCCGACTTTGTTGTCGGCGCCATTGCCATCGTTGTGGATTGGTGCTGTTGCGCACGATGATTCCGAAATCTGGTTAGCATGCGGCGGCGGTACGAAGCGGTCTCCTGGTAGCCGGTTTCATCGAATGCCAGCAACCGGTGGCTTCTTGAGTATGTGGCATCTACCTTCGCGCGTGCCTGTGCATTATACCGGGACGACAAGCGATGTGCAAGACGTTGTATTTCATCACATGGACTTACTTAGTGTGGGAAATGATGCCAGTCTGAAAAAGTGGAACCGAACCTCTGGTCAACTGCTTGCAACTGCAAGATCGACATTGCCGTCCTGCCACTTTTGTGTGGTTGACAGTGCGACGGATGTAGTTGCTGTTGGCGGCGCTGCACCTGCTATAGATATTTACACCATGCCCGGTGTCGTTAGTTATTCATTGGTTGTTGTGGACGAATCGAGCCCTCGAGGTTTGAAGTGAGATAAGTATCTCTCGACAACGCACAATATGAACTTGTTGGAAGTGAGCATGTTGGCGATTAATGGCATCACCTTGATAAAATTTGGTCTGCAAACCCTTGTGTAAACCTTGAAAGTTGTTTTTGTGAGCAATTGCGTAGGGCCACCAAGCTTGTTCGTGTCCAGTCGCTTTCCGCTCAACTGGAAGCGACGACGTAGAATATGTATAGGGCAAGCTGTGAGGCATCCGTACAATGATCCTTAACATAGCGTGGTACAAATTAACATACGACGCGGATGCTTCAAATCATGGGCAGGATACCTCCGTAGATGCCACGCTCCGCTCCGTAGTCGACAGCACGCTTGTAATGTCTATCGTGAGCATGTTGACCAGTTATTCGTGCAGTATCAAGCCCGCATGGTCGTGTCAAAAAGTACTGTACAGACTGATACGACGCCAGCAGTAGTGCCACCATCAGTTTTCCACAGACAATGAAGCGTCAAGGCACCTTGGAGATCAGAATGGCTTGAATGCGAAAAGGTGGCAAACTTGATGGTCACGTAAGTAAAATTACGTTTACAGTTTGCGCCATGATGCTTCATTGACGTTGTTCTGCGTAGACCTGCCGCAGAGACCGTTCTATGATTCGGTGAGGTACAGTCTCCTTTATCCTACTTTGTGTAGTTCTTCCTTCTTCCTGTATATGGAGCAAAATTTTTAGCCTTTTCTACGGTGCCACAGATTTGCGAGACATGCCTTAGCAATTAGAATACATGTAATGAATATGAAGATGATGCTGATTGTGCACAAGAAAAGTTGGAGAGGAGAAGATACGTACGCACTGCCGCTGCAAATGAGGTTCTACAAGTTGTCCTTGTCAAAAGCGGCTGATACAAAACAATGTGACGGGACAACCGTTACAGACAACGCGCGTTTGTTACCGGTGACATGATTACGTAAAAACCTTCAGTTTTTTTAAAAAAGGAATAAAATGCTAAGGAAAAGTAAGCGTTCAGTCTCCCCATTAGCTCTTATTACTTAGACACACGTGCACAGTATATACGAATAGTTATTACGTGACGAGACCAAAAAGATGGAGCTTATAGTGAAGCGCATTTGGAGAACCTACCACACCTCCTGCTTGGCCAATGCAGCATCTCTTAGCTGGGATTGATCTGTTCGTGGTGGTGCATGGGATTGTGGCGTCGTGCAGGACGGCTCTAGCTTTGAGATGTAACTCGAGCTACACAACAGCGCCCAAACCCGTTTTCAAAAATTTAACATTGTTGCCGCTAGTAGGAATTGTGCAACTGGAGTTGCAAGCGACATTCCACAGTATAATAATAGCTTGGCTAGTGTGGAAGACGTGGGGCTCAATTTTGGCGTGTTTTGGCGTGGTTGTTATAGCGTGTGTACGAGCGCCGTTAATTCTGAGGTAAAATATCTCGTTGCCAACGAGATGCCCCGGGTTCGATTCCCGGACGGCGCATCCTCTTGGATTCTTATATGTATGAAATAAAGATGGGGCCGACGCACGCGCAAATCCCCGTTATCAAAAATTCTACAATGGAATTACTCAAAGAGCATTCCTGAACCCTTACAGCACCGGAGTGCAAAAGGCCTGCTCCGGATCATGTCAACGCCCTCAGTTAAATACGTGTAGCCGAGCTACTGTAGCCACGCTACTTATGCACTATGTGCAGAGGATGTAGCTTAGCTACTGTAACAAAGCTACTTATACACTATGTGGAGAGGAAGACAAGCTTAGAGAGCTTTTACGTCTTAGGGTGCTTAACCCTCCGAGGCTAGCTCGTAAGCTTGTGCCTATCGGTTGTTGTAACCGCGTCTCAAAAAGACGATTATCAAAGATACAATTCCTATACGGAATAGAACGCTTTAGCAACCAGTGCTATACAGAGCAGGTTTAAAACTTATTTATATCCATGGTTATCTTCTAACACTAAATAAAGAAGCACCTACTCTATACTTAGTGCTAGTCACCATTTACTGGCTCTATAGCCTGTTATTATTATGCAAACATGCATAGTCACTATACGTAACTGAGTATAGTGACCTGGCTCTCTGCCACGATGCGACCCTTCGTACTTCAGGTACGGCCACATCAAGCCTACTCTTGTACCCAAGGTAAAGCCACACCACATTGGTGTGGCAGGTGTGTATATACAGTACACACCTTCGTGTAACCCCGTTACACCCTCCCCCACCAATCTGTGGGACTCGACGTACTCACGACTTTCGCACTTAATGGGAGGCATCGATTTCATTTTCTTCTCATTTTGCTTGCCTCGCAATAAGTGCTTGCACTTGCGAACAAAGCTTTAGTGTTCTGACACTTGCTCCTTGATCACCCGTGCCTTGCACACACGCTTTCTAAGCATCCTTGTGCTACGACACTCGCTCTTTGAGCATACAGTGCATCGCACTCACGCAAAGCATTATGTGTTACGACACGTGCTTATAAGCGTTAAGTGCCACGCACTTGGTAGTAAGACCCTTTGTGCGTTTACGAACACTTTCTTTCACAGCACTAAGTGCCTAGCACTTGCTTTGAAGCATTACAGTGTTCACAACACTTGCATTTTAAAGCCCTTGTCCCTTTAGCGCTTGCTCCATCATGGATGATGCAATGCGCCGCGACATCTTTAAGGACGATGACAGTGACGTTGCCTCTAGGGGTAGCGGAGCCGAGTCTTCTTCGGGTCATGGTACCCCAAGATCATCACGCTCAACGAGCGAGGGACGCAGATCCCATTCTGTGTCTTCTCCCCCAAAGGAGACAACCCCATTGCGCCAAGCGCCACCACTTCCCTCGCAAGAGGGTACTGTCGAAGAGGTAACCAACCCTCTTGACGCTGCATAGCGTCGTCAACTCGATGACGAGACCCGAGCGGCCGCTTTGGCACGGCCCAAACAAACATTTTCACGACGTGATTATGGGTTCATGCCCCAAGACCCTAATGAGGAAGCTCGACGAGCTGCATCGCAATCTTTGCGAACCTATGTCATTGGGTCCCATGCCCGTACGGCCTGCGAGAATGCAGATAGTGTTGCTCTTCGTGAGCGACACATTACTCTCCAGGAGTTTACGATGATATCGTATCAGGAGCGACTGTCACGAAAGTCACGTGGGGTGCCCGTGCACCCACTAACCGGCATACCAGTTATGCTTGCACCAGGTGAAACATCTGCACAAGATGATCACCAGTTCACCCGCTGGGTAGAACGAGCATGTAAGCTCTCAAGTTTGTCAAACATGCGTTTCAGCGCTAAACATTTGGCTAGAACGTCGTCTACGTTTTAACTTCGCTAAGCTCAAAGCGAAACGTCAATTACCTTCCACATACAGGTCAAAGACTTGTGGGGAGCAAGCTTCTGAAGCTGTTGCCCGTACCTCTCACTCGAGTGATGTACCGACATTGGCTTCTTCTGAAGGTCAGAGGCGAAGCCAGCCTACTGACCCTATTTCCACAGAACCTAGTGCTAGGAAGCGTCCGACGACAGCTGTCGTCGCTTCTAACCGTCCTGGTCAAAAGAGTCAACGGCGTCAGGGCAATCCTGCCGGAGGGGTACCTCATACTCCCACGAGTCGTACGACTGGGGGTAACCCCTCCACTTCACCAAGCATTGGGTATGACCCAGGTGACGACGCCGAGCCAAGAGACGTTCCACGTGGAACTGTTGATGACCAGCTCATCAATTAGCGTCGGAGGAGGTCGATGACCCATTGACCTCTCAATTTTCTGAGATTGAACGTCGCCTGACACTCCTGGAGCGTGATGCTCTTAGATCGGTAAGGTCTCACCTGTAATCACTTGGTGACCGTGTCGATCGACACTGTCGGTACTTTGAGCGTTATCGCTCTGAGACCTCGGATCGCTTAGCGGAGATTAAGTGTTCTCAAGTTAAACTTCGATGTCAACTTGACCTCCTAGTACGCCTCCAGCGTCCACGTGCACCTTCGGTGCCGTACTACCCGCCTCCTTCGGCCGGGAATATGGGAACAACCCCTCGAAGTCCACCGAGGCAGGGTTGAGATATGGCTTAAGCAGTCCCACATAGAACACAGGCTGTGTTTGCATCTTCTTCGGAAGGTTCAGTGTATAGGCTAAGCCTTTCTTGCTTATAACCTTAGAAGGTCCAATAAAGTGTGGACGTAATTTGTTTTTTATACCGCAGAAGCGGCACAATTAGGTACTCCTAGCGTTTACTAAAACTAAATTAACCACTTTGGACTCGTTTTCGTTCTTTCTGCCTTTGGCATTTGCTTGTTTTTTTGGACACCCTGGCTTTCAGCCGAAGCGTCTTTGACGCGACGTAATACGTCAAAACGCGTTGACAGAGACGGTTCCACCTTCTTGCGCATCACAACAGGGCAGATATCAGCCAAGCCTTTGGCTATCTTTCCCCCCACTAAGCCCTGATGTGGCAGGGGGTAGCGTTAAAGAAACGCGAGGGTTGACCAACCAGTCACATAGAATGGGGTGAGGCCTGTCGAGCCATGCACCGCGTTATTCAACGCAAACTCAATATTAAGAAGCATAGTGATCCATTGCTTGGGTGTTTCAGCTCAAACACTGCGAAGCATATCACCAATAACGCGATTGACGCTTCTGTCTGACCATCGGTCTGCTGATAATCCGCCATGGACATGTCCAGTCGAGTGCCCAGCACTTTAAAGACTGACGTCCAAAAATTTCCGTAAAACGGGAGGCTCTATCCGAGACGATTGCCAAAGGCAATCCGTGTTGCCGAAACACACGATCCATGAACAGCGTAGCTGTTCCTCCCTCATCAATGGAGTCCGGCACTGCCGCAAAATAAGCCATCTTGCTCAGTCGGTCAACAAAGACCACAATCCCAGTGTTGCCTGCCGCATCACGCGGTAGGCCAAACACAAAGTCCATACTAATGGACTGCCACAACTCCGAGGGTACAGGAAAACTCGCCAAAGGCGCAGCCATACTAGGCGAGGGCTTCACCCTTTGACACGTTTCACACGTGCGTACGTAGGCAAACCATTTATGCAACTTGGGCCACCAATAATGGGTGCTCACCGATCTGTAGGTCTTTTCACGACCAAAATGACCACCAAGTGGTGTATCATGAGCCTCATAAAGTATCTGATACTTGAGGTCCTCATCATGAGGCACCACAACACGAGGCTTGTCATCCGACCCTGTACTATAGTACGACAGACCATCCTCAGTGCATAGGATGTAATCGCGAAAGAATACGTGATGACAGATTCACCTTAGAGTTTGCAAACTCTGCACTACCCAGTGCCTGCATAATGGCAACACATACCTCATCGCGTGCATACGCCACACGAATACAATCCGTTACTGAAGAACTCACAACAGTGAGATGAGCAAGCTCATAGTCAGGTCTACGCGATATCGCGTCAGCCAAAACATTATGTTTTCCCGGCTTATACTTCACCTCGAAGTTATACTCCGCAAAAAAGGAAAGCCAACGAGCCATTCTCTGCAAGAGATGAGTCGACTGTGTCGCTGTGCGTAGCGACGCATGATCGGTATAGATCACAAACGGCTTTGAACCCAACAGATGTACCCTGAACTTAACACGGGCATTGCAAGTAGCTCCTTGTCATGAACTGGATAGTTCTTCTCTGCAGCTTTCAACTGGCGAACCTTAAACGCGATGACGCGTTCTCGACCCTCAGAGTCAGCTTGCAAGAGAGCACTGCCAATGGCAAAGTCCGAAGCGTCACACATGACGCTAAACGAGCGATCGGGATCAGGCAAAGCCAAAATTGGTGCCAGAAGGATACTATCCTTAATGGCTTCAAAAGCCTCGTGGTGCTCGGTTTTCCAACACCATTCCACATCCTTTTTAAGAAGATTCTACAATGGCCTAGCCACTTTCGCATAGTTGTGGCTATATTTGTTCATATAATTTGCCAACCCCAACCACTTGCGAAGGTCCTTCTGGTTCCTCGGAACCGGTCAATCTACTATGGCTTTGACCTTAACAGGGTCTGCCCGGATTTCTCGCTTCCCAATGAAGCATCCCAAAAATGAAATCTCTTCCGCACCGAAGATGCATTTGTCAGTATTGGCATACAACTTATGCATCCTCATGCAACCGAGCACAGCTCGCAGGTGCTCGATGCGATTCTCCATGTCAGTCTTTCCATTTTCGGCTCGAATGGACGAATATATCGTCAAAGTATGTCTGTGCATACGCCCTATGGGGCCGAAACAACTACGATTGAACGTTATAGGTGCGTTAGACAGCACTTGGGGAATCACTAACGACTCCCAGAGCATACCGCTCGGAGTACTGCCGCTGTCAGCGGGATATCACTAGCTCGCATGAGCAGTTAATAATATCCATCGACTAAGTCGAGGGCACTGTACATCGTACATCCCATCATATTGTTTTGAAGAACATCCTTGCGAGGAATCGGTGTTTGAGCCGGGATAGGGCTGCATTCAGCTTATTGTAAGCATGCACTATTCGCCACTTTCCATTAGGCTTCCTTAGACAAAACGCGGGCGTAGATTGAGGAGACTTACTCTCACGCACCAAGCCAGCCGCGTGCTTTGCACGAAAGAACTCGTCGATGAAGTCTCGTTGTTCTCGTGACAGCGGCCACTATCGCGTCACACAGTATTTGGTTCCTGAAACCAAGTCAATCTCATGACGTACGCCTCTATCCGAAGGTAACCTCGTAAGAGGTTCTCATCGCCTGCTGATAGGCAATACAAAACTCGGTAAAGGACAACTCGTCCAGCTCTGACAGAGCGCTTACTGCGGGTATAGCCGAAAAAGCCACTGGCTCTTCAGCATCCCCAGTCAAACTTTGACGAGTGTATATAGCTGTTTGCTATCACCGTCACTCACGATATTATCATCGCTACTCATGATTTTCTAAGCATCCAACGCATCAGCGTCCACAGATTTACACACCTCAAGGTCAAAGACCACTTCGTTTACTGACAGCACCCGCCCCGCGCCTACTGGGTTCCGCCGTTTCCCCGCGTCAATTCAGAAGGTTTACCCATGGGACGTCGGCCCTTCGAGACCAAATATGCCTTTCTTGCAGGGCATTTTGCCATCAAATGACCTGTCCTCTTGAAGATATAACATCTGCGCACAATTGCTCCTCTGCAGCATGAAGCTCAGCTTCTTCATCCTCCACTTGACTACAGTCCATGGGTACAGACCCATCAGACGAGTAGTTATAAGTGACAGGCCTAGCGGCCTTTAAGTTGGTCTCGGCATTCCATGCAACTCCAACAGCTTCCTCGAATGAGGACGGGTTTGCCGGGAAGACTTCCGTTCGGGCAACGCCAACTCGGAGGCCTTAAATGAAGACCGTGACGGTCACACCCTCAGGTATAGGGTCTATGACCATGGCAGAAATGAGAGTTCTCAACTCTTGTACATATGCCGCAAGCTCACGCTTGCCTTGGCAACACGCCAAAAACCGCGAACGATTACGGTGTGCTTGGTTTGGCGGTACATACTTCCGGGTCATCTGAACTTTCAGATCGGCCCATGTGGGAAAAGCATCTTGCAGTGATGCACCACATGTGAATGCCCACTGTTTGGCTAATCCATCTAACTTGCCCGTGGCAAAGCCCACACGGTACAATTCGTAGGTGATGACAGCTATAACATAGCCGACTCGACCTGTTGGAACCAAAGCATAAGGTTGTCACCTTCTTTGCCGTCGAACTTATCGACTTTCATATGTATAGGTTTTGGTCTGCGGACAACTTCTTGCGCCATAGTCGCCATGGGCAAAGGCGCAGAAGAAGGCATCTGTGCCCTTACATGCTCGACTAGAGCGTTGTTAGATTCTTCAAGCACATGAATACGCTTGTTAACCTCTTCTTTGCCCTGGGCGATGAGGTACTCCACACCCTTAGGGCCCAGGATAGGGAGCAGTTTCTGCAACTCTTCCTGTTGTGCCTTTGACAGGCCAACCGCTGACATCTCATCGATGTCCATTCTCAATCAGAGAAGTCGTCGCAAAACTCAGGTGCGGAATTGACTACAAGTGCTACCAGGTGTAGCTGAGCTACTGTAGCCACGCTACTTATGCACTATGTGCAGAGGATGTAGCTTAGCTACTGTAACAAAGCTACTTATGCACTATGTGGAGAGGAAGACAAGCTTAGAGAGCTTTTACGTCTTAGGGTGCTTAACCCTCCGAGGCTAGCTCGTAAGCTTGTGCCTATCGGTTGTTGTAACCGCGTCTCAAAAAGACGATTATCAAAGATACAATTCCTATACGGAATAGAACGCTTTAGCAACCAGTACTATACAGAGCAGGTTTAAAACTTATTTATATCCATGGTTATCTTCTAACACTAAATATAGAAGCGCCTGCTCTTTACTTAGTGCTAGTCACCTTTACTGGCTCTATAGCCTGTTATTATTATGCAAACATGCATAGTCACTATACGTAACTGAGTATAGTGACCACGTGGCTCTCTGCCACGATGTGACCCTTCGTACTTCAGGTACGGTCACATCAAGCCTACTTTTGTACCCAAGGTACAGCCACACCACATTGGTGTGGCAGTTGCGTGTTCAATACGCCCTTCGTATAACCCCGCTACTATATGCCAATAAAGTAACCACCCTTGGTGTGTAACAACTGCGCGAGGTGGGGGGGACTAGACGGGAAACGTCCAAGTGTACGGCTACACCAATGAGTTATATGACTACGTTAGACTTGAACCGGCGGTGTCCTTGCTGGAGAGTGCCGGTGGGACCGTGACAGGTTCATGAACCACTAGTTCCTCGTAGCATTGGTACCCCCCTGATGATGGTGTCAACGCTGCTGGCGTGAGCGTCCCCGAGGCTGGCGAGTCGATCGTGAGTGGAGCGAGATGGTTGGGCATATTCGGGGCCATAGGTGGAGTTTTTTGCCAATAATTGGTGCCCGATCTCGACCGGTCTTTGGGAGCTGTTGACGAATCCACTTGAGCCCGACGTGGTTCCCACCGTGTGCTGGTCCGACGGGTCGGTACTGAAGCCGTAGACATCTGAGATCGAAGCGAGCCCCACCGTGTTAAAGTCCGACGAGACTCTCAAGATGAAGTCGAAGCCCTCGATGGGAATAAGACTGGAGGCCGTAATGCCGTCGATCTTTGATCTGTATAAGGGTTACTGGACAGCGGCAGACTTGAAGCTGCAGGGGGAGCCGCTGATGTCACCGGTTTCTGGAAGTAATACATTGATTGTAACAGGGTTACACGAAGGTGTGTATTGAACATACAACCTGCCGCACCAATGTGGTGTGGCTGTACCTTGGGTACAAAAGTAGGCTTGATATGACCGTAACTAAAGTACGAAGGGTCGCATCGTGGCAGAGAGCCACGTGGTCACTATACTCAGTTACGTATAGTGACTATGCATGTTTGCATAATAATAACAGGCTATAGAGCCAGTAAATGGTGACTAGCACTAAGTATAGAGTAGGTGCTTCTATATTTAGTGTCAGAAGATAACCATGGATATAAATAAGTTTTAAACCTGCTCTGTATAGCACTGGTTGCTAAAGCGTTCTATTCCGTATAGGAATTGTATCTTTGATAATCGTCTTTTTGAGACGCGGTTACAACAACCGATAGGCACAAGCTTACGAGCTAGCCTCGGAGGGTTAAGCACCCTAAGACGTAAAAGCTCTCTAAGCTTGTCTTCCTCTCCACATAGTGCATAAGTAGCTTTGTTACAGTAGCTAAGCTACATCCTCTGCACATAGTGCATAAGTAGCGTGGCTACAGTAGCTCAGCTACACCTGGTAGCACTTGTAGTCAATTCCGCACCTGAGTTTTGCGACGACTTCTCTGATTGAGAATGGACATCGATGAGATGTCAGCGGTTGGCCTGTCAAAGGCACAACAGGAAGAGTTGCAGAAACTGCTCCCTATCCTGGGCCCTAAGGGTGTGGAGTACCTCATCGCCCAGGGCAAAGAAGAGGTTAACAAGCGTATTCATGTGCTTGAAGAATCTAACAACGCTCTAGTCGAGCATGTAAGGGCACAGATGCCTTCTTCTGCGCCTTTGCCCATGGCGACTATGGCGCAAGAAGTTGTCCGCAGACCAAAACCTATACATATGAAAGTCGATAAGTTCGACGGCAAAGAAGGTGACAACCTTATGCTTTGGTTCCAACAGGTCGAGTCGGCTATGTTATAGCTGTCATCACCTACGAATTGTACCGTGTGGGCTTTGCCACGGGCAAGTTAGATGGATTAGCCAAACAGTGGGCATTCACATGTGGTGCATCACTGCAAGATGCTTTTCCCACATGGGCCGATCTGAAAGTTCAGATGACCCGGAAGTATGTACCGCCAAACCAAGCACACCGTAATCGTTCGCGGTTTTTGGCGTGTTGCCAAGGCAAGCGTGAGCTTGCGGCATATGTACAAGAGTTGAGAACTCTCATTTCTGCCATGGTCATAGACCCTATACCTGAGGGTGTGACCGTCACGGTCTTCATTTAAGGCCTCCGAGTTGGCGTTGCCCGAACGGAAGTCTTCCCGGCAAACCCGTCCTCATTCGAGGAAGCTGTTGGAGTTGCATGGAATGCCGAGACCAACTTAAAGGCCGCTAGGCCTGTCACTTATAACTACTCGTCTGATGGGTCTGTACCCATGGACTGTAGTCAAGTGGAGGATGAAGAAGCTGAGCTTCATGCTGCAGAGGAGCAATTGTGCGCAGATGTTATATCTTCAAGAGGACAGGTCATTTGATGGCAAAATGCCCTGCAAGAAAGGCATATTTGGTCTCGAAGGGCCGACGTCCCATGGGTAAACCTTCTGAATTGACGCGGGGAAACGGCGGAACCCAGTAGGCGCGGGGCGGGGGGGGGGGCCCCGGTGCTGTCAGTAAACGAAGTGGTCTTTGACCTTGAGGTGTGTAAATCTGTGGACGCTGATGCGTTGGATGCTTAGAAAATCATGAGTAGCGATGATAATATCGTGAGTGACGGTGATAGCAAACAGCTATATACACTCGTCAAAGTTTGACTGGGGATGCTGAAGAGCCAGTGGCTTTTTCGGCTATACCCGCAGTAAGCGCTCTGTCAGAGCTGGACGAGTTGTCCTTTACCGAGTTTTGTATTGCCTATCAGCAGGCGATGAGAACCTCTTACGAGGTTACCTTCGGATAGAGGCGTACGTCATGAGATTGACTTGGTTTCAGGAACCAAATACTGTGTGACGCGATAGTGGCCGCTGTCACGAGAACAACGAGACTTCATCGACGAGTTCTTTCGTGCAAAGCACGCGGCTGGCTTGGTGCGTGAGAGTAAGTCTCCTCAATCTACGCCCGCGTTTTGTCTAAGGAAGCCTAATGGAAAGTGGCGAATAGTGCATGCTTACAATAAGCTGAATGCAGCCCTATCCCGGCTCAAACACCGATTCCTCGCAAGGATGTTCTTCAAAACAATATGATGGGATGTACGATGTACAGTGCCCTCGACTTAGTCGATGGATATTATTAACTGCTCATGCGAGCTAGTGATATCCCGCTGACAGCGGCAGTACTCCGAGCGGTATGCTCTGGGAGTCGTTAGTGATTCCCCAAGTGCTGTCTAACGCACCTATAACGTTCAATCGTAGTTGTTTCGGCCCCATAGGGCGTATGCACAGACATACTTTGACGATATATTCGTCCATTCGAGCCGAAAATGGAAAGACTGACATGGAGAATCGCATCGAGCACCTGCGAGCTGTGCTCGGTTGCATGAGGATGCATAAGTTGTATGCCAATACTGACAAATGCATCTTCGGTGCGGAAGAGATTTCATTTTTGGGATGCTTCATTGGGAAGCGAGAAATCCGGGCAGACCCTGTTAAGGTCAAAGCCATAGTAGATTGACCGGTTCCGAGGAACCAGAAGGACCTTCGCAAGTGGTTGGGGTTGGCAAATTATATGAACAAATATAGCCACAACTATGCGAAAGTGGCTAGGCCATTGTAGAATCTTCTTAAAAAGGATGTGGAATGGTGTTGGAAAACCGAGCACCACGAGGCTTTTGAAGCCATTAAGGATAGTATCCTTCTGGCACCAATTTTGGCTTTGCCTGATCCCGATCGCTCGTTTAGCGTCATGTGTGACGCTTCGGACTTTGCCATTGGCAGTGCTCTCTTGCAAGCTGACTCTGAGGGTCGAGAACGCGTCATCGCGTTTAAGGCTCGCCAGTTGAAAGCTGCAGAGAAGAACTATCCAGTTCATGACAAGGAGCTACTTGCAATGCCCGTGTTAAGTTCAGGGTACATCTGTTGGGTTCAAAGCCGTTTGTGATCTATACCGATCATGCGTCGCTACGCACAGCGACACAGTCGACTCATCTCTTGCAGAGAATGGCTCGTTGGCTTTCCTTTTTTGCGGAGTATAACTTCGAGGTGAAGTATAAGCCGGGAAAACATAATGTTTTGGCTGACGCGATATCGCGTAGACCTGACTATGAGCTTGCTCATCTCACTGTTGTGAGTTCTTCAGTAACGGATTGTATTCGTGTGGCGTATGCACGCGATGAGGTATGTGTTGCCATTATGCAGGCACTGGGTAGTGCAGAGTTTGCAAACTCTAAGGTGAATCTGTCATCACGTATTCTTTCGCGATTACATCCTATGCACTGAGGATGGTCTGTCGTACTATAGTACAGGGTCGGATGACAAGCCTCGTGTTGTGGTGCCTCATGATGAGGACCTCAAGTATCAGATACTTTATGAGGCTCATGATACACCACTTGGTGGTCATTTTGGTCGTGAAAAGACCTACAGATCGGTGAGCACCCATTATTGGTGGCCCAAGTTGCATAAATGGTTTGCCTACGTACGCACGTGTGAAACGTGTCAAAGGGTGAAGCCCTCGCCTAGTATGGCTGCGCCTTTGGCGAGTTTTCCTGTACCCTCGGAGTTGTGGCAGTCCATTAGTATGGACTTTGTGTTTGGCCTACCGCGTGATGCGGCAGGCAACACTGGGATTGTGGTCTTTGTTGACCGACTGAGCAAGATGGCTTATTTTGCGGCAGTGCCGGACTCCATTGATGAGGGAGGAACAGCTACGCTGTTCATGGATCGTGTGTTTCGGCAACACGGATTGCCTTTGGCAATCGTCTCGGATAGAGCCTCCCGTTTTACGGAAATTTTTGGACGTCAGTCTTTAAAGTGCTGGGCACTCGACTGGACATGTCCATGGCGGATTATCAGCAGACCGATGGTCAGACAGAAGCGTCAATCGCGTTATTGGTGATATGCTTCGCAGTGTTTGAGCTGAAACACCCAAGCAATGGATCACTATGCTTCTTAATATTGAGTTTGCGTTGAATAACGCGGTGCATGGCTCGACAGGCCTCACCCCATTCTATGTGACTGGTTGGTCAACCCTCGCGTTTCTTTAACGCTACCCCCTGCCACATCAGGGCTTAGTGGGGGGAAAGATAGCCAAAGGCTTGGCTGATATCTGCCCTGTTGTGATGCGCAAGAAGGTGGAACCGTCTCTGTCAACGCGTTTTGACGTATTACGTCGCGTCAAAGACGCTTCGGCTGAAAGCCAGGGTGTCCAAAAAAAACAAGCAAATGCCAAAGGCAGAAAGAACGAAAACGAGTCCAAAGTGGTTAATTTAGTTTTAGTAAACGCTAGGAGTACCTAATTGTGCCGCTTCTGCGGTATAAAAAACAAATTACGTCCACACTTTATTGGACCTTCTAAGGTTATAAGCAAGAAAGGCTTAGCCTATACACTGAACCTTCCGAAGAAGATGCAAACACAGCCTGTGTTCTATGTGGGACTGCTTAAGCCATATCTCAACCCTGCCTCGGTGGACTTCGAGGGGTTGTTCCCATATTCCCGGCCGAAGGAGGCGGGTAGTACGGCACCGAAGGTGCACGTGGACGCTGGAGGCGTACTAGGAGGTCAAGTTGACATCGAAGTTTAACTTGAGAACACTTAATCTCCGCTAAGCGATCCGAGGTCTCAGAGCGATAACGCTCAAAGTACCGACAGTGTCGATCGACACGGTCACCAAGTGATTACAGGTGAGACCTTACCGATCTAAGAGCATCACGCTCCAGGAGTGTCAGGCGACGTTCAATCTCAGAAAATTGAGAGGTCAATGGGTCATCGACCTCCTCCGACGCTAATTGATGAGCTGGTCATCAACAGTTCCACGTGGAACGTCTCTTGGCTCGGCGTCGTCACCTGGGTCATACCCAATGCTTGGTGAAGTGGAGGGGTTACCCCCAGTCGTACGACTCGTGGGAGTATGAGGTACCCCTCCGGCAGGATTGCCCTGACGCCGTTGACTCTTTTGACCAGGACGGTTAGAAGCGACGACAGCTGTCGTCGGACGCTTCCTAGCACTAGGTTCTGTGGAAATAGGGTCAGTAGGCTGGCTTCGCCTCTGACCTTCAGAAGAAGCCAATGTCGGTACATCACTCGAGTGAGAGGTACGGGCAACAGCTTCAGAAGCTTGCTCCCCACAAGTCTTTGACCTGTATGTGGAAGGTAATTGACGTTTCGCTTTGAGCTTAGCGAAGTTAAAACGTAGACGACGTTCTAGCCAAATGTTTAGCGCTGAAACGCATGTTTGACAAACTTGAGAGCTTACATGCTCGTTCTACCCAGCGGGTGAACTGGTGATCATCTTGTGCAGATGTTTCACCTGGTGCAAGCATAACTGGTATGCCGGTTAGTGGGTGCACGGGCACCCCACGTGACTTTCGTGACAGTCGCTCCTGATACGATATCATCGTAAACTCCTGGAGAGTAATGTGTCGCTCACGAAGAGCAACACTATCTGCATTCTCGCAGGCCGTACGGGCATGGGACCCAATGACATAGGTTCGCAAAGATTGCGATGCAGCTCGTCGAGCTTCCTCATTAGGGTCTTGGGGCATGAACCCATAATCACGTCGTGAAAATGTTTGTTTGGGCCGTGCCAAAGCGGCCGCTCGGGTCTCGTCATCGAGTTGACGACGCTATGCAGCGTCAAGAGGGTTGGTTACCTCTTCGACAGTACCCTCTTGCGAGGGAAGTGGTGGCGCTTGGCGCAATGGGGTTGTCTCCTTTGGGGGAGAAGACACAGAATGGGATCTGCGTCCCTCGCTCGTTGAGCGTGATGATCTTGGGGTACCATGACCCGAAGAAGACTCGGCTCCGCTACCCCTAGAGGCAACGTCACTGTCATCGTCCTTAAAGATGTCGCGGCGCATTGCATCATCCATGATGGAGCAAGCGCTAAAGGGACAAGGGCTTTAAAATGCAAGTGTTGTGAACACTGTAATGCTTCAAAGCAAGTGCTAGGCACTTAGTGCTGTGAAAGAAAGTGTTCGTAAACGCACAAAGGGTCTTACTACCAAGTGCGTGGCACTTAACGCTTATAAGCACGTGTCGTAACACATAATGCTTTGCGTGAGTGCGATGCACTGTATGCTCAAAGAGCGAGTGTCGTAGCACAAGGATGCTTAGAAAGCGTGTGTGCAAGGCACGGGTGATCAAGGAGCAAGTGTCAGAACACTAAAGCTTTGTTCGCAAGTGCAAGCACTTATTGCGAGGCAAGCAAAATGAGAAGAAAATGAAATCGATGCCTCCCATTAAGTGCGAAAGTCGTGAGTACGTCGAGTCCCACAGATTGGTGGGGGGAGGGTGTAACGGGGTTACACGAAGGTGTGTACTGTATATACACACCTGCCACACCAATGTGGTGTGGCTTTACCTTGGGTACAAAAGTAGGCTTGATGTGGCCGTACCTGAAGTACGAAGGGTCGCATCGTGGCAGAGAGCCAGGTCACTATACTCAGTTACGTATAGTGACTATGCATGTTTGCATAATAATAACAGGCTATAGAGCCAGTAAATGGTGACTAGCACTAAGTATAGAGTAGGTGCTTCTTTATTTAGTGTCAGAAGATAACCATGGATATAAATAAGTTTTAAACCTGCTCTGTATAGCACTGGTTGCTAAAGCGTTCTATTCCGTATAGGAATTGTATCTTTGATAATCGTCTTTTTGAGACGCGGTTACAACAACCGATAGGCACAAGCTTACGAGCTAGCCTCGGAGGGTTAAGCACCCTAAGACGTAAAAGCTCTCTAAGCTTGTCTTCCTCTCCACATAGTGTATAAGTAGCTTTGTTACAGTAGCTAAGCTACATCCTCTGCACATAGTGCATAAGTAGCGTGGCTACAGTAGCTCGGCTACATTGACTGATCGCGTCCGGATGCATGCTGTAGGCCTTGTAGCTAGTCGGCACACACGCCACCTCAACTCGACGGTTGAGCTGATTGGCGGTCTGCTCGGTGAGTACCTGCTGCATACTTTTGTGATGCTGAGCTTCCTTTTGGTATTCATGCCCAGACCAACAAGGTTAACACGAACTTGCTGCCCAAGAAACGTCGACTTTATCACCACTTCCGAGCCCCGGCTTGCACGAGTGCTGAGACGCTGGCGCACGTTTTAGATCTGTCCTTAAACATGACTGAATGCACTAGCGTCATGATGATGCGCTAGAAAAATCGGTGGCCGGTCATAGTCTTGCTAGCGATGGTCTTTCTATAGCTCATTTTCTGACACAGAGACTAGAGCGACGACGGTCGATCACCCTGGTCTCGCCAGAGACGTGCCTCATTATTCGTGATTATTTTGTAAAGCCTAGTTGAGGCTTGCCTGTTTAAACAAGGCTTGTTTAAAGCGGCCGCGTTGTGTGCGAGAACCGAGATCTTTGCCAGCGAAGGGCTGAAAGAGTCGTCAAAAGTTTTTTGGGCGGGAAAGGCGTCAAGAGCCGGAACGGGGAGGTCGTAATAGAAGATATCGTGGACAGAGTCGGAACAAGTATCGTTTTCATCGGCTTCATAAAATGGGTCGAAAAAAATAGGTCGGGACGGGGAGGTCGTAACAGAAAAATTCGTGGCCGTTGTCGGTACAGGTATCGTCATTAGCGGCTTCAAAAACTGGATCGAAATATAGGTCTGAATCGTCCGAAAATCATGCGTTGAGGCCAGTAGGCGGGACAGATGCGCCTGTCGAGGGTAGACGGTCCATCGCGAGACCAGCTTCTAGATGTTCATCGCCAACGGCGGCGTTCTTTTCCTCGTCGATGCCGGCGGAAACGCTGGCGGCGATGACTTTGGCGTCAGTGGTGGCACCTGCAGCACCAGAAGCTTCCACATCATCAGTCGAAGCAGCGCCCTTAGCCGAAGCAGCGCCCTTAGCCGAAGCAGCGCTCTCTTGGTCGGCCTCTTCGCTGAAGAGCCGCTCCCGACGGACACCGCATCATCGTTCCGCGCCGGCACCGCTCTAGAGGCCGTGGTGGCGCGGAACGATGATACGGTGGCAGCGACCCACTGGACAAGGCACGGCCGCGCGCGAATAGTGAGAAGATAGCCACAGCGTAGCAGAAGACAAACAGTAGACACGCAGTAGATAAAACAATATAACCAAGGGTGTATGAAGTAGTGGTGTTGGTGGGGGCGGCGCACGCGCTCAACCCCGCTATCAAAAATTCTACTGTGAAATTACTCAAAAGAGCATTCCTGAACCCTTACAGCACCGGAGTGCAAGGGGCCTGCTCCGGCTCATGTCAACGCCCTTAGTGAGCAGCGTTAAGCACCAGTCAGGTAAGTATGATGTATGAACGGGAATTCCAGCTTTCCCTATTGTTTGGAAAATGCCCTACGTGCTAATAGATAATAAGCGATTTGCCGTGACAGAAACAATACGCTTAGTATTGTCACATAGTCGAACAAGCACAGTATTGCGTTGTTCTTTAAAATGGCTCAACTTGTACATACAGCACTACTTTACAGTCATGACAAAAACCAACAACATATTGTATAGAGGTGGGACCATGTAAACAAAGATGTAAGCAACATTTCATGACTCACGCAACGTAAGTTTTCTACGTCCATCGTCATCTTCTAACACGTCTTAGCCTTGGTGCTCTTTTTCTTCTTCGTCTTTCGCTTTCTCTTCGTCTTGCGGTCGTCTTTGGTCGCCTTATCAACCCCATTCGTCACAATGCCGTTGACAGTACAAGTTGGCTTTATCACTTGAGAGACCATTGTGGCATTATCACTTCTTGTAAAAAGGTAGGTTTTCAATGCAATAACAGTGTCCTCCATCTGCTTTGGTTTGTGAAGTGCCGATATAAAGAAACGCAGACGACACTTGCCTTCCTCAACGGCAGGGTACACAATAGGCTTCACATTGATTTGGTGCAATGCCAAAAACTCAGACGCGTTAGCAGTTGCGATAGTAGTACCGATGATTACCACAACCACTGGCGCACCACGAAAAGTGTTTTCACCCATTGGGATCATGTTCTTCTTGCACAGGTCGTAGAAGTACTTGCTTCGCTCCTGTAGCATAAGTGTACGCGTTGGGGCTTTTGTCATCAATTCAACCGATTTTAACGCGGCCGAGGCGCAAGCAGGAGCCAAACCCACTGAAAACACGAAGCCACCAGCGCAGTGCTTTAGGTACTTGACAAGTATTTCTGAGCCAAGGATGAAGCCACCGACTGATCCCAGAGCCTTGCTCATTGTGCCCATTCGGATATCGATATCCCTCGGGTCTACATCGAAGTGCTCGCATACACCGCGCCCTGTAGCCCCCATCGTACCAAACGAGTGAGCTTCATCAATAAATAGCAGAGCCTTGTACTTCTTCTTGATGCGGACCATCTCGCGCACGTCTGGTATATCACCGTCCATACTGTACACGCCCTCAATCACGACAAGCACACGACGGTATTTCATGCGCAGCCTCGACAGCATACGTTCAAGTGCCTCGGTGTTATTGTGCGGGAAAGGCAAAATGGTGGCGCCGCTAAGGCGTTGCCCACTCACACAAGAGTCGTGGTTAAGTGCATCGCACAGAATCAAGTCGCCCTTCGACACGATTGCATCGATAGTTGTGACATTTGCCACCCAGCCCCCGACAAAAAGAATGCTGGCCTCAGCGTAGAAAAACGTGCTGAGTGCCTTTTCCAAATCAACATTTACTTGCGTCTGGCCCACAATAGGAGACGAGCTCATAGTCGTACCATATTCCTCAATTCCTGCTTTTGACGCAGCCGCTACTTCAGGATCCGATGCATTGCCAAGGTAGTTGTAGGTATTGAAATTTGTCATACGGCGTTTCTCAGGCGTGAGTGTCTCCAAAAACGGCACACGCAATCCAGCACTTTCAAACTGCTTCATTTGCCCAAGAAGCACTTGAACCTCTGGAAAATGCTCAATTTCAAAGAGATTTGTGCCAATCTCCTCCACGGTCGTTGCATTCTGGATCAATCCTACGCCATTTTGATCGTCTTTTCCCTGGCCTTCAATTAAATCACCAGACGCTAAACCAGGTGCATTAGCTAGTTTGAATGGTGTGTCGTAATCAAAGAATGAGGAAGGGGAAACAACGCACCCAAGATATTCACCCAGGTCCGATGACAACCCAACAATCGACACCGAATCCATTCCAAACAAAGCCCATGGAGTATTTGGGTCAATGTTTACACGATTGGTCGTCGTCGTTAATTCAGTATTGGCAGCTGCTGTATGTACTTCTATCTCTCGGGCTACATAGTCCAACAGCCATGCAAGGATATCGCCAGGTGTCTTACACTTTCCACACGAAACGTTTTCTCCAGGCAACTTTGTTGGTGCTGTCGAGGGCGACACATGCAAGTTCCTGGTCTTCGCCCTATACTCATACAAAGGCTTCGTGAGTGTGCCATTCAAGAAATGGGTTTTCGCGGCACTGCGCTGAATTTTGCCGCTGGTGGTCTTAGGTACCGTCTTTTGACGGAGCAATACAATTGCTTCGCACTTTAAGTGATGCTCTAAAAGCACTATTTCGATAATTTCACGACAAATTACCTCCAATGTCTGCAGTGAAGATCCATTACGCACCTCTGTAACAACCACAAGTGCCTCCTCGTCACCGTTTTCGATGGAAAATGCAGCAGTACAGCCCGGACGGACGTATTCGTGAGCGTGCTCAACGGATGTCTCAACATCTTGCGGGCAAACATTGCGACCTCGAATAATTATCAAATCCTTGAGACGACCCGTCACAAAAAGCTCGCTCTTGTGGAGAAACCCCAAGTCACCAGTCCGCAAGTATATGTTACTCGAGCTTTTTGCACCAGCAAGTTGTGCACAAAACATCTTCTCTGTGTATCTAGAACGGTTCCAGTAGCCGATAGCCACCGATGGCCCTTGCACCCAGATCTCGCCGATCTGCAATTCATCAAGTGATGTCTTGGTATCCGGGTCCACAACTAAAACACTAAATGTCGGCATGGCTTTGCCACAGCCTACTAGCTGTAGAACATCGGAGGTAGAAAATTGCTTCCTCTCGTTGGTGCTTAATATAACGGCTTTGCGCTGTGTCTCTAACACGTGTTTGTTGACATCTAGCAGCGTCGGCTTCTGCGGGCAAAGTTGACCAGTACACACTAAAGTAACTTCTGCTAAACCGTAGCCACAATTGAACGTATTAGGGTCGAAACCAGCAGCTTTAAACTTGGATGTGAATGCTTCCAGTGACTCGCGACGAATAGGCTCAGCCGCGCAAATAGTATGCTTGAGCGTACTCAAATCCATTGTTGCCACCTGTGTATCGCTTGTCTTTCTCGCCGCGAGCGCAAAACCAAAATTGGGCGCACACACGTGCGTAGCCTTGTACATGCTGGCTGTGCGCATCCAGAGCGCTGGATCCTTAATAAAGCTAATCGGTGACATGCTCACACATCGCGCAGCCGTGACGCACGGGATAATGATAAACCCAACCAACCCCATGTCGTGATAACTCGGTAACCAGCTCACCATTGTATCCGTAGGGACAATGCTTTCCCACGTCTTTATCTGTGCTTTCAAGTTACCATGCGAGATCATGACTGCTTTCGGAGCCGACGTCGAGCCCGAGCTATACTGAAAGAATGCAACATCCTTGTAACTTAGCGACAGTGCATCCTCCTCCTTATACTGCGTAACTAGTGAGTCTGGTAAATTATCCGTAGTGATCCACTGCACATTAGCTGGCCACGATATCCTGGCCGTGGAAAAATACTTTTTCACTGTAGCCATCTTGCTTGCAAGATGATACGTCGTATTGGTTAAGACAATTGTAGCGGTAGAATCTTCTACAAGCTTACTAAATTTAGGTAAATCTTTCGTCAATGTCCCTGGATAGGGAGGATATACTGGAATACCCACAACTCCAGCATACAAACAACCCCAAAAAGCCAATGCAAAATCCAAGCCAGGAGGATAACACAGAATCACTTTATCTCCCTTTCTAACAACAGCATCGCGTTGCAATACTGTAGCAATTTTTCGTGCAGCTTGATCAATCTCTTTAAAGCTAAGATTAATGGTCTCACGTCCTAAATCATCTAAAAATGTGTACACAATTTTGTGACGCCATGCATCCGACATAGCATAGCGTTTAAGATCCGTAAGGACTGTCTCGGCACTAATCTCAATCTTATTGTCTACAACCACTAACTTTTTCAATTGCGATGGCGTTGTGGTTTCATTCTTTTTCTTCAAACGCTGTTTCTTCTTCGTACGTAATTGAGAGACTGGAACTTTCTCATCTTTTTGTTTAGACTTGTGATACAATGCACCCCCAAGAGCTACAAGAAAAAACGCCGTAGTAGCCAGTAACGTCACGATTAGTAGCTCCTCAAAGGTCAACTTGTTGTCTATTGTATTCGTAATTAACGACGTCATCATATGAGAGCGACTTGTTCAAAAATAGATGAGGGGATGAGACGGGTTTGAAAGGATTTTGGAGTGGTGGTGGTTGGTTGGATTGCAATGGTCCAAAATACTTGATCTTTGTAACGACTTTTATTCTAACCCCGATTAACAAAAGTCATGTAATATGTATGAGCCATTCATTATTGTTACTACTGTGAGGTGCGCACACCTTCCCTACGTAAGAAAGAGAATTATATACCCTGAGTGTTTGTTATCACACTCGACCAAAGTGGACAAAGAGAACCCTCTGATTCTGTTGTTGTTCTTAATTCTTTGCTCAATGGAGCACAATGCCACGATCATGTAATGCCATTACATTCTTTATGCGCTGTTTAAGCGCTTGATTTACACTTCTACTAACATTTGCATTATCCTAAGCACCATGCTCACTAACGGCTCTTACGACTTAGTTTATGCATATTCTTACTTTTCCCTTATTTGTCTTCGTGACTCCCAGCTGCCCTGTTAACAGCATCTTAATTAAGAGGTAAGCTTTTTCACTGACTCAAGAAGATCTTGTCGCATCTTCTAGCAATAATTTGGTGTCTTTACTGCATGTCCTTCGTTACGGCATCAAGTCCTTTTGGCTTCAAAAAGCATAGACCTAGTTTGAGCCTCGTCGTGTTGGATTTTGCTTTGCTTAGACAATTCTGACTAAGAGTTATGCAAACTGCAAGTCTCGCGTCGGTCTTACATAGAAATAGAAATTGAAGTAGGTATGTATTAATCTAGCTGACACACCTAGTATGAATAGTTTACGGCCTATAGCCACGCCATCGTATTCACAACTGTCCATACCAGATTATTCAAGACTTTACTGGTTTAGCGCTGATTTTCGGCACTTCTTGATTCGACTTACTGTTCGAAGAAAGCGTGGCATTTTATGGAAAAGCGAATTTTGAGGCGAAGGGTACATGTGCTTTTACGGCAATGAGAACGAGGTATCATTACGCCGCAGTGAACGCGCTTTCAATGTTGGGAAGATGGCACGCCATTGGCAAAACGAACATTTGTTTAGTATAATCTGCCTCTTATCGCGTTTCAACCAGCAATGTCGCTTGCTACTTAACATTGCAACTGTTCCGAGCGATACTGCGCGGCCGTGTGAGTAATGTCATGTGTGGCTGCGTCAAACTACGACTACAACAATGACTTGAACCTTTCGCTTGAAGTGCCACGATCGCAAAAGTCGCAGCCAGCGTTACGTCTTGAACCTTTCACGTTATTTATTGTTGTGTGTCTATCACTAAGTTTGCATAATAAGTGGTATTTCAAAGGCATCTAAACAATTTACTAGCTCGACGCCTGTTCGCCTTTGGATCTGATTGAGCTTAAACTATCAGTCCCGCTAGTTTTGTGCTTGCATAAAAGTCACCTTCATATAGTAAGAGACCGACGTACTTCAGTCAGTGCTTGTTTGTGTTGCAATCTTCAATGCGTTAGCTCTAAGTAGCAAGAGTTCTTGCCGCTGGATGTGTACTTCCGACACACAATATTCATATGTCCGGACGACTTGCTGTGTTTACTGTTAATTACAGACTGAGTGAGTAATCCGGTTCCTACACACGCTCTGTTTGCTACTGCCTTGTACCATATCAATCCTCAACTACCAACTCCCACTAACTACCAACTCCCATTAACTGCCAACTCCCATTAACTGCCAACTCCCATTAACTGCCAACTTCCACTAACTACCAACTCCCACTAACTACCAACTTCCACTAACTACCAACTTCCACTAACTACCAACTTCCACTAACTACCAACTTCCACTAACTACCAACTCCCACTAACTACCAACTCCCACTAACTACCAACTCCCACTAACTACCAACTCTCACTAACTACCAACTCCCACTAACTACCAACTACCAACTCCCACTAACTACCAACTGCCGCAACTACTAATTAGGAGCCGTACTGGTAGCCGGGCATACCAACCGCAAACTGCCGCCACTACCAACTGCCGCAACTCGGTTGCTCATTACAACAGTTTGGTTGTTTGTTTGTTTACATGCACAAGTGTAATATGGTCATTAAGACCCGGTTGAAATGTATCCCTCACCCCGTAAAGGCCTATGATACGTGTTACGGTTTTCACTGCTTCACTAGTGCTGGCGAACATGCTGTTGCCCAAGTCTCCAAGCATACCGTCGAAACTCCGTGGAGCAAGCAATTAATAGCATGTGTGTCCTTTTCGGTGATTGAATTTCTACGCAGAAAGATGTCATCAGGATGTAGTTGAAACCAAGAAGCGCGTAGAGGACAAAGCACGATGTCACGACGGCAATAATGACTGCGCAACATGGTTAGCACCTGTTGGCAAAGTAGCACGAAGACATTAAGTAGTGATGGTTAAGAAAGTATGGCTAAAGTCAGACGGCAGAGGTAAAAAATAAAGCATAAGGTCACATAGTTATAGGGTACACAAGCAACAGAAGGAGAATGTAGCGCTGCAGATAGGCAACGAGCCATTACGATGGTCTGTTGCACAATGATCTGTTGCACAATGATCTGTTACACAATGATCTGTTGCACAATGATCTGTTGCACAATGATCTGTTGCACAATGATCTGTTGCGGTCGAAAATATATTGGAAGGTTATAGAATAGGTGTCTATGGCCTGACGTCGGCGCAGTAATGGTCATTCACAGTCACTGACGACCAAAAAATTTGATGGAGAGACACGACCGTAGCATCGAAAGATTGGTGTGAAGGACGTGGCGAGGGCGATTTAATCATCCAATGGTGATAACGAAAAGTGGACGGACAAGTACGAAGAAGAGCGCAACGACTTTCAAAAATAGACGCAAGCAGTTAAAGCCACCTTAGTATAATTTAAGGAAGAAAGCAATATATATTTGATGATGAACAGGCAAGCTGTCGTTTGCGAACTGACCATGCCAGAAAACTGCTGTCATCGCACAGATCCTTCACCATGGAACAGCGACAACTTGTCCGTCGAGTTCATAATGAAAAATTGGACGAATGTCACGACAAACGATTTTCGTAAAAGAGTTGTAAAAGGAGCCTCATTTTTAAACAACACACGATTGTAACGCGTGCTTGTGATGTACAAGCAGCCGGAGTGTCGAACCTGTCTGTGCGGATAGGCTACACACGTTCTAACGAAGAGTCCTACGTGTTGACGAGCAACTGCTGACTTTGAACTGTAATACAAATAGGGCTATCAGTACAGGCGGATTACGACGCCTTGAAAAGTAGGTACATTGGCTATGCGACAAACTGCTCGAATTTAAATGGTGACGTGTTCGATCGGTTATAACGCGTTGATTTGATTTGGAATGCGCCTGAGCTGAAGTAGCTGGTGTTTATAGTTAGTAAAAGACTTGGTTGACGTAGCCAATAACAAATTTTTTATGCCACACTGTAGAACTTGTGTAAACGAGACTGAGCTTACAGCGTCTTTTCAGATAAGAGAGACTTGAAATGGAAAACTCTATACTTTATCGTGTGAGACGATGCATTACTTCCAAAAGCTAAAAAATCGAAAAAGATTGTAACACCCGGAGTCTACGATGCTGGCTAGCCAAAAAAATATCTCATGGATGACCGCTGGGTTTCGTCAGGACAACACCATCTGGACATCTGCTAAGACCACTATGTACTTACCTCCAGTTATGGTTAAGCCTCGCGATGGTCATTCCGGCGTCAACTATATACATGTTTTGAAATATCCATGTAACCTCTTCAATCTTATGCGCTTGTTTTGAGTACCCAAAATGATTAGAGCCTGCACAATACCACAAAACTAACATCAAGACGACGCTTTATCTATGTGGGACATTTGGAGCTGGTGACATCTTGGGAGCGGCACAAGCTGTTAATCGACGTAAAGTAGTTCCTGTCTGTCTGTATCGTTGACGACAGACACCATATGGGATCCGAACGAAAAATAGAGATCATTGTCACTGGAGCAGTCTCGACCACTTAACGGATCAATCAGTTAAAAATTTGACGACTTGAGCAAAAGTGTGAAACCCATCCTCACTCATGCATCTACTATTTGTCGTGCTTCTGACTGAATTCGCACGAAGCTGCTGTGGTAAAGACACAGAAAAGGCTAGCTTTGTGACGTCTATATCGGACGTTGCTCACGACTCTCGGGCACTGCTGGCCGACAACAGACAAGAAAAGCGGTATCTACGTCCGTATAGTTTTGACAAGCTGGATTCAGCCGAAGAGAGAACAGAGCCTAAGGGGGTTATGACGGAGGCATTAGAAGATTTATCTAAAGTGGATGCTTTTCTCAGCAAAACCTCGAACGAAGATTCAAGCCTAGTGAAAGCGGCCGTATCAAAAATCGAGCAAGGAGCATTCAAAGAGCAGCAAATCAAACTGGCTATAAAGGCGCCCGAGAAAACCAGACAGCACGAACGTCAGGAAAGCTATGAAAAGCTTTTAAACGAGATGAAACCACTCAAGCGTGGCACAGTCAAACATACCGAGTTCCTGGAGACTCATCTTCCCGAGTATAAGGACCTAAATTTGCTCGACGACAGCATACATCAACTATTGTGGGTTAAGGTAGAAAAGGACTTGCGCGAAAAGAATAACGAAGTTTACGTTAAAGGGGATGGGCATTCGTTGCACATACCCGTTGCGGATTTCGAGGGTATCAAGAGATCTTCTTTGCTTGGATCACATAGTAACCGAGCCGCCGAAGCCAAGACGGAAAAGGGTCAAAAAGTCGCGGTAATGGCTTTGGTCTCAAAACTCGACGATAAAAGTAAGCTTAAGAAGTATTGTATCACTAGTAGCTCATATCCCGATAAGTCAAATTATGTCGCGATGAAGGGAGGTGTAGTCGAAGGCGAGAGTCTTCCGAGTGCTGTTGTACGCGAGGTGGACGAGGAGGCTGGAGTACGTGAACTTTTTGGTAATGTGGTGGTGCTTTTCTAAATATTGTGAACGTGTTTCTGTGTAGTATGTAGTAGCTTTATCTGATGAGAAACTGGATATAGTCACAAACGAGAAAACAGAGACACACGTTTTTGAAGCAAGAGTTAAAGAAACGCTTCATGATTATCCTGAGAACTCGCGTTTCCGTCTAGAGGTAAGGATACGTGGGGATGTTTTATATTTGATTAGCGTGGCATTAAACTTTTAAACACCCATTAGGTTGAACTTATAGACGCAATCAAGCTGGTTGGTGGGCCGCGCACGGTATCGGGTAATATGCTGCTGAAGGTTTTAAAAAAGCAGCGCTCTCCGGAGGAGATCAAGGAGGTGGAGGATATGCTGAAAGAAATGGATAACATCTTCGAGATATACCTAAAAAAAAAGAAAAAAAATTGCCCAACTAAAGTAGCGGCAATCAACCAACAATGCTGTAATGGCGTCAGCTTTGCAGTATTTTGTCGCTCCTGTCCAACATTTACTTTTGCTACCACAGTCTTGAATACTTCTTCAGTTCTCGAACGCTACATTTCCAATAGCACATTGACCTAACTTCAATATATTCTTGCAATTCTCATTGAAAATGTTAGCCTTACGAAGTATGTTGTTCTACCAAAGTCATTTGTCACGCACCATTCATAAGATGAAAAAACAGTTATACAACTGCAAGCCGTAGAAAAGTCGCTGAAGTACAGGACCGTTAACAATCCATAAGCTATTTCAGTTACATTTTTGAGTGAAGTCGTGTTTACTAGCGCACGCGCCTGCTTGTGTCTACATTCGATGTTCAGTCGTGATGCACAGAGTAAGCATCACAAGCGATAAAGTTTTCGCACAAATGTCGTCATTATAACGTTTGGTCGGCATAGCAAAGCTCTATTCTTCAGGAAGTAGACTGTCCATCTAAGAAACCGTCTCTAGTATAGCGAACGCATCATTATACCACGACCGAACTTGAACAAAATGCTGCATATGTGATCGTTAAATGTTTTGAACACGTCTTGGTTTGCTCAAGTTTCACATAGAGCTTGCATACTTCATCATTCTTACTCGCGTCGCCATCTCACGAGGTAGGGAGCCCGGTAGGGCATCTGGCCCCTGATGCCGCGGCACCATCCCCCTCCCCTTTACTGAAGCCATCACATGGGTACAGGTCGAACCAGGCAAGGTCCGGGAAAACGCTTCCGCGGTCGGGCTCGGTGACGCTCAGGGTGAATGCTATCCCAAGGCCTGGACGGGATTACTTGAGTATTCGAGGGCACCGCCGCCTCTCCGACAGGGCACGCCAGATCTTGCCAGCTCGTAGAACGTACTCTCATTTGTAATGAAGTCGTGTTTTTTCGACCCAGCTCCACCAGTATGCGTAGTCTGCTCCGCCAACTCCCAATCCCCGCATCCTCCAGTTTCATAAACAACAAGGTTTGCGAACCAAGTGTCGACTCCCCGCCCTGCTGAAGCCGGCCATTAATCGGCTCACCCCAAGAGCTGGCGTAATTGGTGGCAAAACGCAGCCCTCGACGTCTTCCCGTCTCAACTTTGGGAACATGCATTAGTCGCGCGGTAAACGAATATCAGCTATGGACACGCTACCGGCCAGCTCAACTTTATTAAAACCGGCCGCATGTACCAGGAATGTTTGAGCCAAAAACGGTGCCCAGAGAGATTTGGGAATGTTCTTGCGCCCAAGCAATCAGAGGCCTGTCTCATCATCATTGGGAAGGCTCCACTCAAAAATCATACCAACTGCTCCATTGGATCGAACAGTGTGCTAACCGGAAAGTGCCAAGCTTTTCGCGGCAAGGCTGTTGGCTCGGTACCCGGAGGACATCAGACTGTTTGTCACAATCTGGTTGTTGGAAAGACCATCATTATCGCTATGCTCTGCAACACCGAGTGGACAAAGTTTGTTGCAGCGCGGGTTCTCGCTGCAAGCCAGCGTAGCCGCCGCTTAAGGACGAATTCAGCTTCAACTACGGGTGCTCTTAAACGTCTCCATTGCTGGGCTACAACGATCATTTCGCGGAGCTCAACTTCTGCATGTTACGACAGTTTTAACGGACCCAAGAGGGCCATCCGGCTATGACAGACGGGCGTATGCAATTCCTGGATATTCCAGCGCTGTTAATGTGGTTAACTCCTGATTAAAAAAGGTTGCACTAAACAGGAAATGGACAATATGTTTTCTCTCATAAAGCCCGTGCAAAGCAATCCAACAAGCTGCAGTGTCAGTGTCAAACCGGATAATCAGACGTGTATATATTTTCAAAGTAAACCGTTTTTGAGAAACTTTTCTATTCGAAAATTGCGTCAATAGCAACGACTATCTCAAACTATTCGTGACTTTTGTTACATAATCTCATGCCGTTCGTAAAAGATTTGCAAGAACGAGCTCGACAGAATTCGCGTTGCTACAGCTAATTAAGGTAATGACAGCATGCTTTTTATTTTGTTACAACATTTCAACAAATTTGTTGTTTCGACGAGGGCGTAAATGATCAAAACCCATAACGCATTTAGCATTCCATCCGCTTTGGACACACGCTTTCTACGCATCCTACCGCTCTACATATACGTGCTAATATTTAGTTAGCTAAACGAGCTGCTGATAATATACGTGCATACTGCACATATATATAGAGCGGTGGATGGTATGCTAAACGCATTATGTGTATTGATTTAACACTACCGTTGTGGACGCGACTGGTTACTAATGCAAAACGTGTTAGACGTAGTTGCACTTGTGCAGTAGAAGTAGGAAGTAAAAGTAAAAAAAGTTGAGAGTTAACTGCCCTTCGTTGTCAACCCTACCATATGCGGTTTGATGACCAAAACTGCAACTTGACCAATGCAAGGTGCACCTGGCACACATCCAGCGTGCCTATATTTATTTGTCCCTGGTCCTAGACGACGTCTGTATGCCTTGGTCTTACCTGTGAACATGTTAGCCACTCAGGTAAGGTTGTCCTTTACCTGTCATGGGTCTTGCAGTCTTCAACCCGAGCCTTCATGACCTGTAAGACACAATTCTTCAAACAAAACGTGGATTAAGATTTTTCATGGCAGCATATAATAACTTGAAGGTTTATTAATGAGTTATTAAGACTTGTTTTGATGTTCGCAAAACGGAGTTTCGGACCTTTGATGACCATGTTGTTAGCAGAGACGTAGTGCTCGATAGGAAGTTCAATGAATACTGTTTTGTCATTACCGTCTTACCTGCAAGTTAATGCTAAGCTACCTTGCTAACCGCCAATCATTATACAACATCGCCAGCTAATGACCTTGCGCGCATCCCCATTCCTGCCTTGAATCTCCGCGCAGTCGTTACGAAACGACCATAAAACTGTGACCTTGCGATACCGTACCTTTTGAAACCAACAAAATTTGCAACACTCCTCCTCGTGATCGCACAGCGGGCAATTTGCTAAGCTCAGACCTACCAGAGACCGCAAACTCTTGAGCTTGTGCTGGTCCACTGCCTTGGTCAGTATGTCTCAACGTAGCTTGGCCTGGTAATACCACGACGAGAAAAATCCTCAATGAACTTCAGGCGCACGTCGAAATGTATAGCCCTAATGGAGGATGCCTCGCCATCAATCTGGCAGATATCAGCTTGGTTATCCAAGCATCTTCATAGGAAGTGTTGGGACCACTTTCATTTCCATGAACATCTCACTAATACCGAGGAGTTTGCGAGCACTTTCGGACGCCACTCACGAGCTCGGCCTCCATGGTCGAGATAAAAATACCTCCCTGTTTCTTTGCAGACCAGCTCACAGGTATTCCGTTGAGAAGCAACATTGTTCCAATCGAATACTTCCTGTCGCCCTTGTCTGCAGCAAAGTATGCATCGCTTTAGGACCTTAACGTAATTGAATCACTGTCCTCAGTACCATTCCGCATGTCGAGTTGCACATTCTTGCCCCCGGCAAGGTACCTGGATATGCGCTTAACCTTGTAGGCTTGGCTCATATGTCCTGCGCGTTGCCTTATGCACTGAAAACGTAATATCCGGGCGAGTGCAACATGCGACCCACAACAAGCTGCCAACGAGAGATTATCGGCATCTCAGATCCCTCACTATTCGTAAGTAGAACGCGTTCCTTCTTCACATCTTTATAACAAGTGTCACTGATCGGTGTACGTGTTGGGTTTGCCATGCTCACAAAGCAAATCAAAAATTGCCTCCTCCTGATCTAGAGCATATACGCACGCATTAAGTTTCTTGTCTCGAATCTCAAAGAACTTGGAGAAAGGCCCCAGGTCCTCAATCGAAAGTGACTCTATCGCGTTACAAAACCAATCCACACCGGCTCTATTGGTTGCCGTTACTAGGAGGTCGTCGACGTATACACCCACCACGACCAGTTCATTCTCGTCACGCTTGTAATATAGGCACATATCTTTATTACACTGCTCAACTCCTGCGTCAATAGTTTTTACTCGCAACAATTGGCTCCATGGCCGTCCAGTTTGTTTAAGCCCATAAATACTCTTCTTTAGCTCGAGCGCGACGTCATTTTTGCTGTCAACTCCAAGTGCCTTGAGCTGCTCGCCTTTAATCTTCATACCGCTTGGTACGTGCGATCGAATCTCCAAATGATCCTCCTTGTCAGCCTTTACATAGGCATTTGGGATGTCTCCATGTTTTGCAAGCACACCCCATATCGCCGCGAGTCCCAGGATCACCTTCACGGTTGACAGGTCCATCGCTGCGGCAAAGGTAAGAAAATAGTCGACACCAAATTCTTGTACATTGCCACAAGCAACGAGCGGTGCCTTGAACCTGTCCACTAAACCAATTGCATCTGTCTTTGTCTTGTATACCCGTTTGCTCGCAGTCGCCGGACGCCTTGATTGATAAATCCAGGCGCTTGAAGATAACGACGCGTGGAATGACGTTCCACACTTCGTTATCTTCAAGCGCCTGCATTTATTCCAACATTGCCTTGCTACAACCGTCAGAAATCGGACCACGCATCGCCTCAGCGTGTGTTTTAGGGTCCGGCTCGTAGACCTGTAGCACGATCGGGACATCATCTTTTTAATTTGTCCTCTACATTAGGAGACAGCCTCTTGTTTCTTCCATGTGTGCCATGAGGATCGCGACTCCACCACTTGCCTTTTGTCTTGTCTTGTTTTTCGTCGTCAGCTTCTCCACCGCCACTGGGAGAGATTCGCTTTTCTTCTAGTGAACTAGCATTTGAACTTCTGAATTAAAACTGCGGTCAAGTTGTTTATCGCCCGCTTTGAAAAGCGTCTGAGTGTTCTTCACGTGTTGTGTCACAACGACGATCTTCACCATACGACGATAACCACGGAATCCCTTGGTCTCGTCGCTGCAACCAACTCTCGTTCCAACTCGCGCCCTATGTGCAAGTGAGTTTTTCTTCGGGTCGCAATATACTGTGCACGTCGATACAAACGCAACGATGTCAGTATGTCGGGAGCTTGTTGCGTCAGCACTTCGATTGGCGACGCACAATTTTCGTTGAATCTAGACGGGCTTCAAATTAAAATGTACGCCGAGTACTCAACCGCGTCACCCCCAAAATGACAGCGAGAGATCGCTCAAAAAATCATGTAGCGGGCCATGTTTAGCACAGTTCGATGCATGCGTTCTGCCTTGCCGTTTGACGCTTGATTTTTCGCCTCGCTCACTTGTCTCGCTACGCCAGCTGACTTGCATTGTCGAACCACATTCTTGTACTCTCCACCTCCATCAGTCCAAAGCACATGCACCTTGCAACTAAAAGCGCTTTTCAAAGAAGGCCAAATGCTCAAACCTTTTTGCAGCTTCATCCTTGGTACGCGCAAGAAACACGCGGCAGTAGTTGCTCTTGTGATCAACAAAATTGACCAGGTATCGATTTTTCGATCAATTTTTCGACGTTATCGGTACCTTTGGATCCGAACAGATCACACCACCAACGCGATCGATCGGTGAGTGTAGACCGATAATTTTTCTTGGGCTGTGCGTTCTTGGACTGCTTCGCTTTTGCGCAAGTGATGCAAGTCATCCGCTGTCTGTCTGTGAGCAGATTCCGAATCCAGACTCACGCGCCATTCTTTCAATAGTTTGATATGACAGGTGGACAAAACGTCGGTTTAAATGCATCAGCGTCCCAGCAGGCACACCATCATCATGTTTTTGGTCATCAGCTTCGTCGATCTCAATCATGATGGTTTCAATCACTCCTTTTCCTAACTTGACGCCTTGGATCTTAACAACCAGCATGTTGTTGTGCATCTCTACATCAACACGACGGCACCGGAGTCAAGCGATATAAGCGCACGCTGTTCGTTCTCAAACTTAAGCATATACCGCTTTAGCTCTAGCTTTCCATAAGCCAAAATATTGCTAGTAAGCGTCGGCGCATAGTATACTTCAGTCAGGTGAATGATACTTGCCCTTTCGCAAGCCATCACGCGAAACAACCTCCTTCCGGCCAACTTTAGGCGGAGCATGTTTTAATTGGCGACCAAGCACTGGTCGTCACGCTCTCGTGCATTTTCGAAAACTTCTTGTTGTTGATTGAGATGCTTTCTGGACCTACTGTCCAGTATCCACAAGACTTCATCGGTATTGGCGTCATTTACAGACAGCGTGTAATTTATAACGTCCTTGTCCTTGCGTTGCTCCTCCATGCTTCCTTTTTGCCATTGTTCTTCGTCTTTTTTTGTCCGCTCGTTAGGACAAACTAACTGGATGAGTCCTACTTGGCCGCATCCATAGCACATGCGTGGATCAACACGCGGTTTCCCTTAGGTAACGTGTGTCACAACGTTCTTCCCAAAAGAGGCAGCGCTGCCCGTGTCCAGCTTCATAGACTGGGTGAAATGAGCAACCTCTTCAGCTTGGGCAAGGTAGTCGACCCGGCATCCGTCATACTTGACCATCCGAACTGTGTGTAGCTCATTTGACGCATAGTGGACAATGTTGTCGAGCACTTGGGCGTCAGCAACGCCACACGCATCACTCACCGCCACCAAATAGAAACAATGTTCGGGCCAGGTCCGCCTCAGGTACTTTTTAGCCGTAAACAATTTCTTCATCGAATGTGACGCAGTGATCAGCATTTGAGTGTCTGGTGAAGCCTCTCCATGACGTGCGCAAGCGTTGGGGACTGGTGCCACCATGTGTCGACCTGCTTGTTGCATTATCGCTCGGCCGTGCCACTCAGGTAGTGGCCGAAGAGGTCTGTCTTAACATCTTCGGACCAATCAAAACCACATGCTGCCTGAGCGTACTGGATTTGACGCATAAACGTCCTTCAACAGTCCAAGAAGCCGAATCCCAATCCTCGATACAGTTCAGAGCCATTGAAATCTCGGATTGTCAACCTTCGTTGTCGCTCGTCCGGGACCCGCATCGCCTGCTGTTCGCCCAGCTCCATCCGATGCGCGTAATCTTGCGCCTCAGCGCAATCCGCATTTATATACGGTGCACGGGCTAACAGTCATTCATCTGCCACCGGCCATTCTCCCCTCTCCTCACCGCGCCTCGGCCTGCTCCCTGATGCATCATGTTTGCGCGACCTTGTCCAGTTCTCGGGCGCGCTGGTGAATGTTTGAGCACGTCGATATGCACTGACGCACCACCACGACCATCTGCAAGCGCAGAGCGAAACAAACCCGACTCAATTGCGCCTATCATTCGCTCATCTTCATCGTGCTTACGTTGCAAGACCTCCATGTGCGCCATTCGTGCTTGAAGGTCGACGAGAGTCGCCAGTATTCCGTCGCTGAAGTCGTCGCCCCTTTCGTGGGCAGTTGGTCCGCGTTGAACAACCACGGGAGGCGCCGCGGCCCTTGCGTGGCCGTCGTCGAATATGACTGTTGTTCGCGCGCTTGGCGCATCGTCGGCCCCAGTCGCTGGGCTTATAACCTGTTAGCAGAGACGTAGTGCTCGATAGGAAGTTCAATGAATACTGTTTTATCGTTACCGTCTTACCTGTACGTTGATGCTAAGCTACCTTGCTTACCGCCAATGATTATACAACATCGCCAGCTAATAATCTTGCACGGATCCCCATTCCTGCTTTAAACTTCCGCGCAGCCGTTACGAAACGACCATAAAACTGTGACCTTGCGATAGCGTACCTTTTGAAATTAACACCATCTTCAACACATGTGGCAGGTTTGGCAAAAGCTCGCGACTTTTGGTACGTGTGACCGCGATAATGCGGGCTGGAATTTCCATCCTAGTATTACGTCCACCACTGCGTTACCAAGACTTTGCAGTACGTTCTCGTTTTTATCTTCCACCCACACACTATTTGTAGCCGAGCTACTGTAGCCAAGCTACTTATGCAACATGCAGAGGAAGACAAGCTCAAAGAGCTTATACTTCTTAGGGTGCTTAACCCTCCGAGGCTAGCTCATAAGCTTGTGCCTATCGGTTGTTGCAACCGAGTCTTGAAGAGACTAGTATCAAAGATACAAATTCCTCAGGAGGAATAGTACGCTCAAGCAGGGTGATGCATATAGAGTAGGTTTGAAACTGATTTATATTTATGTTTATTTCTAATATAGAAGCACCTACTCTATACTTAGTGCTAGTCACTATTACTGGCTCTATAGCTTTTTATTATGCAAACATGTATAGTCACTATACTTTGCATAAGTATAGTGACCACGTGGCTCTCTGCGATGCGATCCTTCGTACTCCAGGTGTACAGTCACATCAAGCCTACTTTTGTACACAAGGTACAGCCGGTGTGGCAGGTGTGTATGTACAATATACACCTTCGTGTAACCGTTACACTATGTGGTGCATTTCATCATATTGGATGATTCCGTTGCCAGCCATCAACTGAAAAACAAGTACACGTGCGGGCAGTGCTTCCGAGACTGAAAGAGTTACGACGAGAGATGTAGCATGTTAGTGCTTTTATTTAGAATATGTTGGACACAAATGGGATTCATTGCAAACTTTGTTGGCTGACGGATAACGGTTTGGACGCTACAATTGGGCTTGCGGGAACGAGACAAAAGATGCTGCGTTTCGGTATTATGACAAGAAATTGAGATTGTATGTTTTGCTTCACACATTGCGCTTACTCTTGCTTCTGTGTGACAGCAAATTTGCATCAACTACCTTCCTTCCATTCTCCAAGAAAGCTGCATAGCAATTCGAAAATGATTATGGCTAAAAGTTCTCGAACGCTTGGCTTTCCATTGCGTGACTTAACCGTCACGACTCGAAGCTGTATCTACTGGCCTGAAGCGTGTCATGAGCATCGGCTATGATTTATAAAATCCAGAAGATTCTTCGCAAAAGACTAGTCATCCACGTCGTTTACTACGAGCATTTTGATTCTGGATTCCTTTTACTGATGAGTTTTGTTATTCGGTATTGAACACGAGCAGGTTTTTTGCACCATACAAGGTAGAAAGCTATCAGTGGTGCCGTGAAAGCAACGTAGAGGCCAAATGAAATTTGCCAAGTGAGCCGCGCAATAGACTCGCACTTCTCGCGAGATGTATGGTTCGACGGTCTTAAATATTGATACCTAACTTGTCAGCATTCTCTTCAGACCTGCTGAGGAAAGTCTATTAATTGGCAGCATGTACAAGGTACATGCGTGTACGCGTTACTTTCTTGCGTGCACGGGTCCGCTGACGCTTCCGCATAGGTTGAAGTCTTGGTGAAGTATTCAATGCAAATTACATAGATCTATCTTGGTCGGGTTGGAGCTGATGCTAGCTAGCTCAGGCCTCCGATGTACTTCGCGGCATCCATCAGTTTGGACGGGTTTCCTCTTCCTTTACACGCTCTTTCTTGTCGCTCTCCACCACGCCAAAAGCCCGGAAGTCCCGACATCCCCGCTTAGGTACGCTCGCGTCATTTTTTGTTAACGGAGGACCCTTCCTGGGCCCTGTTGACAAGATAGACATCCAAGGGATCAAACAAGAAACCACGCTGAACACTACCGTCGACTGGCCCCAGACCTGTACCTCCTTCGCCAATGTGCACAGGATCGTGCTGTCTGGACGGCCTTCAGCGCGGCGCTTATAGCGCGCGCCGCTTAATGGACCCTAGCAAGAGTAGAGAGAAGTGTAGGGAAGGAGAGATAATTTGACGCATGCGGAAGTTGAGCCATTTCGGTGGCAAGACGGCTCGCGTAATGCGTTCACAAACATACATCAATCTTGTTTTTCTGTCGTTTTTTGAGAAGACGGATCAACCACGACCAAAAATCCATTCGTGATGACAACATTTGTACGCGTTAAGAATCCAATAACGTTTTGTATACATGAAGTGAAAGCACGATTACAACAAAGAGCAGTAGAATGACTTAGTAACTTCTGCATTTTGCGCTAAAGTTTGATAGGAGTTTGTCTTCACAGAAATAAGCTGGAATGACCTAGTGCCTGTAGATAAAGAAAGAGCGCCATGCAAAGTTCGCTTGATATTTCATCATGATAAGGGTTTAAAACCAAAAACCTTGTCAGCTATTTGGTTGAGCTGATCAAATTATCTTACCAAAAAATGACGACTTGCCGCGGCTTTCTTTTCTTTTTTATTCTCATAGACATTGCTGACATCGTGATCCTTTTGAACCATTTTTGTCTTGCGGTTCACCAACAGCTGTAGAAGTATATTGCTCCGACTGCAGCCTTCTATACTATCTCGTGAGACAAGCCAAGGGTGCTATGATGGTCATTCAATAAGGAAAATTATTCAGAATGTTCAACACGGCATTTGCTTTCGCCTTGCAATATTTTACCCGCCTTAGTTACCATAGATACTATCTATTTAAAAGCAAAACAAATGCAATCATAGCATCTACGTTAGGTGTGAGAATCTGTCAACTGCCATCCAGTACTCGGACTCGTTCAGCACAGAAATTATCACGTCCCTCTGCTTCGGCTTCATCAGAAAATTCGGTGGCAATCGACTACATTCCACATCTTTCTTTCTCTCTTCCACATAACCACCATAATACCGAGCTCCTATTGTCATCATATAGTCATCACTCTTATGTAAAGTCTGCATGGTCTTCCCCACATCTTGTTTGTAAAATGATCCGTCTAGACTAATAACGCCGCCGTCTGTCGTGTCTGCGTCAAACCAACCTCGTTTTGTCGTGCCATCCAACGTATCACGCACTTTGATTTTCCGTTTTTCTGTCTTTCGTGATTGCAGTAAACAGCTTTTGCCTCTTATCAATTGCTTTGCCTCACTTTCTCTTGCTAAATTACACGTCAACTCTCCATCAACCGGCTTCGTCGACTCTGCTTTTGCCTCCATCTTTTTCACTGTCAACTGCTTTTTGGTTAAAACTTTCGATCCAATTGTCAACTCACGCACTATCATGCTTGTCGATTTTTCCTTGATCCACTGATATTTCGCATCTTCATTTCCATTCTGCTGCTGTTCTACAACATGAGCATCTTTGTTTGCTTCAGTATCGCCGTGTCCTCTAATGTTTGTTCCATTTAGCTTCTTCATCATCTTCAATAAAATTATTTCGTTGTTTTTTTGACTGCAAGTTGAGCTTCTTGGCCGCTTTGTTCCAGTCAAAGGTTGAGCAATGGACTTACGTATTATTTGTGGCGCTGAATTAGTATAGAACTTGGCGTGAAACGTGTTGTTACGTACGCCCTTTACCAACTTAGAATCTCGAGACAACTTTTCAAGACAAGGACTGCCGTGTGAGACAGTAGAAGATGTTAGTGAATGAGTAAATGAAAGTCGTGGGGCCTTGAACTCACGTTTCTTGAGCCACAAGTGGTATGCATTCAACGTCATTTCTGTACTGTATCAATTTAACTGCAGCTTTATGGATGGTAAAATTCCTTGACTTATTTTCTTAGATAATTTGTATAATTGTCTAAAGTTCGTCACAGATTTACTATACTAAAAGCAAGTGTATATGCTACCTCGCCATATACTAAAGTTAAATATATCTATCCGATCGGAATATTTTTTAACACAACCAAATTACACCTTAAAATCAGACGCCACATAACCTTCCTAAGTGGTAGTCGTGACTACCATGGTAGTCACAACTACGGCTGCGTCATTCGTTTCGAGTGTTGCTAAGTTGCGTGCAGACACCATTCGTACACAGATGTACAGTCGGATCCAAGCAGCGGTTGAATGCGCCTTGCTGGCCCAAAGGTGTTACGTAGAATTTGTTGTGGGATATGTGCAGCTAGATGTGAACCTGCTGCTCGTGCAATGGGGGCAGTACAGACGACGACAGTAGAGATGATTGAAGAGAGATGCATTATTTAGAGACAGATATTGAAACGAGTGGTGGTATGACAATGGAGAGCCAATTGAAAAATGGACTAGTGATTCTTGGGCTAGGAGTTATGGAAACTTATCTCAAATATCCCAGGAAAACCCTTTGTCATGACAAAAACACTCACGTATTTCTTGATATTCTATCTCATAATCCATTTTGGAGAAAAACGGCTCCATTGCTCCTCACGTTATGACTTAATAGCTTCCATGATTACCTTATTTAACTGCAGCAGTGTGGATGCCTTTTGTTAATTCGAACACAAAGCTTACTCCATCCGCAAGCTTTAGCCTTCACACGTTTTTTTGAATTGTTGTCAATCGGCGGGTCAAATTTGCTCCGAGTGTGCATCTTTGACCCACTGATGGCGCTAGCCTAAAAGTCATCCTACCACAAAGTTGCACTGCATCCCAAAGCACCACCTTTAAGATTGCTTGTATCGTCAATCTCAACCGAGCTTCTTCTTGAATTGCTTTTTTGCTGGTCAGTGGCTGTGCTTCTCTTCTCAATGCACGTCAAATGTAATATGCAGTCACTTTCATGCATTTGAGAATGTATCAAATGCAAGTGAATATGTTAGTGCTTTGCTGAGGGGCATAAAGCAATTAGCAAAGTAAGCGGTGAACGAACAAGCTCTGGCGCTATGTCGTTTTGTAAATGGGGTAGAGATACACGTCTGCTGTACCCTCAAGATTGTGTGTTTGATCGACTCAACTTCTATCTCGAGTCTTGTGTAGGAGATGCGTGCAGAACTAGCAGCGTGGCGTACAGCTTTTGTGGCTTGGGCCCTGCTAAGGTATTTTCTTTTAGCATCCCACCGTAAATCTATCCTCACTTAAGCTCTGCCTCGTGCTGGTCCGTGAGCTACACTGCTACCTGTGTAAGAACAAACCCATGTCATGCATGGCCATTCCGTCAGTACGAGTAAAATGACGCTTACGCAATTTAGCTGGTCAGGGTAAGGAATGCCTGGGTTGAAAAGAATCTGGAAAATAGTACAACTTCCAACCAGCGCAGGTCATGAATAGCATTGACGATATATGTGCAGGGATGCAGGATGTTTCGCCTGAGAGCTTGCTTAGTCAATGACCTGTAGTATAATTTGGCGCTAATATCATGTCCCGAATCCTGACAACTACTCGTGTCTTCTTAATGTAAGACCGTGTCGCGGTGTAAACGTTAACATCCATCGGCTGTCATGCGTTCCAGCTTTGTCTAGGGTTTTGCTCGCACACACACATTCCAGTCTTGTATAAATATAAACTCAGCAGTTGAGCATACGTTATATTATTATTCCGTCAAGATAAAATGCTCGGATGCAAAATCATGCTTACTACACATGCGACAATACTTTAATTACTTGTACCGCCTTCCAGGTTTTCAACTACTCGATTCATAAGCATGGAGCAGGCGCTCTTTATGTACATAATACTGATTCTTTTAGCCTCTGTCGTTACCTTTTCATTCCTCTTTGTTTTTATTGAGATCTGAGCTTACAGGTATTAGCGTAGGGCACTACTTTACTTGCTTGCAGAGTCAGTCTATGTCAAGTATAAACAAAATAGACAATCATGAAACGTCGCGTGATGACGAATTCAATGGTTTATCCAGGTACGGTAGTAGCCCACGGCTCTTTCGTTTGCAGCAGAGATTTTAGTAACTCGTAATTAGGCCGATCAATCTCTACGGACCGTCAAATTGCACCTATTGATTACAAACCCCATGCGCCAGGCGTATTTCTGTTCAGTTTGTGCTGCTTACCCAAAACAGTCCATATTATAAAACGGCACCTGTAATGCCAGCTCTCATCTTTTAGTAGATATTCTAATAGATACGTCTACAACGTTATTAAAGACGTTTGATGGCTTCGAATATTTCTTTTTTACAGCAGAAAAAAAGGTATATACTGCAGTAACTTGTGGAAGACTATTCATTTTCTATCTCTTCCTACGTGTGTTAACTTAACTGTCTGGTCCATATTAATTCAAGTACTTTGTCAAAAAGGGTATAAAAATGGAGTCAGCTCGTGACTGACTTGTCTATGTTGAATTAGTCCCATCATCAGCGAGTCTGGTCACAATCGACTTTACCAAAATGAAGCACCGAGTGTCGTCCACGTGTGAGAGTTTTTTAACAAACGATGGAAGCGATGATCTGGTGGTGCGCTACAAATGGAATGGTGAGTCTATTGGACTTGAGCTGATGCGCTCATCGCTGTCTACTGCTGAACATGTTGTTCATTGGGGCGTGGACCCACTTGGCGTTACGTTGGGCGTGGAGGACACGTCTCGACGTGTGATTGTGACGCGCTCCAGTCGTGTGGATGTTAAAGAGGGCGATGTGCTGCTAATGGCAGGTGGAAATCCCATTATTGAACAGAATTTTAGCCAACGCATGGCATTGCTTAAGCAGGAACACGAATTAAGCGGAGTAGCGATCCCATTTGTGTTCGCACCCCCTCCATCACCAGTGCTCGTTAAGAAGTGTGAGGGTGCACTGAGAGAGGCCGGCGTAGGCCCAAGCTTTGAGCTGAAGTACGTGGATGGCCGTGTCGTGAGATATCTTGAAATGAAAGAGCTGCAGGTTCTCATTCGCAACTCGCACAAACCGTGCACGATGGCATTTGTGCAGAGCAAAGACAAGCAATTCTATGGAGTACTGCAACGACAGGAGCAGCAACGACGCAGACTACAGCATGTTAGTCAAGCTGCAGCTGCAAGTGCGGGACTGGCTTTGGCTGCGGCTATTGTTGTCAATATCACATGAAGAAAACAAGAGATTCAAACCAAGGGGAGACTTCAAGCAAGCACAAGATATACATACACCTACTCATGGGATGTTGTACAAATTAAAACTAGTACAACAGCCACCTTGAAATATTGATCTTGTAGAGAACATGGACATAAAATCGATCTTACGCTTGTGTAGTCAAGGTTAGATCAAAACCGACGTAAAATATCAGTGCTTGACTTTATTGCATTTTCCGTGATATTCTGAGCTAGCTAATGTAAATTGGAACGAGTGCGCACCATTGCTAAAACTTTGAGTGGCAAGGAAAAACTCTATATAACAATTCCTGTTCGGATCTACCTTCATCAGTTTGTGTATGGAGTTTCTTTAGAAGTCCGACTTGGTCAGAGGGTTAACAACACTCTGATGTTCAGGCGCTGGCCGTTTATACAATTTGAAGGACTAAGATTGCTTCTGCACAAGGAGCTAGAATGGACGCTACGCCGTCGGATATTGATTTGCTGAGTACTGTGGGCTTGAGCGTAGAAGTAAAGCAGTCTTTGACTGATTAAGCTATGCTCTACACATGATAGTGGCTGCGGCCATGCTATCTTCATTCCCGCGTGGCAACTGGTGGAGGCGACTGCGACGGAGCAGACGCTACGGAAATAGCAGTGGCAGCAAGAAATGGATGTCGCATAGCGTATCCATGATTTTGTACGAGGAGTGAATAAGGCTACACGCAATTTTACAAGCAATTGATGCTGCAACGGGAGGCAAACCAGCTTATAAATAAATTAAGCTACGATGTGACAAGTGGAGACAGTAGCAACCGACTGAGGCTTGTTCCGTCGTGTCTGAGCACTAGTGTGACTTTCTCCGCCGGATTGTGTGCCGAATCGGCAGGCATCCAAAGACGCAGGCAGACGACTCGGATACGACCAAATGCGGTAGTTTCAATCAGGAGCAAACGACGCTTACCGTAAGGTGGCACTATCGTTGTTTCTAGCATTTTAAGGTTTATAAAGCCGCGCAATGTCCTAGAAAGCACGGGCTTGGCGTTCTATATTTGAGATGATACGCCCTTATCATTTAATCTTCAGGCGTTGTCCTGTATTCGTTCTGTCTTGACTACTCTCTTAGAAGTGATTGCGAACGGAGCTTGCAATTAGCCTAATTTTTAATGGTCTAGTCTGATAAAGAAACATGTGTAGGGGATACGCAAAAGATCTGATTACACCGACATGTTTTGTGAATCTATTTATACACTGTAAGATAGCCGTCATACGGACGTGTTTGTCCGTAGCGTTGAAGTAATAGATTGGATTCATTCTTGAAGCTTCTTTCAAAACCAAACTCCATTCACGGGGCTTGCTATACCTGCACACACCGCTTGATTTACTTCGGAATGATACCGATGTATACATCAATTCAAATAAAGGAGGTTGTGAAAATATGGAACCTACGAATGGAGTAAGCCACGTTTTATCATACCATCAGACGAAAGACGAAGCAGCAGTACCTCGTAGATGCGATACTTGTTTACTGCTCAAGATGGATAGACGCAGCATACAACCCACCACACACATGACATGACCACTATGTCTTGTAGCATCAAAAATAAGTTTAATATTATAAAACATGCGGGCACTCCTCAGGCCTCAGTGTCAACATGGGCAAGGTTCAGTAGTCTATCGACACGACGTAGTGGTGAAACCAACATGCTGTCTTAGCTGAAGGTCGAGTCGAGCTCTTGCTTAAGTATCTCGCTGCACGACGTCTGTCTCGTCGCGACAACCATAGAAAGTGTAGTGAAGATGGATAGGGTGGCTTTTGGCGGAGACGTGCTTCTCAGTGGACAAATCTTAGAACAAAACGTTAGCACATGTGCTAGGTGTTACTTTGACTGTTTTCAAGGTAACGCGGCCTTCGTCTCTACAATCTTTTGATATAGAATAACTAGAGCTGAAAGAGCGCGTTGGGATACCAGATAATCATACTAAAATAGGCATCTGACCACAGGATCCAAGCAGGTTGGCAATGGCATTGCCGCAATGCCGCTAATAATTGACAGAAAAGACTCACGAGTCGGTGCTACCGCAAGCATACTGCTTGCAATTTTTCGCTGTGCTCCGTGGCGTCAGCGAGTCCCGTCGAGTCTTATGTAGCACAGCGTACTACGCTGGACTGGTACAATGTGACTACAACTGAAGATGAATGCAGTATGAAGGAATAAATCCGGCTAAGGTTACGTAGCGCTAGTCGGTTAATTTGATCACTCCGATGGACGGGCTCCAAAATGATGACATCATTTTACAGTTTCAGTGAAACTATCACCACTGTACGACACCATCATCGAACCTGCAACTTCAAACACGATCCGGTCAAGGCAATTTGCCGTCGCACGAACCATGTATGATGTTAGTATGCATAGCCTCGATTAGCTTTGGTGCTTTGCATAATCGTGACGCTTTCGATGGGCGTTTACATGTACGGTACATTCATTAACAACCACACGCCCAAGTGTAATCCTTAGACTGGCAAAAAGCCCTATCATGCGTCACATCCAGCTCCAATCAAACACTGTACTCTTAGCAATCGCGCGATGATGAGACCTCGCTGAGTTGAGGTCTACAGCATTACTGCCTGGATAGAAGGCCTTTCTAGCTCACGATCAGGTACGGCCGCTCTTTTCGTTCATCTCTTGTTCACTTTTTCGTTCGTGACGACTTAGTCTGCTCTCTCTGCTGTGGACAGACAATTCATGACTGCGTTATTTTTCCCAATGTGCATGAATTACTACAACCCTATTATCCAAATGCTACACACATGACTAGGCCTTATTTTCGTCAAGCTGCCGTATCCTCAATCTATTTAAGCTTACCAAGTATATCAGTACAGTACTGATGGCCACTGGTCTGAACAACGAGACAGTAAACAGATCAATAGCATACGGGCGTGGTCGCGTCAAGATGTCGGCTTCCACTGACAGCCGCATCTCCACCTAGCAATATGGAGACGGTTCGGTTATGCAAGGGACTGCTATTGAGCAAGATTGGGCGCTTTTCACGTAAACAAACCATCGGTGACCGCTCCAAAAGAAGTCCTGTGCTATCTGATTAGTTGTTCGAAGCGGTGCTACACGTCTTAGTGTGCTCTATATTTTAAGCACTAAAAGCAGCGATTTATTTGCGACATCATTCAGCGCAGCTTCCAGGATAGTACACACGACCGAATCTACCTCGTGGGCGCTGTTCAGCATTGCCACCGCCAGAGCTTCTCGCGACGTCCGCGCTTCTGCATGGTCTCATTTTTAGTAGCCAGACTAAGATTGCTGAGTCGGCGGGTGTGCACCCTCGAACGACAAGTCCAGCTTGGCGCTGGAACCAAGCGTTAAAGGCGCCGCAAGGTTGGTCCAATGGACCGTAGCACCGGTGAACTCTCAAAAACGACGCCTGACTTCGGTGGCCACCGACACAGAGAAGAGTAGCATCTATCGCAAGTATCTGAATAGGTTCAGAGTTTGCAGTCACTAATACTTTTTATATCTTCACGACTTGCTGCCGCGAGTAAAGATTCAGTCCCTGTAGCGTGGTAAATGTTGCCAGGAATATATGGCTGGCTGGTACTGCAGCTGCTTCCAGTTAGCAAGTTTAGAAAAGCAGTTGAGGCTCTAGTTCGTCAACGCTCCGGAAAGAGGCAGGCACGACCGCGGTGTCGAGCTGTCGAGCGGGGGATTTCCTCAAAGATTAGACTTGTGCAACTCTCGATCATGAGACTTTTCCATCGTAGACGGGTCTGGAGCACGAGACTGTATCTCGGCTGTGTCCTGCCTTCTACTGTGTTGTTTCGAGTCCGTACTTGTCAGACCACACCTCGTAATCGACCGAGATGCACAATCTATTAAGCACAACAGTTGGTGGCATGGTTCACTTGAGTAAGTGGCAAATGGTTTCGCTACTCCAAACTGGTAGTGGCTTTGGTTACTTATGAAATGATTATTGCTAATCACTAATTTGCTAAGACATCAATTAAAAGGTCAAGTGGTGGGTGGTGGCCCTTTTGCTATAACACATCGTGAGTGAAACTGTTAGCTCTTGCCAAAGTTGTCAGGACGTTTCTTCTGCACGCCCAGGTGGGTGAGAGATAGGCTGTTCTAAAGTCTGCTGCGCTTCGTACTAGTTGATTTCTTTCCGTAGCAGCTCAAACTGTACGCATAGGTCGAGTCAGCACTTGTCAGCTGACATCTATCGTAGTAGATGGCTTACTTGAACCCACTTTCCGATACAAGTAAGACTTAGTGCTTTTAACACATTCGTTGGGTGGACCCGTTTTGTTTTTAATCTTCTTCTTTTTAACACAAACTAAGCTTTATCTGACATAAACGCTTCGATCCCTCTCTCTTGAAAGTCTCTTGACGCAAGGATGGGAGGAACTTGAAAAAAGATTAGCACACTTCGACCATGATCAAAGAGGGAAACGGTATGTCCTTTCAACTCGCGATTTCAAAAGAAACAAAACCTATCAGGTTGATTCATGTCATTTGCAAATTCATCAAGTCTTCACCAGTTCACACGAAAGCAACATCACAAGTCTGTAGTTACGAGACGAAGAATAATGTCATTGACCCATCTACCATCCATCGTTACCCCACAGCAGCAGCACCACGCTACCTTACCACCGCTTAGCAACCAATTAAACCAGCAGTGTTGTTCACTATTGCACTCGTCACAATGTGCCTTCCCTTTTCTTCAACAGTCGCACCATGTGTTGCTATCTTCAACACCTTCTAGTATCAATCTCACGCTATCTGGTCCGCTACGGCGAGGTAAATGGACACGAGCTGAAGAAAATTACGCTGCGGCAACCATCTCGTACTTTTGTGATGGTCTCTTGGCTATCCAGTACGGCACTACCCTTCGTGGATATTTGGCGCAACAGCTTCATTGTGACCCGATGCGGATTTCAAAAAAGCTGCTACCTGGTTCAGTCTTTGCTGGCATTAAAATTAACCCCAAGATTGGCCGACGAGCCTACTACCCGTGCGCTCAGGACTCACCAGCAGCTGCACGATCCAAAGAAAATGCCGCTCAACACCTCACTAATCTCCGTCAAGCATTCATTCAGAGCATTGAAGATGAGGAACAAGCCCTGAAAACGACCAGCAGTGGTGCAATCACCGACAGTCCCCCGCCTTCGACCAAGACGCTCATAGACACACGCAAGAGTCCGAAGCCAATGGTGATCATTGGCCGCAAACGTAGCTACGACGATGTCAACAGTGTCGTGCTTGCGCAGCACCATCAAGGACACTCGGTGTCCGGAAAGCTCGCGAACCCACAGATTCCCTATCACTTCCAGCATCAAGTTCACCCGACGCTCTTTAGCTCCCGCTATGCTGCAACGACAAGTTCTGGTACTTCACCAACTGTGGTAATCCCAGCTATAAGTAAACTGCCAAAGCTGACAATCACGGATAACGTATCTCGTCACGTGTCGTACTCAACCCAGCAACGCAGTGTGTCGCCTGTGACAGTAGCAACATCAGCAGCAGTGCTGCCGCCTTTACGTGTCTCGCTCGTTCGAGCTTCCATGTCCTAGACGGGAAGTCTGGGAAGTTAACAGGCCTTACTGGAGCTGTGTGTTCTATATGGCATCGCGTTTTAAATGAGGTAGAATAGTAAGCAACTCGAATAAGTGTACGATCAAATTGCAGTTATGGACCAACGTAATGATAAAGCCGCATTTACTTGACATTAGTTGATAAGTTTACGTCAATTGACCTCCATATGATTACAGAAAAATACTAGCCATTGGACCAATCTAAATGGTGTGAACGGTTTCGACCAGCGTTGGAATTCGGTTTAGCCGATATACTAGCACATTCACAGCTTGCTTCTTTTACGTATAGACCAAAAGCTAGAGGGTTTAGGCTTGACCAGACCAGTAATGGCATGTCTCGGTGCAATGGGCTAACAAGTTAGTGCATGTAAATTGAAACGAACGCTGCATTGTTAATAGAACAAGTGAAATTGTTTAAACAACGCTACGAATCTATGAGGATAGCAGCGACATATACTGTCAAGTAGCAACGACTTACCATTGTAACGATGTCAGCGTTCACTTTTCTCTCTTTTCCTCTCCCCATTCTTGACTTATGCCTTCTCTTGACTAGTTGCTGTCCAAAGCGCGAAAAGCGGGGATGGCTACAATGCCTGTGCCACACGTGTCTTCCGAGTGAATATGCGCTGGACAGGCACGACGCCGTATTGGCACGTTATGCTCATCCTTTTCCCAGCACGTAAAGACCTGCAAGAACATGGTACCATTGTTGTTTCCGTGCACCTTTTCACACACGAGCGCTGCCTCTCCAAAAGCTTTGCGAAGGATCTTTGCATCCACGTATCCTCCAATATTATCTTGTACAATTTGCGGTGTTGGTGCAAGTGTTTCATTGCGTTCAAGGTCAATAGCATATGTAAAATACTCCACTTGTTTTAAACCTGAGCATGTCCCATGACGTGTCCACTCATGTTTCCAAAAGTCCGTGTATTTTCGTGACGTTACACGGTATTTCACATCCGGCCAATATTGATGAAGTGTCTCAATACCAACTGCTCGTTCAATCTTGTTTGCATCAAATGCTTCATCGGTACAAAAACTCGGTGGAATAAGATTGTAACGTTCTGGCCAAAGTCCATGTAGTGTTAAATGAGAACGCCAATAGGTCTCTGGGGTATGACAACCAGGATATTGCTGCTCTTTATGATAGCAAAAAGCTGGTTGCCAACTCTGTGCTAGAATGTACATATCAAAAACAATGGATGAGATTAATGGTAGTTCTAAGATATTACTATCATAAAGGACAGTAGCATTGGATGAAAAAACAATAGTTCTAGCCAGTAGAACAATGAAAGACAAGAAGATGATGACTGTCATGTTCGACAAAGGATTGTTCTTGTGTTTTTTTTCGCAATGTGTTGGAAATTCACTTGAAGTGAGTATGGAAGTGGAAACTTGATTTTTTGCACACATCCTTAAGATCCGTTACAATGTAGCCATAGGTCTGTCAAGATACATGTGGACCACATGAATATGTACCCAAGTCTTGTATTTTACGCTGACTAATAGGAAATATGACCAAGACCGTTGGAAAGACGACAGCATTGCGATGCTTATCCATGGCTTTGGAACGACAGCTAGCAAGAGAACAATTAATTGAAGGAGAAGAATGGTATTTAGTTTCTATATTGTGGTGGAAACGTGTGCTAGGTACGTCATCAAGTGATGAAAGTGAAGGCCAAACAGATGATGACTCGGAGGACTCGGAGGACACTTTGCCGCATGGAAATGACAATGATCAAGTGGAAAACAGCATTTTACTTGACATAAATCTTAGCAGTCGTAAACGCAATGTTGCTGTACTTAAACCCATGCTAGTACGAGCTGCGTATGTGCTTTTCTAGAGTTATTGACGTCCTATGAATTGAATCGATTGGAGTTCATACCATTTTTCATACTTTTATTCTGTAGGTAGAAGGAAAAGATTATCGGCTTGTAAGTCAACAAGTGTGGAACCAATTGTCCGACTATTTTGGCTTTGATTGGGAGATTGCAAGACCTGTGGTGGCTCGAGGACCTGCCAAGAATCGAGTTGTTGAGGTCAATCCATTTACTTTTGAAGTGCGTGGTGCTGTAACTGATGATCTGAAGGATGGGTAAAAATGAATGGAACAAAGCTAAGTAAATATGGTGCTATGTAGGTGTTAGCGTGGCGCATGGGACTGGAAGAGCCGATGGAGCTTTTAGATATAGAACAGAAACCACTGGTACTGATGGCCAGTGAAAATTGCTCGTTGAAGGAGCTACAACTGCAGATTTGGAATGCTGCGGCGATGGAGCCGCAGCTGAGAGAGATGTTTCCTGATGTGACAGCGGAGACTGTTGGTCTAGCGGTGCAGGTTTGCTACCGCATGAATGAGGGTTCGGCCTGGACAGCGTTGAGTAATGCAGTGGAGAAGAAGGAGAAATGGACGTGTAATGGCTTTACGAGTGCGAAGGGCCCAGGAAGTGTGTCAGAAAGTACGACAGTGGGTGAACTGCAGCTGGAACCGCGGAATTATAAGCATGGTAAAGAGAAGCTGCACCATTTGCTGGTGGAGGGGCGGTTTACAATTTTCGGCGCAAACAGCGAAACTGATTGGAGACACGGAAAATTTTACAGCGAAATTCAGGCAAACGCATGGAGGTTTACATTAAAGAAAAACCAGCTTATTGACGCACTTGATACAGATCACAAATGGTATGAATCTCGCATCATCGATCTAAATTCCAACATGGTGCTAGTACATTTTCGTGGATGGACGGCGAAATGGGACGAATGGATTCAGCGAACATCGACACGAATTGCACCATTGCACACCAAGGTTCCAAATTGGCGCAACTTCCAGATTAATGATGAAATTCTTGTGGGTGAGCCAGTAAAAAGTAAGAGCTTTCCGGAGTGGCGTATTGCCCGCGTCATTGATGTGCGAATTTCCGATGTAGACAACTCGCTTTGTGTTGAGTTTGATGTGGATGGCACAAAGCTGTGGATGAATGCCCAGGATGAATTGTTGTGTCCTCTGGGAACGCATAAGGCAGTCAATGCTTCAAATTTGGCCAAATCACGAACGTCTTCTTTTCTATCTGTAAGCTCTTATTCCCGACACGACCAAGGTTATGACGCAGGGCGAGGACGTCCGGAGTTTGATGGTGTGATCGGGCTTTCAAATCTGGGTAACACATGCTTTTTGAACAGTATGTTGCAGTGTTTAATTAACACGGCGCCTCTCCGAGAGTACTTTTTAAAGAAAGACTCAATCACTGGGTGTCCTTTCTTTATGAAAGAGATCAACCGAGATAATCCACTTGGAATGAAAGGCATGATGGCAGTTGAGTTTGCCAGCTTGTTACGCAGAATGTGGAGCAACGAATATAAGGTGGTCACCCCGACCAAAGTGAAGTCTGTAATTGGCCAGTATGCACCACAGTTTGCTGGGTACCAGCAACAGGATAGCCAAGAGCTTATGAACTTCTTATTGGACGGCCTACATGAAGACCTAAACCGTGTCAAGTTGAAGCCGTATACAGAACCCGTTGAGCAAAATGGTCGCAGTGATTTAGAAGTAGCCCAAGAGGAGTGGAAGCAGTTTCTTCGCCGTAACGACAGCATTATTGTGGACAATTTTATGGGCCAACTTCGTAGTCATGTGACGTGCTCGAATCCTGATTGTGGACACGAGTCGATCACTTTTGATCCATACATGAATTTGTCCGTTCCGATTCCTAACAACAAAACTGTTGCCGTACAAGTGCAGTTATTCTGGGCTAATGGCGATATCCCGATGAAGTACGCTATGCGTCTTTCGATGGATGGCTGCTCCTTACGCGACGCAAAAGTGGCTTTAAGTAAGCTTTCAAGCATTCCTGTTTCGCGGATGTTCTTTGTCGAAGTATGGAATCATCAAATTCTTAAAGTATATTCTGACAAGTTGCCCATTGACCGCGTTCGCGATGGCGTCCTTCACGCGTACGAGTTGGAATTGCCGGTGACAGACTATGCATTTGCTTCACCTACTATTCGCCCATCAAGTGGACAGCGAAGATTAGGGGCGACTGAATCTGAGTTACCACTTGCGAAGCTAATGCATTTAGTAGAGCTGTCGCACCAAGCACCAGCTGCTTCGCCAGTGGATGGACGATCTAGTGTCAATGGCTGCAGTAAATTGAGCGAAGATGGACTAGGATCTAAGCAGCAACGAGTGGAGGTAGAGCTGTTCAATACGCCTCTTCTTGTGTCCATCAACGAGAAATGGACAAAAGCCGAGATTCATAACAAAGTATGGCAAACTGTGCGTCGCCTTGTGGCCATGAAGGAATCCGATAATGACTCTGGAACTAATTTTGGCTGTGGCATAAACCAACAACTGCCGTATCGCTTGCATGTGACAGATCCTAAAGGTAGAACCACTTTTATAAGTGAACTTTCGTGCAATGATGAGCCCATGGGCTTTCCTGATAGCACAAACACACCATTCCGATTTACGCTTGAGTGGAATCGCAATGGGTACGTTACATGTTTGTCTAGAGCTTGGCCTTTATCTTACATTGTGCTTCTGTGTTTTGTAGCTACCAACGAGGCTACAACGAAGCATTAGCAAAGCGAATTGAGCTTCATGAATCCATGGAAAATATGAAAATTTTGCCGACGACTGACCCCGTTACGCTTATTAACTGTTTGACCAAGTTTACGGAACGTGAACAGCTTGGCGAAGCAGATACTTGGTATTGTCCCAAGTGCAAGAACCACGTCCGGGCGTTCAAGAAATTCGACCTCTTTTCGCTTCCTCGAGTACTTATCTTTCACTTAAAGCGCTTTCGCTACGCGCAGAACTCGTTTTATATGCACCGTGACAAAATTTCGACATTGGTAGATTTTCCCATCGATAGCCTGGATCTCTCTGAGTACGTGATTGGGCCGCAAAATGGGTCAGAGCTAATTTACGACCTATACGCAGTATCTGAACACGTGGGAAGTCTAGGTGGAGGTCACTACACTGCCGTTGCGCAGAATCCAGCAAACAAGCGCTGGTTCGACTACAATGATAGCCACACCAGGCAGACGTCAGCAAAGAATGCTGTCTCCTCTCGGGCATATGTGCTCTTCTACATCCGCCGTGACCAAGTCTAGTACAGGTGTGCGCTGCAATCTTTCCATTTTAATCGTGTCACTGTTGATCGTGGCCGATTCATTGCAGTTCGAGGTTTTACTGTTTGTGTAGCCAGTGTGGCTAGTATATAGGTCACGTTTCGGGTATACTTTCAATAATCAAGCGACATTTTTTCGCTAACAACAAGCGATTCGGCCAACTTGATTCTTGGTTTTGAGGGCGGATGAGTCGGTGTGGGGACGTAGACAGTAAAGCTGGAGATTTTATTTTTTTAATGATTACTAGTCCTGCACGTAACTCAACGAAAGGGCAAACGAAGTTATGGCTGTCACGAACTCACAATAAACTTTTAGTTTTCACCGGGTCGAATGGGAGCATTTTCAAGTTATCCATGTGCGCTAGGTTTCGAAACGCGTTATTTACTTCCAACGATGGGTCTTGTGCCGCTTGTTGTTTATACTATGAGGGTACGTGCAATGTCAACAAAAAGCATCCAGCACGAAGCGTCCCTCAGCGGTACTTCGACAAAAAGCTGTCGTGAGTGCGTGTTCTGTTAGACCAGCTGGTGTTTGGACGATAAGCTGTCATACCTATAGTGCTCTTCGTTTTGTGATAGTGTGCAAGCCTTTAAGTTGTTATGGACCAACACATACAGCTCGTTTATTTCTCTTTTACGGTAGATGATATGCTTGTCTTTTCTCGGAGTTAGTTGCGACTTTAAAAACAATTACTGATGACCGTGTGCATGCAATAGCTTTGTTGTGGTGATTTCTTCGTTCACGTACAAAACCTATTTGCATCTTGTACTCGAAATGTAAAGTTAGTTTGGCCTACGTAGAGGCAAACAAAAGCAATTCGACAGTGCACATAGCTACCTAGAGACGTCAAACACATTGATGGAAAGGATAATGGTCGAATACAACGCCGACTTCCATGGCACGTTTAAAAGATGAGCCCAAGTTGCGCATAGATCACCGGTAGAATGTTAATCAATACAAGGCGAAGATGATGTAACACAACAAGCCAATCGATAAAATTAGCACAGTCGCAAAAGAACGAGATCGACTGACTGGTACGTAGCCGACTATGGTGACACTTCAGCACATTTGTGCACAAACAATTCTTACAGTAAGTCCTAATTTGCGTCATGAACGGGTAAGCCAGAAGGTCACAAGATGCTCTTCTCAATCCATTTCGACTGTTTACTTGCCTGACGCAAGTCTACTTGCTCGTTTGCGTGACCGAAACAAACGTTTGTAAATGCTGTAATAAAGACGCTCGGTGACACGAGGATTCTATACGTGTACTGTTAATACTAAACAAATGTCATAATTGATTTCATCAGCACCTGTGCAGCACAATGCTGACACATGAAAGTTTATTTTTGATGTTTATTGACCGTGTCCGCAAGCGGATCACGTAACGTTTTGACTGCAACATAAGATTATGAAATATACAGCTCTACAAATGCTGAGAAGGAACTAAACTTGTACTTGATCTTGTCATGGACTCGATCATTCGTTCGATTAACACCACTTACGCCTACCATAGAATGGTGGTGCCAATGCTTTGATTTCTTTGCTCGTCGCAATACCCGCAAATCCGACCAGATCGAAACCCAAAAGATTAAATGTCTCGAAATCATTACCAGGATTTGCCTTATTGTACTCAACAGCTACAAAGTAACAATGGCCCTCGCAAACAGAGACGGTCCGCCCTTTACGTCAGACATACTTCAGTAGCATACCGAACAATAATAGTGACAAGCAGCGATAGGTCTCGCTAAGCACGTCCTGCGCTCGCGACACAAAAATCATACCGTCTGGGAAAAACGACACGCTTACTTGGCGCTTCGCAACCTCCTCTAATACATATGGTTTGTTGGTTGACTAGCATTCGCAGAGAGAGACATGCCCTTGAATACAATCGCTCTTGTCCCTTAAACATACTGTACATGTCCAATTGAATAGAGAGAGATTCAGAGTGTCTATTAACATCTAAGTACAAGATTTCTGAAATTTCTGCAGCCATGTCAATTTTGCAGGATTGCTGTCCGCAACGTCTCGTCAGGGCCCGTCGCCACGAGTGGAACCACGGACTTACTTAACGCTTGAGTTAAGATCTCAAGACACTCCTGTAATTCAGCTCCTTGTACGACCGTTGCCCTCTCCCTTGCGAGATTCTCGCTTGGCAACTACTTCGAGTTGCCTCACCACTTCTGCACAGTGTGCCCTCGCTTCTTCCCGAGCCTGATGTGCTCACCGTCGAATACCCGCTGCACGCGACGAATCTAGAGACTAGTGGTCGCTACCGCACAGAAGATTGACTAGCAGCGATCCCAGTCCGCCTCAAAGCACCCCTGCTCATCCGAGTACCACTGAGCAACCATCCGACGAACATAAGACGAGACGGGCGGCGGCGTTCTCGTCGCACAGGCGCGTTTCCAAGGCTGCAAACACTCCGGCGGTACAGGTCTCTTTCCAATGACAGATGAGTTGCGCCCAGATCGCTTGAGCAAAGGGACAACTCCTGAAGTAGTGGTCTACGATTCCACCTGGCCCGTGTATTGTGTCCCCACCAGACAGGGATTCCCAGCAGGTCGACCGGCGTAGTAGAAATTGAGTTGGTGTGTCGCGAGCCAAAACTCCGTTCAGACCTGATAGCCCGTCAGGTTATGCTGATGCGCCTAAAGACCTGGGAATCTGATCCAGAAGGTCAAACTGCCAGCTGTTCGCCTCCGCCTTCGCGGTAAGACGGTTGATGATTGCCACCAAAGGTTTGTTGAAATCCTTTTGCAGCGTTGATAGGCCAACCTGTTCAGGTAAAGCCAGTATGTTTTTATTCCAGACTGTTTCGGGCGCTGTCCACGGAAATCTGTGGATACTCGGGTGAGCATCGAAAACTAGTCCGACTTTTCGCAGGTCCTGAGAGTAAGAGTCCAGTGGAGCTCCTGACTTTACCTCAAGCTGAGGGATTTCCCCTTGAAATTTCCAGTGGATCCCTGAGCTCTCCTGCAGCAGGCAAATAGGCACCTCCTTACCCTTTTAGACTCAGAGGGGATACCCTGAATTACTCCCCGCGAGGTGACGCGCCAGTGGTGAGCTTGTGCAAATGGCGGCGGTTGTAGGAGTGTCGTTGAGGTGAGCCGTACGTCTAAAAGAGGACGCCAGAAGGACGACTCTTGCCCACCGACGTAACTTAATCGATGAGTGACGTATAGAAACGGCAGAAACGTGAAATCGTATCCGGATTGCCCTGTCCGCCTGGTGTTAAATTCACTCATAGGGCCCTCTGCTACCCATTTTTATTATAAAGCTGTGGAAGGAGCACCGCGAGGTCGGGACCCAAAATCTAGGGGGTTGTCCGCCCAAGGAAACGTACTCCAGAACGTCCGTTGGGCATTTGTCCAAAAGTGACCCTCGTATTCCCGTCGGGGAACGGAATGCTGTAAATGCAAGATCCAGGCTAACCCTTCACCAGCTCTCTGCAGCCTCTTCCAGCCGGCTTAAATGCGACGTTTTGTCGTAGAGGACTGCCACTGTTGCGGTGCCAAATAGGCCCAATTTCGAATTTGAGCCCGAGCCTTTTCCGCTGAACCCGAGGACATGGAGGGATCGCGTGACGTAACGGTAACCGCTCGGCTGGCACCTGCCCATAATTCACCTACATTATCCACGCCCTCTTGTACGGGTCCTCTCTACGTAATAATTATTGCAGGGCATGCTTCTGCCGCTGCGTTTTTCTTCCACCGTGATGGAGACTAAGCCGACCCCACCTGCATGTCGTGGTGCGTATAACAACCCTGGATTGACCTTGTGACGAACGGGTTTTGCCTCGGTGGGATTGTTGTATAAGAACTGCTTGGATTTGCCGATTGGCCTAAGGTGGGTTCTCGAAGACTGCCGCTGTGAACAGTACCGATGGCAACACAATGATATTTAGAATAATGACCAGATTAGTCACGCTGGTCGCAACCTTTGTTGCGGTTTGGAGGCGACGTCGCACATTACTACTCGAAGTACCTAATTCGCGTTAGTCATCTTTCCAATGCCGACGTGATATCCTAGATACCGTGTTGTCTCGTTGGTACCAACGACGCGCAGTCCAGCATAGTGGGTGTGAAAGACCGTCGTGTTAAGGATTATGACATGACTCTTATCGGACTGCACTCGCAACCCCGAGAGGTTGCCAAACTGGATGACAAATCCACGGCTGGCCTGAGTTGACGTGCGTGGCGCAAGAGAGTGGAGACATCGACGAAGGCCGAGAATTTGTGTGTAGTGTCCGGCTGGCCAGACATTTTGACGGACAGCTAGAGCTAAGACCTCTGTGCGAGGAGGAAAAGCAAAGGAGACAACGGGCAGCCTGTCGAATCCCGGATTTAATGGGCATTAGTCGCGGGTAGGTCCTCATTTTGCTTGAAAGCGTGCCGTGGTTCCCTAGTTAAATAAACTAAGCTAAAATCTAAATTGACGTAGCGTTACCAACAAAAATGCTCGGTCCACGGTATCGTAAGCCTTTTTGAAGAAAAGAAATCCCTTTTAGAGCTCGTGTCCTCTGTTGTCCCAGGCTGCCGTCCTGAGCTAGGCAAGCATCATTACGACAGCCTTTTGCATCTGTCGCCCCCAAAAGCCTTGTTGGGTATCCCAATAACATTTGGAAGAAAAAGCTGCATGCGCGTGGCGATCACCTTCGCAGACACCTTGTACAAAATTTGCAACAATGAAATGGAACAGTAATCCAGTGCTTCATCCAGGTTTCTTTTTTTTAAGGGACGAGCAAAGCACGATTTTTTCCCATTAACAAAACGTGTATTGCATTCAATGAAATTTTACTGCTAGAATACTCAAAGGAGCTGACGCATGTAAACAAGGCGGAGAAAGCTACCCGCCTTGGACGCAATTACAGAGATAGCAGCATCAGGTATTAGGGCGTTGCTGTCTGATTGAAATGAGAGGGTCAACAAAACGGGAGGCGTCGCAATACTTCTGAACCACGTCGTCGCAGATTCGCATAGCCTGGGGTAACGGGGATACACGAAGGTGTATATTTTACAGCCACACCGGCTGTACCTTGGGTACAAAAGTAGGCTTGATGTGGCCGTACCTAAAGTACGAAGGGCACGTGGTCACTATACTTATGTAAAATATAGTGACTATGCATGTTTGCATAATAATAACAGGCTATAGAGCCAGTAAATAGTGACTAGCACTAAGTATAGAGTAGGTATTCTGAGGAATTAGTATCTTTGATACTAGTCTCTTTTGAGACTCGGTTATAACAACCGATAGGCACAAGTTTACGAGCTAGCCTAGGGAGGGTTGAGCACCCTAAGACGTAGAAGCTCTCTGAGCTTGTCTTCCTCTGCATAGTGCATAAGTAGCGTGGTTACAGGAGCTCGGCTACACCTGGTAGCACTTTAGTCAATCCCGCACCTGGGTTTGCGACAACTCCTTTGTGTGAGAATGGACATCGATGAGATGTCAGCGGCTTTCACACGTGTGAAATGCACAATATTGTTCACGTAAACAGTCGATGCCTTAATAGTTTGCTACCTAATTCGCGAGCCAACGCAGATCAAAATATGTCAACGTCGCTCCGTAGTTTTGTATCGAATGCGTGCTCATACGTGTAAGAGTATCTAACACGTACTGCGACTGATTTATTACGAACGCTGGGTTGGCACTAGCGGTGATGGTCTTTAACAAACTTATGTTAACATTTAGTCAGTATATCATTAAATGGGAATTTCTATCGCTATTCATGATCTTTGCCCGTGAGGAGTCTGGTCTCTCACTTGAATCCAAGAGTAACTTCATTCTAAAGGGTGCATCATTTCAAGATGCTCTTCCCACATGGGCCGATCTGAAAGTTCAGATGACCCGGCAGTATGTAACGCCAAACCAAGCACACCGCAATTGGTCGCGATTTTTGGCGTGTCGCCAAGGCAAGCGTGAGGTTGCAGCATATGTGCAAGAGTTGAGAACTCTCATTTTTTGCCATGGTCATAGACCCTATGCCTGAGGCAGTGACCGTCACGGTCTTCATGGAGGGCCTCCGAGTTGGTGTTGTTAGAACGGAAGTCGTTCGGGTAAACCCGTCCTCATTTGAGGAAGCTGTTGGAATGGCATGGAATGCCGAGAGCAGCATTAAGGCCGTTAGGCCTGCCACTCATAACTACTCGTCCGATGGGTCTGTACCCATGGACTATAGCCAAGTAGAGGATGAAGAAGCTGAGCTTCATGCTGCAGAGGAGCAATTGTGCGCAGAAGTTTTATCTGCAAGAGCACAGGCCATTTGATGGCAAAATGCCCTGCAAGAAAGGCATATTTGGCCTCGAAGGGTCAACGCCCCATAAGATGACCTTCTAGTTGCCGCGGGGAAACGGCGGAACTCAGTAGGCGCGGGGCTCCCTACTGGGGAAGAACTGAGTTCTGTTGAACCTCTAGAAGGTAGAAGTAAACAGGGCCCAGCCCCAAAGAGACCCGAACTTTCAAAAACGGAACGAGAATGCAAGCCAGACTTGCTAGTCGTCGAAGGGACGGTCAAGGGATTTAATAAGCCATGGATCATTTTGATTGATTCGGAGCATCGGGCAATTATGTGCGCCGTGTCACCGTGGAAGGTAGTAAGCAGTATGCTGAAGCACTTGTAGCGCGTGAAAGTTACACCAGTGTGGTAAGTGGGTTCTCAAAACAGCGTAATGAGACCCCACGCCACTCAGTGTGCCGGAGTGCCGACCGTCGGACGGGGTACCCCGATGCCGCGTATAGACCTTCTCTCACATTATGTACCCGTCGGCTGGCGGGTTGCACTCTTCGGAAGAATTGGTTGAAATGCGATGTCGGCCTTGAGAGAGGTCGACCTTGAGGTGCCTCGAGTGGTTATACTTCAGTCGGTAGGCGGGTAGGTGGCCACTCGGTCGACTTAGTCGAGGGTAGGCTTATAACTAAATTCTATAGGGATGATTCTCAACCCTGGCCTTTTCCTTGGTATCTCAGGGGTATTAACCGCCTGGACTTTACTTGCTCCCAAACCGCTAGGGTAGAGAGACCGCTTCCGATAGCAGGTCGATCGGGGGTGCTACTCAGACGAACCACAGGCCAAATATATCCTGGGGCTCTATTGGCACTTGGGTCTTACCACACAACTGTCTTCGACGGGGGGGCAAAAAATATATCCCTTCCAGGAACAGGTGGGTAGAGACTTAGTAAGTACCTTGGAAGCACGACGGATGTGTTCTATGTAGATAACAAATTGAGTAGTATTTAATATGGTCCTATCTCTTAGCTCATTTTCTATATCTCTACCCCCCGAGAGTTGATTCTTGATTTTGCTTGGCTAGGGTAAATCGACCGAGAGGCCGAGAGGCCAGGGACCGAAGGGCCGAGAGTACGGGAACCGAAGGGATGAAGGTCTATCGACGAAGGACCAAGGTCTATTGACTAATGATCGAGGTCCATTGATGAAGGATTAAGGCCGACCTTCTGGGAACGGGGCCGAGAGTCCATTGACCGAAGGCCCGACGTCCATCGATGAAGGACCAAGGTCTACCTTCAGCGACCGGGGCCGAGAGTCCATCGACCGAAGGGGGGGGGCGCCGGGGCCGAGAGTCCATCGACCGAAGGGCCAAGATCTATCTTTATGAAAGACCGAGGTCTTCCAATGAAAGACCAGGGTTGGCCTCGAAAAAGGTCAAGGTCTACCAATGATAAACTAGATTCAACCTCAAAAAAGACCGAGGTCTACCAGTGACGGCCCAAGGTCGACCTTAGAAGACCAAAAGTTATCACTGACAGACCAGGGTCAACCTCGAAAGACTAAGGTCTACCAATGATGGACCAGGTTCAACGTCGGAAAACCAAGATTAACTACCGAGGGATCGAGGTCTACCCACTATAAACTTTGGTCGACCATCTAGGACCCTCGGTTTCGGCCTCTACTCCTCATGATTTTGCATCGCTTCTAAACGATCTCTCCTTGTCTCCTTGCGTTCGAAATCCCGAAGTAAGGCTCCACATTTCAAATCCACTTCATCCGCCCATGAGGGGTCTTCAAACCCTTTCCATCGGACGAGGAGCTCTCGTTGTTGTCTTTCGTAGCGTGTTTTCTTTCCAGTACGGGCTTTCAAAATCTCCTCAACCTCGTACTCTCCTTCTTGCAGCTCTCTTTTTCAACAGTCTGTTTTAATATTTATATTTGATGAGAGTGGGATTTGCTCACAAAACAGGCATTCATCGAAATCGATCCGATCTATTTCGTCCGTCTCCAACGCGGCCTTCGGTCGGTCGGAGAGCTCTCTAACCCTCTTAAGTTTGGACAGATGTACAGTTGGGAATAGCTTGTGCTCCGTACCTCTAGTTTCCAAGTGCGCTGCGTGTTCTCCCACCAACTCTAGAAATTGAAATGGTCCATGCTAGATGTAGTTTCTTGGCGTACCACTCTTTCACCTGGTCTAGATTGAGTCACACTTGAGTTCCCGGCTGAATCTTGTGGTCGACCAACCCTTCATTATGGGCTAAGATCCGATCTCGCCTGGCCGCTCGCAGGTTCTCGTTCACCTGGGCTCTCGTCCGCTGATAGTGTTGCTGAATGTAATATCTCCATCTGCGTGGTCCAGATCCCCGACGTCGCGTATTTAACACAGGTAAGGTAGCCTCGAGGGTGGTCCTAGCATCCCAACCACGGACCAGATAGAACGGTGTCTCCTTCCGGACTCGGTCTTGCGCGGTTTTCATCGCAAACGTTAGTCGTTCTGCATACTCGTCCCAATCCTGCTGTCCGACATCAGAGACATACATCTTGATGGACCTAGTCAGGGTCTGAACCATTCTCTCCACAATTTTGTTCGCCTGAGGTCGATAGGCCATGGTAGCCTGTCGACACTAGCCTACCATGCGACTAATCGCCCGAAAGAAATTCGACATAAAACCATGGCTCTCGATTGTGGCGGATTGCCTCGCTAGCATCAAAACGGCAAAAAAACACATTCTTCGTACCCTTCAGCTACCGTCTGAGCCGTTCGCGACGCACTAGCCTTGGCCATCACATACCCCGTGAACAGGTCGGCTCAAATTAGTAACCCAGTATATCCTCTGTGCGACCTGGGCAGAGAGGGAATATGATCCGTCGCTATAATCTAGAATGGGTATGTTGCTTCGACATTCCCTGTAGTCTTGCCCTGCAGGTTAGGTCCTCCTTTCCCAGTCCCTCACAATCCACACATAGCTCTGTACGCTTCGGAATGAACCTTTCCAACAGAGGTACCGTCGTATTCGGTGGTAGGTACGTCAAACCCCTTGGTGACCTCCTTCTAGAATGGTGTGGTAGTGATGCAGGACGTCAGATTGGAGACTTTCGGGTATCACTATCTGGCCGTTACTTCTCGGTCGTCTCCCTCGACCCTCTGCACGGGACAATACAATGGCAGCCCCTCTTCACTTATTTCGTAGTCCCTGGCCATCTTACTGCACGAGTGCGCGGACACCATAGACAGGTCGAACCAATCTCCCTTCAAGTAGGCCTTCAATTCTTGCACCCAGTCTTCTTGCTCTTGTGCCTCCCTGATTCGCTCTGTCTGGAGTCGTTGCATCACACCCTTTTGTAGAATTTCCCCTGATGCTCTAAAGGAAGGTCGAGATCGAGTCACCGCAAACACTTTGGCCGATGGACTCTGGTCCTTGACAACTAGTAACTCTGACAATCGATTAATCGCTTTCAAACTTTGCCATTCTCCTTCTGGTATCGACTTGATCCCTTCCTTTTGACGCAGGGCTGTGCTGGCCAACTGGTCGGCACTCTGATTTCAATCACGTTTTACATGTACGATCCCTTGGTAGTTCACGACAACAGCTTATTCAAAGCTCTTGCTTATAATGGGGAGAATCCTGAAGCCTTACACTCGATCTCCCCTCGCATTTGTCGTACCACCAAGTTGGAGTCGCCATAGATGATCAGTCGCCGTCGTTCTAGAGGCTCTAACAGGTCGAAACCAGATCATAACCTCATATTCGGTCTGATTTGCTGTAGATGTAATAAGGAACTTTGAGGCAGCCTTTACTATGGTCCAATCAGGTTATCTCCATACAATAGCGCTACAGGCTCCACCTCCCTGTTTTGCTCGAGCGGACCCATCAAAACTCATGACGTATAACTCTTCGTCAGGCTCCACAGTTGGTGTAGGTAGGTCGACCACTTGCCGCGCCTGTTTCTTGGGGGCAATTGACGATAAAATCGAGTCCACACTTGCGTGAGGAGTAATACTGGCTGCGAGCGCCCCCAGAACTTTTTCCCCACCCTTATTGCACTTAACAATGTATATAGTCCATTGGAAAATGAGGGCAGCCCAATTATCAAGACGTCCCTGTAAACCCGTAGACCTGACTAGCCACGACAATGTAGAATGCCTCGTCAGGACCTTGAGGGGTCGAGTGACCAACATCGTAAAACAAGTTTCCATTATCCGTAATAAAACCAGCACTTCTTTCTCCACGTGCTGTAGTACAACTTGTTGGCCTTAATGGTCCGACTCGTAAAAGTCACAGGCATTAGGATGCCACCACGGTCTTCCACCAACGACGCGGATATGGCCCATTTACTTGCATAAACGATAATTACTGCCTCTTTGGATGGTTCAAAGTGTCGCAAGATAGGTGCTGTGGCAATCTTATTCTTGCGCATAGCGAAAGCTACTTGGGCCCTGGACCACTTCTCCTCGTCTTCTGCCTTAGCTACCCCACTGTCACCCGTCCTCAACTTACATCGGCAAGCGTAAAAATCCACCTCCCATAACTCATAGAGGATCGATGTATACACCGCATTATCTTCAATAAATCTACCATAGTAGTGCAGACTTCCAAGAAACGATTGCATGGCTTTGAGTGTCGTCGGCAACGGTAGGTTTTTTTTTGGGGGGGGTCGACCAGGGACTGGAGGTCTTTTGGGTGGGCCTCTAGTCCTTGGTCTGAGACCCGGTACCCAAGACAGTCTACCTTTTGGCACCCCCATGAACTCTTGGCCGCGCTGATCGATAGATTTCAATAGTCTCACACATCCTACAATTGCTTAACCTTTGCGCACAACATATCCCACGAGTCGGCCGGTAATAAAAAGTAAACAATGTAGGACTGGCCGACCCAGTACCAAGGAGCCAACTTTACATCCGGCTTTCCCATCGGAAACAGGTCTTCAATCTCCTCTGTACCAGCTCCTTGCGAGATACGTAAAAACCCATACAAAGCATTATCCAAGAGTCTCTGATATATCTGAGGCGTATTCTTGAGTCCAAATGGTATTTGCATCCATTATAATAATCCCAATGGGTGACAAAAGCTGAGATCATTCTCGCTCTTTTGATCATGCCGACAACCCAAAAACCACTTGCCACATCCAGGGAGTAGTACCACAATGCTCCGTTCAGGTCCTCCAACAATTCGTTGATCAGAGGCATAGGGTAGAACATGAGCTGGGTCAGGTCATTCACTAACCGATTATCAATACACAGCTTGATATCCACCCCATTTTTCTTCACGATAATGACGATTGGGCTGGCCCATGGCGAGGTAGAGTGCTGGATGATCTTTGCAGATAATAGTCCTTGGATCAGATCGGCCAACTTTACTTTGAACTGGAAGAGGGGCACCTTCCGTGCACGTTGTGCAATCGGCCTAGTATTACCCACTTCAATGTCACAGATAGCTCCTCGGGCAGCTAGTGGTAAGGCGTTAGTTACTCTTTTCCCTAAGTAGATGTCGTCTTCTCCATATAATTTGTCTCAGTCGGTCCACCTTCTCTGAGGTGTTTCCGTCAGAGTCAGGGATCTGTATATCTTTTAACTTGATACTCGTGGATGAAAGATCTACCTCCGGTTTGACAACCCACCCTGGTTTGCATCTTCGGCCCAGAGTTCCCCACTTTTGAACGTGCACAGTTGGTCATCCGCTAGTGGCGATTCTAACAGCGGCCCCTCACCTTCTCCCATTTTAGTTTACCTAGTAGACTGGAGGGTCTATCTGATCGACCTAGTGGATTTGAAGGTCCACCTAGTCGACCTGAGGGTTTATGATCGACATGAGGGTCTATTGGATCGACATGAGGGTCTATTGGATCGACATGAGGGTCTACCGGATCGACGTGAGGGTCTACCTGATCTACCGGAGGGTCCACCTGGTCGACCTGAGGGTCTACCTGGTCGACTTGAGGGTCAACCTGATCGATCTTGCTGATCGAACATTGGCTGGAATGCCATATCATTACTGGAGCAAGTACCTTTGTTGCTGAAGTATTCCAGATGGAGTACTGTACTGTGGTACCTCCACCAATGGTCCTTCATCCTTCTCCGTCAGGTCTTCCTGATAGTCCATTTGGTCGGTGGTAGATTCATACACCAGGTTTAGCCACTCTGCATATCTTTGAGACCCCACAGACACAATACTCTGCGACCTTGGTACTTAATCCTTCGTCAGCCACATGCCTATCTTGGTGTCCTCGTGTAATATCAGGGGTTGGGCACTGACGTTGGTCACCTCAGGAACTTTGACTTCCCCCCTTGGTTCACAGTCGTGATCGATCGTACTTTCCCTGTGACCCACAAATTCCATTGGTGCAAGACCGATCTTTTAAAAAGCACTTTCTCGTACCCTCCGGCTGGTATCTGCACGTATCGACCCAACTTCACATCTGATACCCGGTTATCTTGAAGAGTCCTTCGTCCTCCTAACTGTACTCGAACCTCATCGAGGAGACATAGTGTCCCATCAGCTAGATCCAGTTGCATACCGGCTAGGACCATGAAGTCCATGCCTAAAACTGCATCTTGACCCACCATTGGGCCCACACAAACCTCAAAGATGTATATCAAGTTCCCGTTCAGGGTGACCTTGATGCGGGTAGGTCCTTCCGTGGTAAACACGGATTTACCGATCTTTGTTAATCTTCCCAGAGGCCTTGGCCTGTCCGAACCATTTCGTAGGAGCATGGTAGTTCCAATGCCCCCTCGACCTGCCACACCGTAGGTCTAACTCCATCACTGCACTTTCTCGAACAAAATCGTTAGATGCGCTGAAATAAGCAACATGGACCATAGGGTAACTTTTAAACTTCGATATATTTCCCATCGAGTTACCTTGAATGTCCTTTTCTCCTTTGGGCTGCTTTCCACATATGCAAAGATACAACAATTAAAACGCTCGGCTCGTACCAGATTCAGACCTAGCAAGCGTCCTAATTTAGCATCTTCTCGACCTTTTCCGGCAACATCCTAGCGTGCTTGGCCGGGTTGTACCACTGGTGATACAAGGTATAAAACTCTTCCATCGGACACTTTCCAGACTCGTGAGTTTCTCCACAACCTTGGCATACGAACAGTTAACGGTCTGATGGATGACCCTTCTTTCCACATCGATCTCAGGTCAGCCTCTTCCAACAACCCAAGTCTCCATGCTTCCTACACCCACAATGGGCACATCTTGCACTTTTGGTTGCCGACACCGTGCGGGGTCCAAGGTCCTTGGTCGAGGGTCGAGGCTAGTCGACCTCTCTGATGGGTTGGTGCCTCGGGTTCCTTGGCTTTAGGTACTTTTCCGCCTCCGCAGCAATGAGGTAGACCTTCCATAGGTCACCGTCACTATCATAACAGTCTAAATTGGAGTCTTCGGAGCTTGATCCTCCCAGGTCGCTCGAACGGCATGAACAGAGCGACAATTCAACTCCCTTGGCCAATCAGGGGTTATCGGTGCTTTCTGGCGAAACTTGCCAGACCCAAACAACATCTTGCCTTGTCAGGCCTTTGTTCGTTGACGCGCCCTCAGTACATCCTCCAGCTTTTCCACATCAGCCACACGTAACACGGTGAACTAGTCCGTCAGGTCGGGGTCATCCAAGGTCTCGATATAGTGTTCGACATGTTCTTTTGAATCTTGGCGGCCCATCCTTAATCTTCGCTCGAAGTGCAATGATATTCAGGCGGTATAGGTTGTTCAGCGGGGATTCGTCTGACCTTTTCTTCGCGTGGTAATATTGTCGGGCCACTGGTACCCCCAGAACACAGAATTGCATCGGGAATTTCTGTAGTAAGTCCTTACAACTTCCACGAACAGAGCACCTAGTTGATGGTACAATTCTGGGCAGGTCCAGTCAATAATTCTACAAAAACGAGGCACTTTTCCCCATCTGGCGCTTGGTCCCTCGTGAACGTGGTTTTTAAAGTGGTCACCCAGCTGCGTGCTCGGTCCTCATCTTGGTCTTTACCATGAAACTACTTGAGATCCGAAGTCGCTGAGAGCTTGATACGGGGGACCATGTTGGGCACCTGTTCGAGGGCGGCATTGGCCATTCTCGCCAGAGGTCCATCGAGGTCCTTGTGGTCTGGGTCATATTCGCACGACCCGACCGATTCCATTTCCACGTCGGTCATCCCTTGGTCTCTTTCAACTTGCATAGCTGCACTTGAACCCAGCTGGGCCTTTGACCTTTGCGCCCTCTTTCGTCCTCTGGCTGCACTTCTATTGATGCGTGCTTGCGGTACTTGGCGTTCTTGTAAAAATTTTGCCATCGCCGCGTCGAAGTATGCCTGTAAATTACCTACCAGGTTGGTAGGCACTCCTTCCCGGGCAGCTTCGTCCCGTGACGAGGTGTAATTCGGTACTGGTCTTGGCTCATTTCTGATTGGTTGAAAACTCGACATATCAGAAGCCCGTCTTTCCCTTGGCTACACGTGGCCGTTTCGTGAGCTCTCTGCTCGTCGTCCGCGCTCTCCGCTCGGGTCTGCAGCAGCGACATGCCGGTAGGTCCTAGTGGCATTCGGCCCACGTTACTAGAGACGGGCTACCTTTGCAATGTTTGCCTTGCAGGGACCTGAGGACCCTGAGGCAGGGTGGTCTGTAATAGACCTCGCATAGACCATGGGTCCTCGGTCGACCATTGCTCTCGAGGGTGGACCTCAATGTCTTGCAGGGTCATCTGGCTGTCGTCAGACGGTGCTTTTGCGGCGGTAGCAGGAGGTGAGTCGAGTAGTACTGGAGTTGTTCCCACCAGGATACCCAGACGTTTGTGTAGGATTTCTAACGTGGTCTTAATATTGTTGAACCCCAGGGAAAACAAGTCTTCAGGCTCAAACCTTCCTGCGACCATACCCGCCTCGCGAAGAAGGGTCACGAGCGCGGTGATCGCGTTTGTCACCGTCCTCAGCTTGGGAAGGGTCGACACAGGTTCATTGAGCTGACACAGCAGTCGGATCTCGAGGGCTCTGGTGACGGGGTCACTTTCCAGGAACACGTCAAGCTTGAGTCGATGGTAGGTCATGTCACGTCAGCATCCAACCAGGTCAAGGGTCCTGAGGTCGAGGGGCCTACCGACTTGGTGTCACCTGGTGCCTTCATTTGGAGCTTGGTCGGCTTGGACGTAGCGATCGTATTTTGTGTAGTTTTTGAATGTTCTTATTTTTGGGGTCAACAGTCTATCGGTTTTCACCTTCGACTGATTGTCCTCTGGGGCATGATAGATATCATGATCCAAGGTGTCCTCGACAAGGACATAGGGAGGGCATTGTGGTTTCTCTTCAATAAGTTCAACCGTGACCATATTGACCGGGCTCCCAAGGTCCGGTCGATCCTTCGATCCTTTGTTGTTTCCTTGCGTAGTCACTGGTGATCGGTCTCCCAGTGACTTTTCGGTCTTTTCCTCAATCTTTACTTAAATAACTTCATCTTCTTTAGGCTCGCCGTGATATCCCGCGTCTTTCAAAGATCCGGGCACGCGCACCATTGTGGTGAGTGGGTTCTCAAAACAGCGTAATGAGACCCCACGCCACTCAGTGTGCCGGAGTGCCGACTGTCGGACGGGGTACCCCGATGCCGCGTATAGACCTTCTCTCACATTATGTACCCGTCGGCTGGCGGGTTGCACTCTTCGGAAGAATTGGTTGAAATGCGATGTCGGCCTTGAGAGAGGTCGACCTTGGGGTGCCTCGAGTGGTTATACTTCAGTCGGTAGGCGGGTAGGTGGCCACTCGGTCGACTAAGTCGAGGGTAGGCTTATAACTAAATTCTATAGGGATGATTCTCAACCCTGGCCTTTTCCTTGGTATCTCAGGGGTATTAACCGCCTGGACTTTACTTGCTCCCGAACCGCTAGGGTAGAGAGACCGCTTCCGATAGCAGGTCGATCGGGGGGTGCTACTCAGACGAACCACAGGCCAAATATATCCTGGGGCTCTATTGGCACTTGGGTCTTACCACACAACTGTCTTCGACGGGGGGGCAAAAAATATATCCCTTCCCGGAACAGGTGGGTAGAGACTTAGTAAGTACCTTGGAAGCACGACGGATGTGTTCTATGTAGATAACAGATTGAGTAGTATTTAATATAGTCCTTTATTTAACTTCTTGACTATATCCTTACCCCCGAAACCTGATTCTTGATTCTTCAAACCGAGGGGCCGAGGGATCGAGGGACCACCGATCGAGGGATCAGGGTCTACCAACGAGAGACCAAGGTCTACTAACGAGGGACCAGGGTCAACCTCGAAAGAACAGGTTCTACCGACGGGGGACAGGAGTCATCCTCGAAAGACCAGGGTTTACCGCCAGGGCCAACCTCGAAAAGACTGGGGTCCACATCGAGGAACCTCGGTCTATCGGGCTAACCGCGATTAACCTCTCTGAATAGAGCACGCTTAAACCGTACATTCTCCTCATCCAACGGTCGTCCTCCGTCCCTTTTTATCGCCCCGTCTGTCTGTCCCTAACCTAACGGTTGCTCCTCCTTGGAGGGTCCCCTTCTCTTTGACCCACCGGTCCTCTGACCTACCAATTCCTGAAACGCTTCAGCACAACGGCTTAAGAGGACAAACAAGAAGGAAAAGGAAATATGCAGAGTTGACTAAGGCAGCTTTAACCACGCTGCACAGCGTCGTCAACTCGATGACGAGGCCCAAGCGGCCACTTTGGCACGGCCCAAACAAACATTTTCACGACGTGATTATGGGTTCATGCCCCGGGACCCTAATGCTCGACGAGCTGCATCGCAATCTTTGCGAACCTATGTCATTGGGTCCCATGCCCGTACGGCCTGCGAGAATGCAGATAGTGTTGTTCTTCGTGAGCGACTCCTTACTCTCCAGGAGTTTACGATGAAATCGTATCAGGAGCGACTGTCACGAAAGTCACGTGGGGTGCCCGTGCACCCACTAAACGGTATACCAGTGGTGCTTGCACCAGGTGAAACATCTGCACAAGATGATCACCAGTTCACCCGCTGGGTAGAACGAGCATGTAAGCTCTCAAGTTTGTCAAACATGCGTTTCAGCGCTAAACGTTTGGCTAGAACGTCGTCTGCGTTTTAACTTCGCTAAGCTCAAAGCGAAACGTCAATTGACTTCCACATACAGGTCAAAGACTTGTGGGGAGCAAGCTTCTGAAGCTGTTGCCCGTACCTCTCACTCGAGTGATGTACCGGCATTGGCTTCTTCTGAAGGTCAGAGGCGAAGCCAGCCTACTGACCCTACTTCCACAGAACCTAGTGCTAGGAAACGTCCGACGACAGCTGTCGTCACTTCTAACCGTCCTGGTCAAAAGCGTCAACGGCGTCAGGGCAATCCTGCCGGAGGGGTACCTCTTACTCCCACGAGTCGTACGACTGGGGTGTAAAATTTCATAACCCCTTTACTTCACCAAGTATTGGGTATGACCCAGGTGACGACGCCGAGCCAAGAGACGTTCCTCGTGGAACTGTTAATGACCCAGCTCATCAATTAGCGTCGGAGGAGGTCGATGACCCATTGACCTCTCAATTTTCTGATATTGAGCGTTGCCTAACGCTCCTGAGCGTTGCCTGACGCTCCTGGAGCGTGATGCCCTTGCATCAGTGAGGTCTCACCTGTCATTGCTCGATGACCGTGTCGATCGACACGTCTCTATTTGGAGTCATCTCTATTTAATTATCTCTTTCTATCCTCCATATATATTGAAATGGCTACAGCCCAGCACCGCTTGACAAACATTTTCTGCAGTCCTCATAACATGCAAAACAACTTGTGTACACAAATGTATGGGCTTGACTCACTTGTCACTTATAGTTGACTTTTGCTCGTATATATCAACACATAGCACTTCACATAAGTGACACGGAATAGCAAAATCTGGATGTTTGACCAGCCTCATTTTGTAACCAGAAAATTGCCGAGCTATTCACTTTCTGAGAATTTTGACACGTTCATCATCGTACGCGGAATTAAACCAAGCCACTGCCCGAACCGTTCCAATGCCGATCTTCATATTATTCAGCAGAATGTGCGTGTGATGGCACGGTAGACATTGCTGGCTTATCATTTGTTCCCTCCGCCGAGGACGTGTCGTCATCTTGATCCTTCTTCTTTTGCTTTGCCAGCTCGTTTTCAACAATTGTTGCAGCTACCATAACTTTGGCCGCCTCTGCTGATAGGGATGTGGGCGCACTATCGTTAGCCAGCTCATTCGGGTTCTCCCATATCCACGAAAGCCATCTAGGCGTGAGCGCGTACATGAAAGTACCCCAGATTGCCTCTCCGCTTTGAGCTTGTACGGTCTGGTCTTGAACCACACCACTGACAAACTCTTTGGCATGATTTTGAACGTCTCCTTGGCTCAAAACGTCATGAACCGAGTCACTAAGAGTCTTGACCACATTCTGCTTCACTATATCTTGCAACAAAGTATGTGCCAACAACTGCGTCAATTGTCCTCGCGTTTGTTTGTCTTGCATAATCTGCTCCAAGAGCACCAGCAATGCCTCTTTTGCATGTGGGTCCAGTACTGTCATGCGTATCAAGTTTACAATATGCTGCAGCGTATTAGGATCTCTCAGTAGCGCCGCCATTGTTTGCTTGGTCAAGTCCGCCGCTTGCGACCGAATCATTGGATCGTCCAGCGTATGAATCACCAAGGCCCTCAAGGTTTTACGTGTCGATTCCATCATCACAAGCTGTAGCACAGTAATACAATAGTTTACTCATTTCAGACGTTAATAATAATTGGATCCTTTGTCCACGAGCTTCGACTGAACATGATCCAAAGTATCAGCTCAAATCCGCCATTTTCTTTTTCGCAATGTGTTCTTACCCTTTGCAAAAATCCACATGCTTGATCCAACACCTTGGGGTCATTCAGTACTGTCTGCACAATCTGTGATGCCAGCTCCCGTGTGTTGCCTCTCAGTGTCTCATCCTGGAGCGAACGAGACGCTACTTCTGCCGTGTGTTTGCTCATGCCAAGTTTAAGTTCCGGTCCAAAGGCTATTAAACCTACACTGCCTATAACTAATGAACCCATCCACCACCATACGCGTTGGCTACGCATAAGACGTCGTACCATCTCCGGTTCACTCATATTCGTGGTCGATTCGGACGATGTGTGGAAGCTATAGTGTTGCCTGTAACAGCTCATTGCGTACGAGTTTGATACCAGACGTAGCTTGTAACGTTGACAAGTCAATGCACTTTTTATTATCAACGATAGCGCTGGTAGCCGACTGGTAGACACCATGACACGCAGCATGATATCCAACGTTTGCTGACGACGTACGTTGTGAATTATATCAATGTGAGACGGTTGTAGGATGGGACAAAAGTATCTTGGTTTTTGGATGGATTACTACGATAGAAAACTAAAATATACCCATCATATATGGAAAAATGGGACTCATGCAATCGGACAGAGAACAAAAAGTAGTAAATGACGAAAATATATCTCTTGAGCTCAAACTAATGGGACGCAACACACTGCCGCTTGTTCAAAATCCATCCATTGCACACGCATTATCCACCGTCTCAAATTACGTCTTTGGTCAACCAACGCACTGTCAATGCTTCCACAGCACTACTCGGACCCGCTCCATACCCTCAATGCATCGGACTGCTTAGCGCTGTACTTTCCCTTTCTCTGCCTCATATCTGTCGGTCATCGCACAAAAGTTTGTCTTTCTGTTTTGAATCATTCCGATACCTCCTCTGCTAATATTGCCGATTCTTTCAAGTCTCGCGCTTGCTCGTAACCCCATCTCACGAACAAACAGCTCGGCACTTCCGCGCGCTTGACGCAAGCGTCAGATTGCTGCTTCTCACTGCGCCTCGCTTGACCGTACTGAGTTGTTTGCTGTAGAAAGTGGTTCATTCCATCGCGGCGACTCAACCATCGTCCCTTTATAGTTTAAAATGTCTGGCACTGGTATTTCCAGATCACGGCAAAGCAATCACCACTTCCCGTTGCAAAGTAGGGGGGACGCTGGAGATGACGCTACACTTATTACCGAATTCCGATAGCCTGTTAACGTCAGCACGGAGCGTGACGAACGCGGATCCCAAAACACAACAGATCGGTCCTTTGAGCCAGACATCAACCATCTACAGATGAAGCAACAGCACATTTCAATGAATTAACAACGTGTTCAAAAGTAAAAGTGAGCAAACAACAGCAACAGACGCACCTTCCATCAGGCGTGTAAGCCACCGATAACACAAAGTCCTTGTGACCCTGGAAAAGCATGCGCGGCCGTGTAGTCGTGCGGCCCTGCGCACACACATCCCACAGCATAATGTTGCGATCAAGTGATCCAGAAATTACGTTCTTGCCGTCGGGTGAAAAAGCAATCGAGTACACCGAGTCACTATGGCCCTCCAACCGGTCTAGCAGTTGAGCCGTCTCCGTCTCCCAAATTCGTACAACCTTATCTAGCGATGCAGCAGCCAAAAGGCGTCCATCCGGCGATAGAGCAACCGACGTCACGCCATCTGACGGGCCACCGCTTTCGTTGCCAAATATTTTCTTGCATTGGCCATTGCGAGCATCCCAAAGACGCACCTTACGGTCGCCTGATCCAGACACAATCAGGTCGTTGACATAGTCCAAAGAATAAATTTCAGACTCATGACCAGTCATGGCCGGGCCTTCTTCATTCGAAGCAATATCCCAAACGCGGATCGTATTTTGCGGCATACCTGCAACCAACTTCGTGCAATCTGGCGAGAAGCAAACAGCACGAACGTATGCATCGTCGGCTTCGTTAGCTGGAGCATTGGACTGAGATGTAGGCGTCTGTCCGTTGGAACCAGCTGGACGAGACACGAGAAATTTGCGGTCGCCAGTCTTCACATCAAAAACCTGCGCCGTCTTGTGGCAGCCCGAAGCCATCATAGTCCCGTCAGACGAGAAACGTACGCAGCATACAACACTCTGGTGATCCATGGACTGGTGCATCTCGGCAGCCGGGCGCTCCGACTCCTGATATGACATGCTCGTCTTGGACGAGTATACGCAGCTCCAATTGAGACGACTAGCTTTCGTATTCGAGCTCTTCTGCGTAGTGTTATTACCTGAAGCCGTGGACAATGGTATCGCTGAACTCGAACTGCTACGGCTTTCACCAGGCTCACCTTCGATCTTCGTAGTGTTGGAGCCCAGGCCTTGAGATTGGCTGCCGCTAGCGGCACTGGGACTAGAATTCGTGCTAGTGGATCCCTGCTCCCGCTTCATCTTAGAGACATGGGGCAGCATTCCACTAGAGGTAGAAGTACTGCTACCAGCGGAGCTGACGGTCGCCATTGCGCCCTTGCCATTGGCGTTAAGATTCGAAATGCCGGACTCTGACCCATTAAGTTTGGATTTCTTGAGAACCGGGGGTGAGCTAACTGAGCGATCTTTGCCGTTTACTTCGCTGTTAATGCTGGGCATGCGACGAGACGAAGGCGTCGTGTTCGCATTGTTCGTGTCTAATGGACTGAGTTGTGGGGGGTGGGTTGTTGTTGCCTCCCTGTTGCGAGGCAGGTGGAAGCTGAGGAGGCTGCTGACCAAGCTGCTGCAGACTGCGTGAGGCAGGCTGGACCGGCACTACGCGCACGGGTGAACTGCCACTTCCACGCTGCTGTTGATTGGTTGCAGCTCCGACACGGCCTGAAGACGTTGCAGCCGCCACAAGATTCGACATGAGAGAAGACGAGTCGTCTTGCGTGCTACTACTAGTTGGTGGGGCACGTGAACGCTTGGCTGGCAGCTTGGCGGTCACTTGCTGTTGCGGTGCCACCTGCTGCTGAGATACTTGACCCGTCTCGAGCTGCCGACGCATACGTAGCATATCCTCCTCATACTGCTGACGAATACGACGATGATTAGCCTCAAGTGCCTTAAGTGACTGCTGAATCTGATCCATCTCGACAACCTGCGACTGGATCTTGCGCTCAACCTCCAATTGTTCCATCTTGGCCATATTAAGCTGCTGAATCGCAGCTTCGTACTCGGCCTTCACCTGGTCTAACATCTCACCCACACGACTAGTAGCCGTTGTAGCCAATTGAGGTGGGGCACCAGGATTTCCCGATGATGGACCACGAAGTTGCTGTGTCTGTGACTGCTGGGGTGGTACTGCATTTGGATTCCCACCACGTCCACGAGCAGGTCCAGGAGCGGACGAAGTATACATGACTGATCAAACTATCAAGTGTCTCTACTATACAATTCATACAACCACAAGAACAAGACAACAAATGATTAGTAAGAGGACAAAAGCAGTTAATTACCACACAGTCTCCCTCTCCCTCTCTCTCTCTCTTGATTATATATTTATATATATATATATAATATTCCAATCTAGTAAACGCTATGTGCTTGTTCATTTGTAGTATAACGTGGTGCATAGTTTTAGATAGATATCAAGAGAGAGAGAGGAGATACGTGGTGTGTGGATAGAAGATAGAAGATAGAAGAGAGAAATGTAAATGTGTTTGCAAATGTCTGTACCTCTTTCGTCGAGCGAGAGAATAAAGACCTTTTTGTTCCTACAGTCTGTTTGCTTATATATATCATATGTATATATATAATAATTAGCTTGATAATACGATTCTTTTGCCTTTGGAGGTGGCTTTAAGAGTGCGAAGTAGTTTTTTTGAGCCGAAAAAAGAGAGGGGGGGGGCAAAGCGAGAGGGGGGGAGACTCGGCAAGAGTGATGGTCTTTGCAATTCAAATGGTGGATAGCGCGTTCGCGCTCAAAGCCAGACGACTTCCAGCGACGAGACAGTAGTTCGTGGACGGACACAATAGGGAGAGAGATCGGCACTTGGCAAGATCGACAAAATTACCGTGAAATACACACAGTGGTCAACACGATAGTCTTTTTCAGTGCCAAAATATCGAAGATATGTAGGGTGGTATTTGTTTGGTCATCCCTGGTGTTGTATACTTTTTTCAACATGTACTGTTCTTTATAGTGTCATTGCGTCTTGATAATGTTCATATCTAAATGAAAAAAGACGACATTTTTTTTGTCTGTGAAAACCTTGTATTGATCCATATAGTATACAGATAATCAAAGGAATCAAGTCTTGTGTCGTCTTTTACCACAAGATTAGAAAGAGGATATGTAGTACCAACTTATTTTCATTCATTGATCTCAAGTCGAGTCCAACGCTTTTCTATCCTTTCTTTTTTGCCTGAAGACAATACTTGTGCCAATGTCAGTAGAATAGTAAAACTGATGACATCCTGTCGTAAAGTGTGAGTACTGTTATGTCCAATTGAAACAATGGTGTTTGTCATTTCGTGCCTTCCTTGTAAACATGCGCATATGAAAGCGCAAGATTCGGTATTGTATCAAAAGACTTCCACACTGCTTGCTAATCTAAACGATACTCACAAAACGTACTTCGTCCTTCTCGAATCTCACTTGCTTGTCGCATACGTAGAATGTTTACTAACATTATTGGTTGCACAATGTGCAAAAGAATCGAAAAGTGGTGGTTTTATCCTACGACAATTTCTGGTTCATTTTGAAGCGTAACACGTTTTGCGTCTTGTACATATGGCTACAGTCTAGAACAGACTTGACGTTTTGTTAAAAGGATCGTACGTATATGACGTATTAAATAAATAAATCGTATGATCCTTGGACAGACTACACAGATGGTGGCATGGTATGTAGCCATATCTCGTCCGGTGACTATAGTAAGTCTTCTGCCCATCCTGTTTCGCTTTTCTCGCCGCGTGGCGTCTTAATTCGTAAAAAAGATCCCATTTGCTTCAGTGGCGGTAGTATGATCCGTACTAGTTGTACACATTTTTTTCCAAAACGAAACGGTCTGCCTTGTCTCTCTATGATCTTGTGTAAGTCGATATCATTGTAAAGAGGTATCTTGCTAACGGTACCAACAACTGTACAACAAAAACAATAAGGCCAGTCATCTTGGTATTCTTATACTAGACGTTTTCCTCATACAGCATTTCGATCGCTTCATAGTATTGGAAGTCATTGATTCTAGCAGGAAGTTTTAAGATGGTGCGATCACTTCCATTACGAAGTGGTTATTTTAAAACTCCAGATCTTTCGGAGAATGATGAAGCAGAATTATTAGCCTGGGGTCGTTCTCTTGTGCCTGATTTAGTACGTCAGCCTGAAGTTGAGTGGACAATGCTCTATGAACGTAAAGGAATGCAATTATGTGAAGATCGACAAAAGGGTGGACTTACATACTCAATTCGATCTGTAGCTACAGTCCGTGCGACTCTAGATGATGTGATGGATATTTTCTTAGCACAGAATACAATGGACTATCGATCACTCATGCAATTACAGCTACGTGAATTCTTTACAGATGCTGCCGTGTTATTTCATAAAGAACAGAATGATTCCGAAGCTCTAAGTATTAAATGGACAGCAGCAAGGACGAAAAAAAGTGTTGCCAGTCTTGGGGGACAAGTTGGACTTGATTTCTGTCTTCTTGAGTATACAGGTGTCATTTCAGCCGATATGGTAGACACTTGTGGACCGCAGAATAACGGACTGAATACGTCTACATCTTTTTCAAATAGTCGATCAACACCTGTGGGTGTGTGTCTCTATGAATCCATTGATCAGGCAGAGTGTCCGTCGCTATACGACTCGCACAGACTTGAGCGGGCTTCAGTATCTAAATGTGGCTTTATCTTTCGTCCTCACGTGGATGACGGAGTTGTGGAAGTTACATTTGTGTGCAGCATTCGACAACCGCCTGGAGTGCGTGCAAAACGACGCTGGAATCGTGCGCTGCTGGCACATTGGGCGCAGTCTGTGAGTGGTATTGAAGAGGCCATTAGTCGTCGACGCATCTCGAAGGAACTGACGAAACGACGAGTGCCCACGTGGGTAAACGATAAAGACCGCGCATGCTGCCATTTGTGTCTAAAGACGTTTACTAATACGCGACGTAAGCATCACTGTCGAGCGTGTGGAGAGATTATTTGTCGCGCTTGTAGTGTATACAAGAGTGTGGATTTGCAGTCTGTGGGGCTCACTACACTCCGAGTGTGTAAAGCTTGCATGGATGGTACGTCGGCTACTTTGGCCGGATACGAGAAGGAGGAGGCAAATCTAAAGGCTGCGGCAGCAGTGGCTGTTGCTGCCAAAAGTGTAACAGGTGACGGCGTTGCGTTGCCAGAAGGTGTAGACAACGCTATTCTGCGAGACGCGGTGGAGGAATACGCCTTGGCTCTTCCAGGTGCCCAAGTTTCCACGGTGCCGGATCTAGTTGGTATTGCATGGCTGCAGCAGTTGGCAACACGAGACCAAGAGAGCAAGGATATGGTAAATGCGTTAATGGAGCGACTTCGGATAGATTTTCAGGGGAAGGATGATGGCGGAACGACCGAGGAGCAGGTAGACATTTACGACACTCTTTGCGACCTAGCTGCGCAGACTTTGGCGTGCAAATATGCTGTCGTTAGTCTGGTAGACGAGAATCGCCAGTGGTTCAAGAGTGCTGTAAACGTTAAAGAGTCTGAGGTGCCGCGTGACTTTAGCTTTTGTGAATATCCAGTGCGTGATCAACGACCACTTGTGGTGATGGACACTTTGCGGGACCCACGATTCAAGACGAACCCGTTCGTCACTGGTCCACTCGGTGTGCGATTTTTAGCTGGAGCACCTCTTTTTACGGTGGACAATGAATGTGTTGGTGCAGTGTGTGTGCTGGACACGGCACCTCGTGAATCGCTGCAGGAGTCGCAGATCGCAACTATGCAGAATTTGGCACACCTGGCGATGGTTATGGTGCAGGAGCGACGAGAGGCTCAGAGTAAAGTTGCGCGTGCCATGGTATCATCTCAGTTGGTGCCGGCGCGTCAGAACGGTGGTCAAATTACTAATACTGCTGGATCCTCGGATCTCGTGCCACTCAGCAGCTACTCAGAGACGTCCATGGTCATACAGGGTCGGACACAGCAGAAGGAAGATCTGGCACTCAAGGAGCAGATGATTCAGTTGCTGCAGAAGGCATCACAGGTACGCGACCAGGTGAATTTGCAGACACACAAGCAGCAGGCAGGGCTCCAGAGCTCTGCCGAATAGACGGCCAGCCACGCATTATCACATCATAGAGCATTACCGGCTCTTTTTACGACGACGGCGCGACGTACACACAGGAACACTTAAAAGAGGGGGAGAATAGTTGAACTTATCCGCACAAATGATACATATGCACGAAACGTAACGTTTCCATAGCGTACAGCAAATGACTCATTGCAATGAACCGTCGTTGTCGTAGCAAGAAAGTGCTCATGTATCGCCAAATTGCAGGTCCTGCCGTGTACAATGGTCCAGGCGCGTCGCAGTAGTCAGATGCACCAAAGCACTAATTCACTGAACAAATGATTTTTATTACACGGTTCTTCTACCTGTAAGGTGTCAGCGTTCATGCTACGTCGTTGTAGCAGCCAAATAGGAGATAAAAAAACACACGTGCACCTTATACACGTTGCAGCAGTCGAAAAAAAAGACGTTAGAACACGGCGATATCGAACTAGCAACACCTTGAATTGTATCTATCCGTTCGTCTATCAGCAGATAACCCCACCGTTATTACGTCACTGGACGTCCTTCCATGACAATTTCAAAGAGCTCCTCCCTCCTCACGTCACGTACTCGAATCAACCGTCACACCTTGTCCAATGGACGATTAAATCCACCACGACGATTCATATATTGACGATACTCTCGTTTCGTATCCCGTCGTACTGTACCAACAGCTGGACCCTTGACATTTTCCTCAACATTTTTTCCTTTCGTCGAGTCAAAGTCTTCAAATCCCAAAAGTAGCTTCATCTGTTCTTCTTCACATAACTGAGACATGGCATTGGGTTTGTCATTCGGCTCAATTTTGGGTTCCTCAGCTCTATGTATCGACACAAAACATCGTACCATGGTCATTAATTTAGGTTTTCTGAGCAATATGAAGCCCAATATAAGAAAAAACACCAAACCTTTCCGTATCACTGGGTCTACATGACGTCGAGAGGACAGCAGTAGAACGTTTATGAGACTCAAGTATCGGTGATCGACTGCGGCTATAGGAACGTCGACGACGACGGCGCCGTTCAATACTGCGACTTCTACTTCTACCTCGGCTTCTACTGCGACTTCGATGGCTTCTACCACGGCTACGAGATGCTGATCGGGAAGGAGAGTGCGATGAAGACTTGGATCGAGGACGTCTGCGTCGATGGGATGAAGTATTACGGCGACGACGACGGCCTAAACTGTCTAGAGATCCACTTCGACTACGTGGCATTTGGAATAAGTGGTTTCGACTCAATATATGGTAAATTTGTGTAGTACTTACTATCGTGTTGACGTTTGTAGTAATTTGGAGGAATGGAGTCGTAGTCATTGATATCATGATATTCTAGAGTTTTTTTTTTATGTAGTATACTATTAGTTATGGCTGATACTACTACTAGCCAAGTTTTTTTGGGACAATATATGATCACGCATGAAACCTACATTGACGACGCCTTTCAAATTGTACTGAAACCACGTGCTGATTGTGAAACGTCTGAACGCGACAATTACCCAACGAAAGATGAGTTATTGTGGCATACGATCGTCGGACAGGAAACGACAGAAGAGAAAGTTGACTGTACAATGTATTAGTTAATTTTTGCTTCATCCACAGCACTTTCTTACATGTTGTATGTAACGTGACCTCGTGACCTGGCTTAAGCGCTTTTGTCACATGCATTGCAATATTGCTCGTAGCTCAGGTGGACAATAAAACTTATTCGTTTTTGCAAGTTATTTAGTCTTACAGTCGCAAAATGGGTGGTGGTGCTGGGTTGATTGTATCTATTATTTTTGGCAAACGCAATCTTTTCCATACAAGTTATGATAGAATAGTGCTGTTACAACGTGTCAAGGTCTGTTGTAACAGTATTAAACGGATCTGACAGGTAATATGATGTCAGAGGTGTCTGAAAACATGTAGGTTTTGGGATTTAAATGAGTATTAGATGCACGTTATCAAAAGTTGACGCATATTTAGTGTGAATGACGTAAAAGTTCTCATCGAGTATCCTTGTAACACTTTGATGAGTCTGTGCATGAGGTTGTTAGAAAAAATGCTCGTATCTTTTCTTTATTCAAAAGCTGGTACAATGCTGAGGCCACCAGAACGCTTACTCACGCAATCATTATATCGTGGCGGACACTGTGCCGACCAGGATTTTTGTCAATACTTTATCGGATGCGAAGCTTGATGCAACGCCAATTGGCACAAGACTACCATTTACTTCATCACCATGCATAAAGCATAGCAGCTGTGAAATGTTTTGTGGTTGTTCGCGACTAGTATAGCTGAAATCTATTCACTTGCATCATTACAGCAGAAGCTTCCTGGTCTGTGGCTGCATTGTTTATCGTTATCAGTATGTTGCAATGGATATGATCGAGTGGATAGTCATGTAGCCTATCCTGAAACGCTGATGAAGATTTTGGTGGATGTTGACTCGCTGTCACATCTTAAGATCAGCCGTTTCAGATTCGAGAGGACCTTATTAAAGGTGGACGTTACTGAACCTTGCATGTGTTTTATAAGATAGATAGGTCATGTCAACTCGTGGCTTGTCATTTGTCTTTTCCTTTAATTAATTGTATGTTCTTTCTGAATAGTCAGGCTGTTCAATGTTTGCTAATCTAGAGAAAGGCAATTGGTAAAGGACTATTCGTGATGCAACCTCCTATTGTATAAGTGTGTATGAGCAGTTGAAAGCAAATCTTGCACGTTTTGTCGAAACAAATCTGCATTTGCACTGGCTGGGCTGGAAAAATATAAGCAATGCATGAGTCAGTTTTTCTCCGATCGTCTGGTCCTAGCATGGTGCAGGTAGTCTCGCAATTAGGGTCCGTTGTTGTCAGCACGGACTTAGTTGCTCGTCAGTATCAGCGAGTACACATGTAAACAAGTCGGTGGTACCGCTTGAGACGATTTGAATTGCAACGTCATCTGTTCGGTATTTCAGCTTCAATGGTGGCTTCAACTAAAATCAGGCGGCTTCTTCGTTTGACCAGCTAATTCAGCAAATAACTTAAGCAAAACAAGTACACTAAAGTAGGATCATTGCCGTTGAAAAACAAAGAGGTTCTATCTATGATTATTGGTAGTAATGTCGTCTTATATACTTTGATGAGCGATATATTGTCAACGGAAGGTACTAACGCATGTTTTAATATGTGACGAAATAAATAGGACAAAAGCCAAAAGACGTACAGAAACGCGACCGCATCAATGTTGTAAACTGCCCTCTAACGCATGATCGTATGCGACATGATAATTATGACGATACATGGACGGCAAAGAAATGTCGACCACGAAAAAACAATGTGACACGATAGTGACAAAAGTTAACGCCTATTGACTATAACTATTGTCGGCAAGATATTCAGCTAGTGCTCAAGAGCTCAACTCGATTGCGACAGGATTCACAATGAGTGACTACTAGAGAAGAAAACAATCGGAACCAAGTGACCTTTGTCCTTTGCTTTATAAAAGTCAAATACTCATAAAGTGAGCTTGTAAATCTTATCATCATCGTAACTCCAAGTGAATAACAGATGTAGGATAATTACTTCCACTTGATGTTTGTATGCATATTGTCCTATTAGGATCATGTCATCGTCAAGATATGATTTTGCTCTAATTAATTGAAGCAGTATAAACGTATTGTTTGAAGACATTGGTTTATGAACAGGGCAGAAGAACCACGTTCTTCTATCTATTACTACATGCAAGCCACAAATATCCTTTCCTCAGGCGCTAAGAAAGGCGAAAATTGAGGTACGATGACTTGGGATGTATATTAAGATTGTCTACGACAAATTTTTAGGATAGGAGATCCTAGGACGACTGGCTCTTCAGCTTTGACACGCGACAATTAAGACTCGACACTTTTCAATCAGCAAGACCCCACACACACAAACATTAAGACATCTCAATGAAGTTTACACTTCCAAAGGATGTATTTCCTACTTTAATCCTATCTCAAGATGTTCAGAATGCATTAATCAATGAAGCCGATACTGTTGTGAAAGAGATTGTTGTTGCAGGTGAAGCTTATATTAGAGAAGGTTCAAAATTAGAACACTCGTATTGGAAACATGTGCGTACAAAAGAAGGATTACGAGTCTTTCGTCAACGGAAAAGTACCATTAATCAAAGAAGTTTGGGTTCATGTTCACCTGTTATTCAAAGCCCATCATGGACACTGGATCCTTCATTATTAAGATATGGTGCTTCTCATAGTAGTGACAGGCAAATGTCAGTATCGACAAATTCTGGAATTTGTGAAGATAGTATCATGGAAAGGATGAGACCACGTGGTGTTTCGCTCATGGCATTACATGGAACAATAGATGGTACATTGGATGACTGTATGCTTGGATGTTTTACTCCTACCAATGAAGCATGGATGTTACGAAGCTCACATATTAATGATCGACTTGATGATGCCCGGATTTTAGCAACCATTCGAGGAGCTACTCGTCAAGATCCCTGTCGCTTTCTTGGCGTCAAATGGTTTGCCAAGGAACATCCAGTTATACTGACGGGTATTGTGCAGCAACGAGATTTTCTCATTCTGGAATCATCGGGCTTCACACGCGACTCAAAGGGTGAACGACTTGGGTACTTTCTCGTGCATTCCGTGACACTGCGTGAAATTCCAGAGCTTTCACACTTGGGCATTGTTCGTGGATTAATGAGCTTTTGCTATTTGTTTCGCCAGGGCGGACCTGGTAAAGTCGACGTCTTTTGTCGTGGGTTCTTTGACTCTCGTGGTGGAGTGCCAAATCGGCTATCGGTTGCAATTGCTGCCGATGCTGCAATCTGTTGTGCGAATGTTGTGGACTTGGCTTACATCAAGAAACTTCGATACCTTGTAAATAAGAACGCACACAAACATATCACAAGTCATTCTGACAAGACTCGGCCTCGTCGATGCCAAGCTTGTGACAAAAGCTTGACAAAGTTTTTGCTTCCTGTCTCGGAAATGGGTACGACCTGTCAGATATGCCACCATTTCATCTGTACAAAGTGCAGTGTGGCCAAGAAAATTACTGTGGACGTGTCAGACACTGGCGCAGTTCAGCAGTGTTTTTTTCACTTTTGCGTCAGCTGTTTGATGAAAGCAAAGCAATATTCTAGTTGGGAAATGGCAGTGAATGACTTTGAGGCATTGTCAAAATCTTTGACTGCTTCATGTTCATCCTCAGCGTCTGGGCTACCTCCAACACCTCAGACAGTCACTTACACGCGTAGTGGCAGATCTTATTCGACATGTTCTGGCACTCGTTGCGGCCAGTGACAAAAGGTTGTTATTAACGTCATGCTTGACAAGTTCACAGCAGAAATAAGTGAGACGGGTTAGTCGCGACTAAACTATCCATCACAATGCCGTTTTTGCCTTCCTGAACGGCGTTCCAGAGGAAATAACCATAACATGGTTCTAATTTAGCAGGACGAATGAAGTTCCGTTTAACGTCTAAGTACCATCGCCTTCCCTCCATTTTTCTTAAACGTTCGTACCAAAAGTTCAACTGCTAACAACTGACGACCAACATCGATCGTTGAGCGTATATCCCAAACCAATGATACATGTGGTGATAGGATGCAACGACAACCACAGCCACAGCACGTTGTGACACACATATCGCGTAAGTTTGACCTGGTGCCAGACCCGCATTTTGCTAGCCCTTGAACGCTCACCAAGTGATTTGATAGAGACTACAGCGTATACAGATTAGTACAGACCCGTGGCTTTGCTAATACTATCTTTACATATTCGATCGATATGGGCGGTACATGCCGTTGACTCGATCAAAACTACATCAGCAATCTCAATGCTGCGATCAACGACTCTGGTGTTCATCCTCGAGGGACACGAATAACAATGTTCTGACACGACACGATGCATCGATCCTTTGCTTTGCTACCATACGTCTAGAGGTTTTCAACTAGTGATACAAAAACGTCAGTAGAACACTATCCATACCACTGAAATGTTGTCATACATCGTTTTGCCATTAAGAAGCCCAGCACTCTACACTATATCGTTCTTGTAGCAACAAACGCTTCATCATCTTGTTGATACTTGTGTCACCACTTCCTGAATCTTTGTATCGCGTAGCTAACATCATAAGGCGTGCATCTGTCTAGCATTGATCCCTGCATGTGGCAAATCATATTCTATCTATGAAATAGCTAACGACCTCATGCAAACAGTAAAAGTCTGTGCATTGCGAGAAACTGGTGTTCAAAAGCGTCAATTCATTCATGCAGTCAAGTTGATCCACACATTCAGAGTCTCTCTCGATTCTCAATGAAAAGGTTATCCGTTCCACACCCACCCACAATGCATACAAGTACTCTTCTAGTCAACAACGTAAGAGAGCAAACGAATGCGAGAAGATGAACAGACTGTTGATTTCAACTTTATGAGTAACAAGATGCCCTAAGTCAAGCAAACACCGCCAGGAACAAGGTAGGTTTGAAGCCTGTTTCGTCACAAGAAACGCTCTCCTGATGATGTCCCTTGATGCTGTTTGGCATCATACGTGCCCATTGTGATACCGTAGAGGCTGTTCAAGCAGCCCGTTGAAGCCAAAGTGTGCGGTCGACAGCTGAGTAACATCCCCTAGTCTGCCTGCCACCTGCTCAACCGGTAGCCGCGCGAGAGGCATGCTCGAGACACAATCCATCCACTTTGGCTCCAGCGCGAGAGAGAATCCTCGCCAAAATGGGGCTAAGACGTAGAGTAGCTTGAGCTTGACTGCAACAATTACAGAATGGTATTCACTAAGTATAGCACATAGCAAGCTCTTTTCTCATCGGCATTACGATTCAAGATGCTTGCTTACTAGCAGTAAGACTGACGCAAAACCTAGTCGCTAGGTAACATGTTGGCACTCGTACTACTGACACAAGCACGATGGATTCTTTGCTCAATAAATGGTCATAAATGACCTCATACGATAATTTCGAGTTGATCTGCATCCATCACACGAAACACGATTTCACTCAATGAAACGACGAAACCTAACCACTAACTACACCTATCAATCAAACCCTCCAAAGCGCGAGTAGACAAAGATCTCTGGTGGCTACATACAAACCTACTACATCCATTAATTCAATCGCAAGAAATTTAACGTCACAAGTGCGTCAGTCTTGTCGACAGAACAACCATGCACGAAAATCCAGCACAGGGTCTAGTATCGAAACAAACGTCTGGAATAAAGACAGAGAGGTAGAGTGTGTGTGTGAGATACATGTACTCGTGTGCCAACGTGATAGGTCAGTCGAAAGGTTCTAGCGTATTTATAACCACCACGTGTCTCGACTCTTGTCAGAAAATTTTATACTTCTCTCCTTTTGCCATCATGTTGTCGTCGGTTTCGCTGACTATATTCTTGGTTTGGACGGCTGTTTCGTTGAATTTTGTTTGTAGTGTTGAAATATTCCTTCACTTGTCAAAAGCTTTGGAGTCCCATAGAGTAATCCATATTTGAGAGAAAAGGAGATTCCAATGAAGGTGATTCAGGTTATGATGCTCACTGCTACTGCATTTGCGACGACTACGAATGTATTAGGTGCTACTATCACTACTACTAATTCGACTGATTCGGCTCTACTTGGAGTATCCAATGAAAGTATCTCTCCATCTCGTTCTTCGGAGACTATAATGTCATTAGACTCCACTGTTGACTCTTCAACCGTGGTGACTCTTCAACCGTCGACTCTTCAACCGTCGACTCGACATTGGCTACACTAACCACTACGTCGGACTTGGCAACGTCCAGCGATTTCGCCAGTGATTCCGCCAGCGCTTCTGCTTCTGGTTCAGGCTCGTTGGAAGAGGTAGGAGACGAGGTGGGAGACGAGATAGAAAAACAAGTCACACCACCGGTCACAAAGAAGCCCGATGTGGGGCCCACTGGAAGCGGAGGAGGTGCTATTCCACCTCGTTCCGGCTCGCCGCTGCCCAGTTCGTCGGACGCAATGCCACAGGTGACAAGTACTATGAGCTCAATTGGAGTGGTCATTTTTGCTCTTGGTGCTTCCTTCTTCTTGTAAGAGAAGGAGCAATGTCCACGGATCTACGTCATTGTTAGCATTGAAGCATTCGAATACTAGTGTAGATGAAGTAGCTAAAGTTTAGGCCCACGTATCATTAACACGTATTTGCTTTTTGCCTTTGATGAAGCTATTGTGCCTGGATTCGTTTGGAAGCCGAGTCATAAGAAGAAGATAATAAAAAGTGGCAAGACACCAGAAGGCGGCTGTACTTAGTGTTCAAGCCACGTAAGTACGCCAAAATCTAAGACCAGCACAGGACGTGGTGGATGTGTCTCATAGGATGCTATCGTGAAGAAAAGCAGACGTGTTCTTGCTCGTGAGTTGCTGAGAACTTGGCTGCAAAAGCCAAGAAATACTACAAAGTGATATGGTCCTTATGTACTCCAGCGACGTGAGCATCTTGTATCTCCACGTAAAAGCAGTTGTTTTCCCCACACAACAACCAAAGTTGAAAGCAAACGCAGCTTTTGTAGTTGTCTTTGTAGGTTGAGTTTGATCATCCAAGTCGTTCTCTTTTTCCTCAACATCCTCATCGCAGCTTTCCTCACTGGGATCTGTCTCGTTATCCTGCGCAGCAGACTTTGACTTTACAAGCGCATTCCAGTTACTCTTTGTAGCCACAACAGCATCATCAAGGTTCGGCTCGCGCAGTTCACGATAGAAAGCGTCGCTTTTGAACATGCGATCATACGCCGTGCTAGACGTGGGGTCTTTCAAAAACACTAGCCGTGCTGCGTGCTCAGCAGCATGACCTATTGCGTCTTGCTGCGCACAAGTGGACGAGCAATACACATTCGTCTTACAGACAACGCATTGACGCAGTGGCTCCCCCTCAGCGACGGCAACTGCAAGTGTTTTGTCACAATGGAAACAGCTCATTGCGTGCCAGGCTATGGGCTTGATGTCCTTGGATTTGCGACGCCATACCGTCAGTCCGTACGCCGAGTTGCCCCAATTGGGCAGCGTAATATCCTCCACTAACACAAAACGGCGCTGGAGTTCCCTTTCAAAACGACTGTCACCTGTATCACCCTGCCATTCGCCAACATGCAAAATCACGTCGCCCTGAAACAACTGGACGCTGCGAACAGCCATCGCATCATCTGGTGGCGGGTAGCACAGAAACAAATTACGCCCTGCCATATCCTTCTGGCTGAGTACTTCAGGACCACCACGCCCAACAGAGCAAAAGGGAGGAACACGGCCATGGTAGGCATTTTGTTCCACACCCTCAGCGCTCGGTGGAGCCTTGTCATAAGCAACGACGTCAACGGCAGCACGTTGCAGGAGTGAGCTCCAGTAGCCAGTACCAGCGCCGACTTCAACTATTGGCGTGTACTTTGCCATCACATCCAGCGCCTCATGCGTAGGAGTAGCGTATGCATACAAGTGGCAGCACCAATCGCGGCAATTGTTGCGCCACTCCATCAGCAGCGGGTAACTAGGCATCTCCACTAGAGCTGACGATGACGTTCCCTCTGCTTCACCTCCTGTACGAGAACTGTTATTTCTCTCACGACGATAATGCTTCTTCTGCGGTTTCTTACTGCTCTTGATTCTTTTACTCGCAGCTAAACCATTGCCCTTTGGCGCCGCGACAACAGCATCCATCTCGCCATTCATACCAACGCCTTCTTTGTAAAAGAGCCGCACGCCTTCACGCAGACGTGAGTGATAAATGGCTAGCAGAGGATTGTCTCGTTCGTGCTGTGCTGCGCGACGACGCTCACGTTCAAGTTCGTCAGGTGACGTTGACGTCGCAACTGGAAGGGCTAGTGATTGAATTAGTCGAGCCGGCACATCTGAGCCAGACAGCTCACGGTTCACAAATATCTCTAATTGACACATACTATCTGGAGTAAATTGGTCCAGATCCTTCAAAAACACTTCTGGTGGAGGAACTGCACCACATGCACGTCCATACAATACGAGAGAAGCATAGTATATGTGGAAATACATTCGATCATACACGCATGCTAATGCGATCGCCAGGCAATCCCGCGATGCTGTTTCCATCGCTTGTTGCGCCTTTCGTAGCTGTGTCTGTAAATCTGATACAAGTTGTCTCTCATGGTGTAATTCCTTGACTGACTTTTGTCCATTCTGCGTACCTCCAGTAGAAAACTGTCGTTTAAAATGCAGCAACACTATTTCCAGTCGTTTCACAGCAGACGTGGTCCAGACAAGACTTTGTAAAACACTTGCTCCAATTCTTCCAAGACGAATGATTTGATACAGCATTTGCAATAGTCTTTGACCTCCACTAGGTATGGCAGCAGCATCATCCACATCTTCTCGTAGCACGATACAATGCTGTAGAACACCGTGTTGACACCTGAGACAGTGAGCATTTTCAATCACGTCCGTCCTGTGCTTTTCAATGTCATCTATACTTTCTTTTAAGCCCAATGATTTTGATCCATTGCTACATGAACAGCCAGGGACATTACAAGCTCTCAAAGCACAAGTATCTGGTAATACAAGAGCCAAACGCTTTAGCACGAGTTCATGAGCGTCCATCTCGTCCTTCGATACATTTCCATTGGTCGTGATACAATCCAGTAGCTTAAAACGAGCCAAAGCTGGATTCAAAGAGTGCTCGCTAACTGTTTGAATGCTCGTCAAACGGTCAAAAACCTGTCGTCGTCTTGTTTTTTTCGTTTGTTTGCGTTGTTGCACACGAGTCGCCACATCTACGTCTACATCCAGACCATATTCAGCTGCTAATGCCGCCATTTCATCTTCAATAAAAGCAATTTCATTGGCTTGAAAACTCAAGTGACCAGCCTTACGCTTTCGCGAATTGGTCATCTTGCTCTTCTTGACCATAATATTGCCACTATTGAATTGCACGACAACCATGGTGTTGAATTGGTACCATATTGCTGGTACACTCCATATATTGGCAATGGTCAATAGACCATGTTTGCAAAGAAACGCCATTACATCGACGTGGTCCAATACTCAGTTGTCATTGGCGGAAATGTTGTGACTAATTGATGTAATGTACACACAACCATCGCATCGCGTCTCAATTCAAGAGCTCCAAGTCGCCGGAGAAGCCTTGGAAGAGAAGAAATGCGAGTCCAACAAGTGGTGACAACACCATTCATTGACTCGGATCCAAACCGTCTTGTATCTACTGAAGAAGAACTGCTTCGTTTAGCACCATTACCTCATGAACGTGTTGTCTATTGGGGATCTGGTAGTCCTCAAGGTGAGAAATTGTGTTGAGGTCTTGACATCAATTTGGTGATGTTTCTAACTCTGTTTGACGTGTTGTTACACTGACCACCTTCCTTCCTTCTTCTTCTTCATGTTCTTGTAGCATGGCGTATTCTTATTGCACTAGAGGAGAAGAAACTTCCATACCGAAGTGTCTGTGTTAGTTTTTCCAGTGGTGTGCTCAAATCATCGTTCTTTCGTACGCTTAATCCACGAATGCGTATTCCTGTTCTAGTGGAACCAGTCGAGTTACAGTCCGACAAATCCAATGATGATCATCAACATGAAGTTCTGGAAACATTACCACCCAAAAGCAGAGTAGCAGAGGCAGCGATGGGTATTTCTCGACTCATGACGCAGCAGTCTTTGTCACAGTATCGCACAATCGTGTACGAGTCATGCGCAATCTTGGAATATCTAGAGAAAAAATACTACACAGCACCTTGTATGCCAGTATCAACAGCTCTCTATGCAGTCGCACAGTCACGTCTGCATGAAGCAAATGAGATATTGTCGGTTGTTGGTGACTTGGTAGTATATTTGCGTCGGTTTCCACACGAAAAGCGGAATCCAGTGGTGGTAAATGCCAAATGGGCAGTAGTTGAAGGTGAATTGAGTCTCTGGGAAGCCTATTTGGATGGACATCAGTTCCTCGTCGACTCGAATGTGCCGTATTTATGCGATTTCACGCTTTTTACGAATATCGCATATGCTGTCCGATGTGGTTTGCAACTTGATGGCCTCTATCCACGTCTAGCAATGTTCTACGTGCGCATGTGTGCACGTGGATCGATTGACACGACGTGGCCACCACACTGGCGAACAACCTTTGGCTCAAAAGTCCTTACCAAAACATGTGGTCATTGTGGAGGAAGAGCTGATCAACCTTGTGTTTGTAAAGAGCAGCCAGTGGCGTTGACATCCGTTCCTTTCATTCCTCACTAGTCCTTGTAATTGATTGACGATCATGGGACACTAGCGCGTCATATTGAAGCCAACGTTACCTACGAAACATAACGTTAATCAGACACAACAGTGGTTGCAGAGTAGCGTAACTTGACAACGAATGCAAACAATACAGATTTGTTCAGTCCATTTCTATCATTTTTGTCCATACTTTGCACTGTTTTCTCTGATGCGTCGTTGATAATGGACCTTCTTATAGCATTATGGATGCATATCGTGTCCTACGTAAGCTACAGCTCCTCTTTGATGCATTAGTTTCGTACCTACAAGCTGCAAAACACTCTACTTTCCTTTGTAAGCATTCGTATACATTGATTTCATACTAAATGATGCAAAGAGCAAATAGCTGTCACCAGGCATTATTAATTCTATACGAGCAACTTAATCACTTCAACTTCAACTTCGACCGTTCCTAAACATCATAACTTCAATTTACCATATTTAATGTCTACCACACAATATAACTTCCCTACCAGGTAACACTCTCTACACACTAAAAACATGGCCAATATGCTGACTTTAGAAGCTGAACCAGGGTTTGAGACTGCTTTAAGTCTCATTCCTCCTGCACCACGTGCAATGGAAGATAATGTAGAACCAGTGTCTAACGATAGAGAAAAGAATGTAGATGAGACTGAACTTAAAATATCCGAGAAAAAGACACTTGTAGACCTTGCACAGGACGTTTCCAACTGGACATTGCACTCGGATCACGATCTCCACGCGTTTCTCAAGCGATATTCATCGGAATTATTCACACGGACAAAGGACTTGGAAAATAGTGTACGAGACATTGCAGCCGATGCAGATTCCGCTCAAGTTCGTCTTAAGAATACGTTTAATCAGTTTTTAATGCTGTCAAACAATCAGTTTATTGAAAATCGCGTCTACGATGAAGAACAGGAAGATTTCTTTCATCTAGAGAGCAGCAATAGTAACAGTAACAGCAATAATGTAGCGACTGTGGAGAAGGAGATGGACAAGAAGAAAAACGAGCAGGAGACGACGGCAGAAGTGATGGAAGGACCGAGTGGGACGAGTCATGGATCAACATCCGTAACGACGTTAACGACGTCACCATCGACGACGTTGGAGAAGGAAGGAGATACAAAAGCTGCAGCAGAGTCGATTGTAACAAAGTATCGATCGGCTTTGGAGATGGGGATGGAAGCTATGAAACTTTTTGTCATGATGGATGAAGACGATAAGGATGATACAAATGACACGACGTTGTCGCAGTTTGATACGGTGCTGGATATTTATAATGAACGTCCATTGCCATTTGTTATTGGTACCAGAGAATTCTTGGAAGATGAAACACTTGGATTAGGTGCAGCACCTGAGGAAGAGGAGTCGGATAGTGACAGTAGTTCGAGCTATACATCGTCCTATAGTAGTTCAGACTCGGGGTCGGATTCTAAATCGGACTCGGAATCATTGTCCAATGCGTCGCAAAAATCAAGTAATAGACGAGCGTCGCATTCGCGCTCACGCTATCGATCGAGCTCGGAAGAGCCGGATGAAGCGTTAGGTGCCGAGCAATCGACTAGACGACGTGCGAATTCTGATGAGAGTGACACGAGTGGGTTATTTGGTCGTCCGCCTATGAGTGAACCTTCTCGACGACGTGCGGACTCCGATGAAAGCGATACAAGCGGACTCTTTGGTCGCCCGTCTGCAGCTGCATCGGCTATACCGCAGCTGAAAGCTTCATTGTCGCGTAGTTCCCTCCGACGCCCTGTGTTTGATGATGACAAGAAAGAGAGCAATAACAGTGACTGGACGAGTGACAGTGATGATGATGGCAAGAAGATGCCGATGCGCAAGCAGAGCACGGCGAGCCGCCGCGGTCATGAAGCACCACCTCCTTTTGCTGTTCCCGTATCTGCAAGAAAGAACCAATATCTGGATAGCTCAGACGAAGAGAGCGATGCTGGCCTATTTGGATTGGCTCCTACAAGCAAGCCGCGGGTGTTTGCCACCGATGAGGCAGAGGCATTAAGTCAGCGTAACACTTCAAAACAGCCGAATACACGACGATCTGATTCGTTTGATTCGTCATCTTCAGACGAGGACAAAGGAATGTTTGGAGCAAGCGTGGAAAAGAAAGCTCCGACAGCCGAAGTTCCACGGCAGAGGTTTCGTTTACCGCCTATGGATGCGACAACATCAAGACGGACGAGTGAGTTGGAGTCGAAGCAGAGCATTTTGTCAAGTGATAGTGATGCAGAATCTACGACGAGTGGCCTTTTTGGACGACCGTCCGGTGCTGTACGAGACAAGAAGAAGAATCCTGCCAATCATTCTGTATTTCCAGCATCACAGCAATCTCGGCATCTTGATTTTTTTGACGACAGTAGTGATGACGATGATGATGGTGGACTATTTGGTGCTGCACCAGCGATACCGAGTACACCAGTTGTGCAGCCTGTGGTATCTACCCCACGGCGCTCTACGTATTCTAATAGCAGCAGTGACGATGACGGAAATGGTGGGGATTTATTTGGTGCTACCCCTACATCTGCTCGTGGGACGACAGCAGCTCCTTCAGTATCAGCTTCTCGTTTAAAACCGGTACAACGTGCACCTCAAAGCGGCCTATTTGGTGAGAGTGATAGTGATGACAGTGACGATAGCGATATCAGTGAAGATAGTGATGGTGGCGGCCCATTTGGTGCAAAAAAGGCAGTCACCAAAGCTGCTCCACCAGTGGCTGCTTCGAGGCCATCACTTACCGTTAAACAGAATGCCAGTGACAGCGACAACGGTGAAGGCTTTAGACTTCCGCAGGCAACCAAGTCTAACGCTACCACGCCGATCGCAGCCGTGCCAACACAGACCCGACAATCACGTGTGCTTAGTGACTCCAGTGACTCAGACAAAGGTGGTTTGTTTGGAGCACCACCCTCGCAATCTGCCCCGGTGTCATCGCCAATGCCAGCTCCTATTTCAGCACCGATAGCTGCGACGACTGCCTCTGTGCCACCTGCTAACCCTTTCGTTCATCCGCAAGATTCCTCCGATGACGATAGTGATGATTGGAGCGATGATGATGACGGTGGCCTGTTTGGTATGGCAACGTCAAAGCCAATCCCTGCAAAACCAGCAGCAGCAGCTCCAGTACCAGCCACACGTAGGGCCCCTGATTCTGCTCCAACGCAAGTTGTGGCTCCAACGGAATCGCCGGCAGGCATTTCTGTACACCCACCAATTCTCAGTGCTGCTGCTCGACTGCGTGCCGCTGAGTCCTCCTCGGATTCCGATTCTGATTCTGACTGGGATGGTGGGCTCTTTGGGCCTTCAAAGAAGTAATCACATACGAGCTGGAAGCAGTAGACGAAAATGCATATTGAATTCTGTGGCTGAAGAAAAAAACTTGCAGTATTTTGACTGGTTGGATCAATTTGTAGAGATTGTCGCTGCTCACTTGCTTGAGCCCCGCTGTTGTATGATAGCTGCGGCGTCATAATGACTTGCACTTTTTGCCTGGAAGATTTCGTTTCAAACATGAGGTTGCCTCAACCAAACAATACTAAGCGATCAAAGCACACGAACACATCATTGGGCTGATGTGTGTCCCTAATCAATAGTACAATTCATCGAAACCTGAAGATGGATGTCACGCAAGCGCAGTGAGCATACCTGTTGGTACCAGGCCGTGTACGAGGCACACGGATCAAAACCCGGGACTCATTGCAATGATTCTGACAACCAAGGCTTGATATAGTGGAGGGCAATGCACTGGTCGCGACGCACATGGACGCTTATTTGAGGTATGGTGAGGGGCGGAGGACACTGGGCGTCTTTTATCAAGAGGAGATGGCCTTGACAAAAGACCAGCACCCCAGGCATACTTTACTGATTCACTCGATGAATGAGATGATTGGAAGTCGTGGAAGCGCGGCATTATTGCTGTCTTCTATTGGACAAACTTTGCCTCCATCAGCGACTCGAGATGATGAGGTGCTGCAACTTTTTGGACTGTTCTGAAAGCTCTACAGGATTGACTTGGTCATGGCAATTTTCGCGTGCTAGATGTCGTCGTCACGGAGAAGAAGAGTCTTTGGATTGATCGTGTTGAGTGAGGAAAGCGGGTTCTATTTTGAAGCAAATGGATGATGCTGAAGCTCTCGCGCGGTCCAGATCTTCGTGCCTCTCGATCCTTTTTGCTGAACCGAACACTGTAGCAGTTGATTGACAACTATGGCGAAAGCGCTGCGCAATCATTTGGCCCAACAAGTCTGTCAAAGAGTAGCATCCGTCAACCGAGCTGCAGTTTCTCAAGCCGTACATTCAATCCAATGGTTTTCATTCACACACCAACATGGAGCATGCCTATCGCGCCACACGACGACTGATCGATATTGCGTGCCTGCAAACTAACAGGACTGCCGTAGCCGACATCATATAAACACGTCTTGTCCCTGGCGCTTTTGATGATCGTCATTCCTTCCAATCCATCGCATCTAGCTGTATTAACGGGTTGAGTCCTTCTACACGCTTAGTGTCGCAGTTTGCTCGGCCTTGTTTTGTTGTCGTCGTCATAAGCCGACGTCAAGTATCTGCGGCATATTTGACTACTATCCTACCTACCAACCCACACTACAATGATATCTCGTGGAATCTTTGAATGCACCGTCTTCACGAAGCAAAGAGGGATAAGAAATCGCATAGCTCCAGGTCATTGCTGGATTTCAGCATCATTTGCCTAGGGTGCATTGAGTCCTAGATTCTTTCAGACGGCAATTGTTCCATTAACTGTCTAATCTCCACGCACAAATCAATGTCAAATTGAGCCCTTGAAGCCACTGGCATATCAACAAGTGACGTGACAAATTGTCAACGCCTCATGCCACCACCCTTGACACGTACTCAAGCGAAAATGAAGATGTACACTGCTACCTGAAGACTCCTGCTGGTGCTGAAGACTGCTGATCACTGAATATCAAATCGAGAAAGCTTCTTAGACACACATTCAATGCTACCTCTTTGTCTCATGATCTGGCTCAGGCTACCATTGATAGTGAGATAGGATCTGCTTGAGTATCAGACGTGGCTTCAAGGTATCACAACTAGCGTTTGTTGCGACCACCCTGTATCCAGAACGGTGTCAAGAGCAGCGACGTGGTCTTGCGATGTCGGGTATAGCAATGGCATGGCTGGATCAATTGACAGATTTGCGTACATGACGATAGTCAAGACCAAGCGTAGCACGACTTTTTCTGTCGTCTAGAATGGGACATCTTTTTCGGAGTGTTCGCGTGCTAATTGTGCTTTCGTCTTCGGCTCAATTTCCAATTCGCCTTGTTCTCCGTACACGAGCTACCGTTCATTCATACCGTTTTGCGTTCGTGGATGTTGGTCCTGCTTCGCCTCACACTATTGATACTAGTCACTGCATTGGCATCCTCCAAGACGGATGCAACCAACTCGTACCCGATCATTCTGGTTAACGGCTTCAGCGGTTGGGGTCGCGATGAATTACTGGGATTCCGATACTGGGGTGGCATTCAAGGAGACTTTCAAAATGAACTGATAGCTGCTGGCTACACAGTTTATACAGCATCGGTGGGACCATTTTCCAGTAATTGGGACCGTGCCTGCGAGCTATACGCTATCATCAAAGGTGGTCATGTCGACTATGGTCAAAATCACTCGGCGACTCACAAGCATCTTCGCTTCGGACGCCATCATACGGGACTATACCCGAAATGGGGCACGACCAACTTTGATGGTTCAATTAACAAGGTTCACCTTGTCGGGCATAGTATGGGTGGTCAGACCATTCGAATGCTAACTCAATTGCTCAACTACGGCTCCAAGGGTGCACCAATCGAAGAAGCTCCATCATCGCACCCTCTTTTCATGGGAGGAAAGAACTGGGTGCATTCAATCACGACCATCTCGTCGCCCAACCAGGGAACTACTTTAGCCGACGCTGTCTCTTCAATTGGAAATTTTGTCAAGGACTTGCTCGTAGATTTGCTCAGTGTACTTGGCATTCTTAAAGATAGTACCAAGATGATTTACGATGCGAAATTGGATCAGTGGGGTATCACTACCAAACAAGCAGGTGAAACTCTACTAGCATACCTCGATCGTGTTTTCTCTAGTAGTGTCTTTGATTCAAGCATTCAAGACACGTGTCTCTGGAGTTTATCAATGCGTGGAGCAAAGGAGGAAGCGACGTGGGTCAAGACATTACGTGACGTCTATTACTACAGCTACGCTACCATTGATACGCATAATACGAAAGACTTGTTCTTTCGGCAAGTTTCGTTGCCCAATCTATTGACCATGTTGTTACCTCTCGACCCATTTGCAGTCTTTCTCGGTGGACGGTATGCACCTGACAAACTCAACCTCTCGACCGATTGGCAACCCAATGATGGTCTCGTCAACACGATTTCAATGGGTTCCGATGGTATTGCAAGTACTGTAACCTTCAATGGTTCTTCACAACTGGGTACGTGGCACAAGATGCCACAGTTGGATCGACTCGATCATCTCGATGTGATTGGCATTACACTCCATACGCAAGTGTTAGATTTGTACAAAGGTCATGCTGCGCTATTAGCGTCTTTACCAACGAGTTTCAGTGCACGGCGACTACAAGATTCCATCGTGGCAGTGAATAAACTGAATACGGCCATTGTGGAATTAACTGGAGCGACAGTCAACATGAAGACGAAAAGTGACTTGACACTCTTGTGCCAAACCGCAAAGAATCTCTATGCTCAAAATTATTGCTCAAGTATGCTCCAAGCCGCATCATGGCTTCATCTACGAAGATAAAATTTTTATTCATATAATATCATGGCATTGATCATATCGTAAGATTGGTCGTATTGCTAGATTAGAGTATGTGACTTGATAGTAATCATTATTGTATCCATTTCAACTATGATCCAGTGCTTTCAGTGCTGAACCTTACAACTCGATTATGTCGACTAGTGTAACCGATTCCGTCCTTCTTATTCCTAGTAAATATAATAACTCGAGGGCCATACGTTCTGTCCATTCTATTGTTGAATGGTTTTCATGGTCTGACTGATCAGTAGATTGCGTCCGTTATTTGAAGAAAATGATACCGGGAAATACCGGATGTCACCAGTTTTTGAAGACGACAGCTATGCTGTAATGTATTGCGTAGTGACTAGTAATAAATGACGGGCATTATAGTGCCGTCAAAATAAGATCTTGATGTAGACAGAAGGAGAGGAAACGCAGCAGTCACATTGATACAGTATGTTTCTGGAAGCGGATAATCTTAGAATACTTTCATTGTACGTAAAGCTTTCGGTACAAGACAAACGTTCTACTTCCAGATTGCAATATCGACACGAGACATAAAACGTTTGTTACTAAGCTGATAAGATCGACAGACAATCCATACCCCTTTGGTTGCGTAAGTCAATACAGAAACACACAAGAGTCGTTCGTCTGGTTCGTTTTTTTCTACTTGATATCTTAGATTGTTGCTACATGCATGTAAACAAATTGCAAATAACGATTTCAAAGGTCGTTTTGAGATCATGCAAGGCACTAGTTGAACGCAACCGAGTGCAAATTGTTAACGCCTTTGAAACTTCTGAACAACAGACTCGCTCTCAGGGGTTCTGCATTGATGATGTGCTATTTGTTGTAGGTCGTCAATGTGCCAGCAAGTCCTTGTCTTGTTCTTAGTAGTGTTACAGACTCTGCACCAATTGCGTCTTTTTCTTGTACGCAATTGCATTCAACGTCATCAAAAGAATCAATGGTCCAAAAGCTTTTGCACGTTTTCTGTCTACTCGACGTGAACACAAAAAGGACCTACAAATGTCGAGTCCACCAGCTACTGACTGCGTTAGGACGCAAGACTGCGCGTCGTGGCTTGTACTTTGATCGCTTTGTTCCTGATTGGATTCAAGGTCAATAGGATCTAATGAACAATAGCAAGAGCTTTGATCAGTTTCTTCTCATACGCGGTAGTTTCCGTCATGTGGTTCAATCATGTGGTTGTCTCACTGTTATGCAATGCACGTGAGCTCTTGCAAACCGATCGGGACGGGAGAAGAGACAGGATTGTCTATCGGTTGTATTGAATTGACTGTCTCCTTTTAACGGCTGATCATTTGCTTTCAGTATACCATTTCACTTCTGACCACTTTTTTTTCTTCTTGTCAATCTGGCTCGTCTTAGTTTACTCTAAAGCTTTCCCACAGCTATCAACGTGCGATGCGGCCCGACGACGATGATGATTTCAGCACAACAGACGCTTTTAAGACCTTACACACAATCGAATCCGTCGTCCATTGGTAGCAGTAGTAGAAGAAAAAGAAGAAGAAGAAAGAAAGAAAGAACCCTTCCTTTCTACCTTCCTTCTTCGTCTCTTGTTTTTTTCCTCCATTGATCTTTTTATATAGTAAACAATGAGCATAGGCATTATTGCAGCGATTGCAGGTGTCCTTATATTATTAGGAGTCGCTGGATTCTTTGTAAACCGCTATATGGGTGCAAAACAACATCAGGACGATGACAAGCACTTTATGCAAGACGTTTCTGTCTCCAAGGTGAATACGACTACGACTACGACTCACACGCATCATCCTTATCCTCAGCCTACGGAATCCCATCATGTATTTGAGACGAATCCTCGAAATACCCCTACGGAATACGACTTTACGACGTTAGACGTCCCATCGACAAAGGCGACGCCAGATCCATTGGCATCGTCGATTGCTATGCTCCATGCTGCTTCTAGTGGTTTTCCAAGTCCACCACCACCCGAGAAACCAGTACGATACAATTTCGATCCTGCTCAATCAACCGTCAATGGTGCGGCGCCGTCGACGTCACCTTTTAATAGAAAGGATGCTGTCCAAGCTTCACGTCCAAGTAATAGTAACTTTGAAGCCCACTCGATGGAGTTTAATGCGGTTACTGGGAGTTATGCTGAATCCTTTAACGAGTCCTACGCTGGGTCCTTTGTTGGTTCCATTGCTGGCTCGTATGCCAATTCGTTCTCTGGAACGTACAATGGACATGGAGTGCTCAATTCGTTTGATAGTAATGCTGATGATTTTGGACGAGACACTGTTGGGACAATAGCGTCAGAGGCACCTGAGCGACCAAGTCAAGTACAATCAGGTGAGGTGGAACAGTCTCACTGGATGAACGACATGCGTGGCACTAATGACAGCTACGCGATGCTCGAGTCGGGCTCCTTCGATCGCACATCGGCTCTCTCACGCTTTTCGACGGATTCGGATGTGACCAACCGCCCGACACAGACTTAAAACCAGATTGATGACGAAGGTGGAGGAGGAGGAGATGTGTATCTATAGTAACTGGTTAGAGCAGGTGTCGAAGGAGTGCTTTATTCGTGAGCTGCAGTGCCAAAGCAACGAAGTTTTAAAAAAAAGCGTGATGGGACATCAATTTTACAATCTAAGGAGTTTACGTAGCATAAGTCCACTACGAACGCGTACAAGATTGCTACATACATAACATGTAGTATGTATTTCGTTCCAAGCAGTAGTAGTCAAGCCTTCTATGTATTGCATGTGAGTGCTTCCTTATCGACGAGCTGGACCACCACGTTTCGGATGTGGAAAGTGTAGCGGTACTGAAAGCACCGCACGGTTAATCTGTTTCTTGGATGCCCCGCCATAGGTAGTAGCTTCAGCCTTCACCTTCTCAACGATACAACCAAGTTGACGAGCATATGCCTGAATCTGGATAGCAGATCTCTTTAAATCAGAGCTGACTTCTGTGAGATCCAAAGTAAAGCCATTGACAGTCAGAGCAATCACGAGTAGATACAAGCAAAGCTTGTCTTTCATGGCTTTCGATTGAAAGTACGTTGGGTAACCATTGTTGCCCTCGCTAACGTCCGTAAAGAGTTTCAAAAAGTGACGCACGACCACAAGAGGAATACCTTTCTCCTCACTAAAAGCTGGCGCTGACTTGCGTAGAGGGAAGCGTGTATTGTAAAAATCAATCATGAATGCCACATACACCACGAGACACATTTTGTTCACATCGTACGGGACAGGCAGAGACATCAAGAGTCGTGTAGGAAGCGATGCGAGGTTTAAGCGGGCCGCATACTCTGCTACACTTGTTGTCTGCAGTGCCTCAATCACCTCTTCAGCCATAACAGTTAGCGAGTCCATGACAGTGCTATCCATAACTGCAAAAACACATGCATCCATCCATCCATTCATCAAAAACACACCCAATTAGCATTTGCACACAAGACGAATCCAAAAAGACTGCAACAGGGGTCGAAACTTACACCTCGTGAGGTCATACACATGTTCAGGTGTCGGAGCGTCGACATCACATGGTGGTAAAAGAGCATTACGCGTGGCAGCAAGAGCTATTGTCTCGTTCGAGTACCTTCCATCCTGTGCACGTTCGTCATCACGTTTACGTTGTGCTGCTGATATTTTCTTCTTCAATGTCTGCGTCACAGAAGATGCACCGCTAATATTTTCAAGATCAACAACATTCTCTTGTCGATTCTTTTGCATGCGTTTGCTCTTTTTGCTCCCAAAGACTTCAACAAGATCCCGTCTTTGCTCCATGCAGGTCTTCTGTTCACCCCGATTATCATCAACCTTCTCCGACAAGTTCTTGATAGCTTGTTGCATGACATAGATCTGATTTACATTGGACAATCGCACTTCCCTTGTTTTGGTATCGTAGATACCAATTGCATAGTTTGAATAGTCATGACTTGAACCCAAGTAGCCGAAATTAGCACCCTGATACGCCACTTTCTCTACACTTGCAACAACTAATCGCTGCTTTTTTATTGGATTCTCAAACACCTCAAAGGCTAATTCCTTGCGCATATGTGGTGGAGGTGGACCATTACGAAACGTTGCTATAGAAAAACAAGATCAATAGAGTAGGAATTGTAGTAATAATGCATTAGAATACGAGATCGAAACCCTTGTGATGATGATGATGATGATGATTAGTATCATATATACATATAGTACTATTTTTCAATAGAATTTTACACATACCAACAATAGGAGCGGTACGATCAAAAGCTTCTTGATGCTGCAGATGTACTTTAACACGTTTCGTCATTTTGATTGCAAAGTGGTGGCAAAAGTACTGGTGAGGAATGGTTTGGACTTGATTCGATGCATTTATTGGTTGAAATATGAGATCAGAGACACCAAATTATCACATTTATGATTGGATATAATTCCTTACAACGTATTATCCACCAATCCACTGTCTTTCGGCTCTATACAATCATTCCATTACACAATACTCTCGATCTCTCTCGATCATGAGCTCAGATAGTGACTGTAGTATGACGTCGTGTCTGAATCTCATGCGTCGTATGCGTCCAGAGGAAATTGAGAGAGATGTGTATAATCTTACTCGTCTATTACCATCATTTGTGGATGAATTATATCAGCGTATTGATCAACCACTTCAAGTCGCAGTTGATCCTACCACTGGTCGTAAATATCTTGTTTGTGACTATAATCGAGATGGAGACTCGTATCGTTCACCATGGACAAATCAATATGATCCATTACTTGATGATGGAGAAGGATTTTATCCATCTGAGACACTCAGGAACCTTGAGATCCAGGCAAATGAGATTTTTGATGCATACCGTGAATTGTATTACCAAGGAGGTCTTTCATCCGTCTACATGTGGGATTTAGAACCTGGTTTTGCAGCTTGTTTTCTTGTTCAAAAGGATGTTTTGCATCAACGTTTTGTTGAAAAAGGATCATGGAATTCAATACATGTAATTGAAGTCCAAGAGAGCAAGGATGGACTGGATCAAGGACGAAAGAAGGCTACTTATCGTCTAACAACATCGGTCTTGCTCTATATGAAGGTAAATCGACCGGAACTTGGACATTTGTCACTGGATGGAACACTGACGAGACAAGCTGAACGGACGATGGAATATGATGATCAATTTACACATGTGTCTAATATGGGACGCATGGTCGAGGACATGGAGATTGACATGCGGGCAAGTTTAGATGGACTCTATATTGCTAAAACGCGTGAAGTGATTAATGGAATGCGTAAATTACAGCAAGGACCAACTGTGGCAAATCCATTTGTAGGAGAATTGGCAAGTGCAGTACTTAAGCACGGAGAGAAGCAGGAGCAGGAACAGCACGAACAGAAGCAGTAAAACCCAATTCTGTATGGAACTTGGCTACATTTTAGTTTGCACAAACATTTATATCCCACATTAAACCGGCTCTGATAAAGACACGAGAATTGAAATATATCATTCTGTCATGTCTATAAATGTTATTATTTATCAGACAAATGGCTACATTTGGTACATTCCATCCACTTCCATCCACTTTCATGTAAATGGCTACAGCTGTACAGATACATTGACCATCATTCTTGTGCTCCATTCCTCAAAATGCCACATCTCGAGGACTTTTTCACTCATGGTGACCATACAAACCTTTGTACTGGCTCGATCAATGCACTAGATGACGTTAAATTCAGTCATCGAGAAGATGATGATCATCATGGTGTGAAAAACAGTGGTGTCTTGTATTTATATGGACCAAAACAAGCGGGACAGACGTCGCTGTTATTACAATTTGGTTTTACGCAAGTTCAAGCTGGCAAGAACGTCGTGCTTATCATGTGTGGTGAAGCTGGCGTATCTCAAAAGCCAATGGCATCGGATATTGTACCACTTACTCCGTGTTCAGCGTGTAATCAACCAGTACAGACAGGGGCTAACAATAGTATTTGGCGTCGCATTACTATCAAGTATAGTAGTATGCATTCTGTTTTTCCGCTGTATTCATATTTTATGTCGACGTGTATGATTCATACTATATGTATACTAAATATGATACATCGCGACAATTCTACTATGTATATGGTTTAACTATTCATATATTTTCATATGAATAGGATAAGAACTATACATAGTACTCATACTATACATGCTTCATACACTACATATAGTATTCATACTTAGTCATATAGTATTCATACCAGTATGAGTAGTACTCATACTCTACTATTCATATTATATTATTCATACTATTTTACATAGTATACTACTAACTGTATGATGTCTTCATGCCTAGATACCTTCGTAATAATGCAGAGCTACAGCGATATCTCTGTTCATTTCATGGAATGGATACAAAGAACCCATCAGTCTTGTTAATTGATGGATTTGAGCAATTCTTTGCTACTTTGGAGCATAACAGGTGACAACAAGAATTCGCGATCAGGACGTTTGAGTATCAGTTTACTATGGAATTGATAGTATGTAGCAACTAATTTGTTCATGCGGTTGATACTAGTGACATGGGCAATGTGTATCAGACACTGGCATTTCTGCTTGAAGCTCAGGATTATATGAAGATATCAACAGGCTTTGGAATGACGGTCGTGACTGGACATTGGGATGCATTTGTACTTGGAAATCGACCGTTACTACGTCGATGGTGTCGATTCGTGGAGCTCGTGTCGAGTGAGGAAGAACCTAATGTCTTTATCATGCGTGAAGGCGTGGAGGAGAAGGATGTTCATGTGGATAAAGAAGTTGCAAGGACACAAGTGAAGTACATGTTTGCACCAGAAACTAGTGGAACTTTTCAACTATTACACGTGCAAACACGTTCAGAGTGAAGTGGGGCGGGGGGTATCATTCCTCTGCTTTTTTTATCGGTTTAAATATGCGGGGGTTGCTGGTGGCTAACTGTCATGTTCACTTGTTTTTCCTACGCTACTTATCATACCTCGCTTGCTGCCTGGTCGTGTTCGTTCTACCCTCTTTCTGAGTTCGTTATTCAGTCGTCTTCGTGACTTCTCGTGCGCTAGTGCCAGCTAATGACCTGTCTTCTGTAATCGGTGAGTTTAATGAGTTGGCTCGTCCGTTGCTTTCACATCCAGCTAGCTTTGCGGAAGACGCAGGCGTACTTGGAGCAGAAGAATTCTCCTGACGAGTTTTTAACCACCCATTAACTCGCACAGTCTTCAGCTGCTCAGATCAGTCGATATCGATGACAGATACGTTAGTCGTGAGTACTAGCAAGTATCGATAAAGACCATTACATACCTCGGTAATCAGTTTCTTAACGTGATCGGAGAGCTGGTAATTCTCTTGAATCCGCATGAGGACTTCAAAATATTCGTCCATCGTTCGACGTGAGGCTGGACTTGATCCGTCAAGCAAATCACCAACCTAGTCGACAATATCACGTCCTTAACAAGAAGAAGCAAGGCAGAATACCAGTCGTACAGCAGCATACGCACCAAGTTCAGAAGTCTACATGCTGCCTCGATTATTTCAGATTGAGGATGTATTTCGTCGTCAAGCATCATCGCAACGCAGACGTGCATAATGTTTTCGGTAAGCAGTTGCCGCCGAAAAAGCTCACCAATGTAGCGCACATTTTGCAACATACACTTCCGTCGCCACGAATGTTGCGTGGTTGCGTTAGTTTCCATTTTCTTGTTGATCAAGTGCAATGGTTGACTCCCAGGTTCTTCGATAAGAGATTCATAGCACTTGGTAAGAAGAATCCGCCGAAAATTAATGGTCTTTGCGCCGTCTTTAAACTCGGGTGTCCGCTTTGACATTTCCATACACAATTTAGCATAAGAATCGCTGTCGTAACACATCAATAGCAGTTACAGGTATGAAGTTGTACAAAACAAGCTACGACATTCGAGCAATACCTCAACTCTGGGTTTGCTATTGCGTGGTCAAACACTTGGCCAATGATTTCTTGAAGCGTATGTATGCAGCTGACCCTGATGCTCATGAAGGATTCCAGGATGGAGTCAATAGTGTTTGGTTTGACATCGTCCAGCAATCTGTGAAAACCACAATGAGAAAAACACCACCGCCAATCACTACACACATCGATCAACTCGTATGTTCTTCACCTAATTTGAACGTACGTGGCAATACGGCGCCTAGCAATAATAGCTTCCTCAACTGGATTAACCGGTTCGACAATAGAGAGATTACTCTTGCCATCAAAGCCTTCTGTACTTGCCTCAGTAGGTGGACCCGTATACAGACCCATATTCATGGCCGCCGAATATTCACTTGGATTAAAGTAACGTACTAGAGACGCGTCATACGACATGATGTTTCCATGTAACTGACGATTCTTGTCCTTTTTGTATTTCTTGCTTTTGTTTTCAGCCATGATAACATCTGCACCAATGGTATCTGCCCATGTAAAGTTTTCCGGCATCATTTGAAACAGTGGCTGGAACTATGAACAAATGAAAAACAACAACAAAACAAGACACCATCCATTGAAAATTCAATCCATTTTGATATCCCACAATATGCATATCCATCAAAGTATCCATCATCAAAAAATGACAATGATATGGAATCCTAAGAATCCACAGAGAGAGAGAAGAAGTATAGACTACAGACGAACCTGTAAAAGTTCTGCGATCGTGTATACAAATCGGCCCTTTACTTGATCCCCAATTTTCTAGAAAATACCACAAGATGAAATCCTCATTATCAAATGATCCATGTGTTTACATCATCACGAAACAACGCATTCGTTTGTCCACGTACTTTTAAAGGTCTTGGATTCCGTACAACGTCTGGGATACCTTGTATCACGTAATCACCTAATGGTTGAAACTAGATATTTTTTTTATCAATCATCATGATTACATCATCTTTTGTCAAAATTAACAACAATAATAACAATTACAATAGCACAATTCTGGGTTTATACCGCTAATAAATAGCTCTTGGAGTAGATAAACCGGTCCTGTATAGGTGAATATCCTTCCTATAACAAAATATAAAAATAACAATCACATCAAAAGATAACATTTTAGCCATTTTAGCCATTTTAGCCATTTTTATCGGTCAAAAAAAAATCCATCAACATGAAAAATAATATCTTTTTTTCCGTTATCGCACATACACAACAACTGGATATTCCATGGTTCTCGCTTTGCATCACCTCGTCGTTTGATTCCATTGGACGTTCGAATAATGGTTTCTTCACTAGCACGGACGTCTCACTTTCCATTTTCTTTGTATCTACATTACTATAGACAGGAGCTACTGCCACTGGCAAGGAATGACGCGGTGAAGTGATGGCAACGGACGTGGCAAAACTAGTTTGTAAAAGGTGATCCAAAGAGCATTAGAAATGAGAAGAAGCGACAATATTACAATAGAAAGACGTGGATAGCAATCACAACACCATACGTTGGAGGGATCCACTCGCCTGCGTTCGGGTTGAGCTTGGACATTGGAGTGGGGGGGATTCAAATGTTGATACAAATATCACGTTGAATGGATGAAAGAGGAGTAGATTGGATAAAAGTAGGCGATATTGTCGAACGGAGAAGATTGGATAAAAGTAGGCGATATTTTTTGTCGAACGCGATAATTTGAATGGAGTTGATATCGAAATTGAGTACAACGTGGGTTAGAAAATTACAATCGAGTTTCGAGATTGCATATTTCGTGGATAAAAGTAACCGGATCTACGAAATACCGAAAAAAATGGGTTTAATGATCTATAAAGTGAAAAATCTCCCTTAATTCCATTGATGAGACACTCTGGAAAGATAGTAAGACCCAAACCGTGGACAGTCGCATGAATGTTGCTACAGTTTAGGACGTGAAACGTTAACGGGATTGAAGCTGTAAAAGTTACCGAAATGTTGTACGTATGGAGTCACGAGTTCAAGGTCGTAAACAAACCGGTGTATATCTTGTTTTTGTTTTTTTTTTTTCCTTTCCTTTTAAAAAAAAAAGTAAAAAGAGGGGGGGGGGGTGTCACTCTTAGCTATGCTTCAACTCAAGGTAGGATGATGATAACATATTCTAATGTCTTCTGCTTTTGTCAAGTGAAAACAAGGCACAGTGTTGCTACATACCGACAAATACTACAACTGCTGCCATACACTCAACTGCTACAAATGTCCAACATACGAAATAAAGACCTTGGGTAATCCTCTATTGTGTGATTTCACTTGAGTTTCTTGACTTTCATCTTCAGATCTTGTCTCTTTTTCTTTCAATTCGATCCAACTTTCTTGATATCGACAAGTTGTGACGAGAAACCACAAGTCACGACATCATTATCCATGGATCATTTCCTTGAGGCAGACACATTCGTGTAAGTTCCTTTCCTCTTTGTAGCTTTAATCTATAGAGATAGTAAGTAGTACATCCATTGTCCTTTCGTCCTATGTAGGTGAGATTGTTGACGTATTTCATGCTTGATTAGATCTACTATATTACGCGATCTTTTACTCACAAACTTACGGCTTCCATAGAAAGAACGAGAGAAACCTTATTGTAAAATTTAATCGACCTTTTGTGGTGTAATAATCTCCCTAGGTCAGTCACATTTACGTGTATATTTGATTCCGACAGTGATTTAACCGCATAAAAGCCTACAAATTAGCATACTTCAATCTTGTCGCATGTATTATTAGATATGGATTATGCCATCAACAGGGTCTTTTTAAAAGCATATTCCTTGGTTTATGTGTAAAACCAGTACAGACATAAGGCCGCAAGCACCCATCCCCTAAAGTATCCAGATGGCGTAATCAACGTGGCATAATCGCCAGCTTGACGGAACGCACTGGTCCTACAATACTTGTTAAGACTGTCAATTTGTTTGTATGACATTTGTATGCCCATTTCAGCTGTAACTGAGAGAAGCTTTGATCTCTCTAACTCTTTTGCTTGCATCCATGTGTGACGACAATACACACAACACACACACACACTAACTAAAAGAGGATTCTAAGAAGTGGTTAGGTAAATCCAGTACCAGCTGTTTTATTTTTTGACAGCAGTCCATGTCTCGTCTGTCGCTTTCCAGTGTTCGAAATGATCAACATGATTGATTATCGACTGAATGTATACCAAAATATGCCACAATCACCTCACAACGTGTCACTCTGTCTCTTAGTGCGTACAAGCTCGTCTTTATTTCCATGACTGTCATTCACTCTCAAATTTTCTCGCTACGTGCACGATCAATATCGATTGAATAATCCCAATCGCGCTCTCCATCACTGTCTCTGAACTCTTCGTGTTGTTCTCTTTTTTATTTCGTGCACTTCCATCTCAATTGAATGTCAAACCCAGACAAGAAATCACAGCAGTATCTCGACATGGAACATGGTGGGACCACGAAACAAATTGGGCTTGAGTCAGGTCAAGCTCTTTTAGCCAATGGTCCTGCTGCCATGCATGAATATGTTGCAACACGATTAGAAGCGTCATTAGGAGGTGAACTCCCACAGATGGAAGTTCGTTTTACGGATCTATGTGTCTCTGCTGACATTACTCTTGTCGAAGACGATAAGAACTCGACGGATTTACCAACACTCTGGAATACCGTACGAAAGGCCGTGGCAGGTCTTGGTCGGAAAAAGCAGATGGTGCATCGGGAAATTCTCAAGAACGTGAGTGGAACGTTCCGTCCTGGTTCCATGACCCTTTTATTAGGTCAACCTGGATCCGGGAAATCAGCGTTCATGAAAGTGCTTAGTGGTCGTTTCCCATTGGCTAAAAATATCACTCTCTCCGGTACCATGACCTATAACGGCTTACCACAGCCAACCATTACGTCCCAACTCGCGCAATTTGTCTCGTATGTGCCACAATATGATAAGCACTTTCCTACGTTAACTGTTCGTGAGACATTAGAATATGCAAATGAATTTACTGGTGGGGAACTCAAACGTCGAGCAGTGGATCTCTTGACACAAGGAACCAAGGAGGAGGAGAATGTCTACGCTCAAGCACTTGTTCAAGCACTGTTTACGCATTATCCAGACGTGATTGTCACGCAGCTTGGATTAACGAATTGTCAAGATACAATTGTTGGTGATGCACTCGTACGTGGTGTTTCGGGTGGTGAGAGGAAGCGTGTGACAACGGGAGAAATGGAATTTGGTATGAAATACATGACTTTGATGGATGAAATTAGTACGGGACTCGACAGTGCTGCAACATTTGATATTATCAATACGCAACGAAGTATTGCACATTGTTATCACAAGACAGTTGTGATTGCATTATTACAACCAGCACCTGAAGTTGTTGCTCTTTTTGATGATTTAATGATTCTCAATGCTGGTCAAGTCATGTATCATGGTCCAATGAAGGACGTGGTGCCTTATTTTGCAAGTTTAGGCTTTGAATGTCCACAGGGACGTGATGTAGCGGATTTTTTGATGGATCTAGGCACGAAACAACAATTTCAATATGAAGTTGACGTACGTATACCGAATTACATTCATCCTCATGATCCAAGTGAATTTGCCAGTGCTTTTCGTGACTCGGACATTTATCGAAGCAATATGCAAAGACTGGAGGAACCAACCAGTGAAAAGCTCGTGCACTATGCTGAGAAACACATGAAACCAATGCCGGAATTCCATCAGTCGTTTCAAGCTGGTGCCTTGACGCTACTTCGCCGTCAAATGTTTATTATTGGACGCAACAAGTCGTACGTCTTTGGTCGTGCTCTCATGATTACGGTCATGGGTCTCTTGTATGCAACTACGTTTTTCCAATTTGATCCGACGGAGATTCAAGTCGTAATGGGTATTATCTTTGCCGGTACATTGTTCTTGTCACTCGGTCAAGCTTCACAGCTACCTACGTTCATTGCAGCACGTGAGATCTTTTACAAACAACGTGGTGCCAATTTTTATCGGACCGCTAGCTATGTGTTTGCCAACTCGGTGAGTCAGCTACCACTATGCACCGCAGAGACTCTTATCTTTGGTACACTTGTCTATTGGATGTGCGGGTTTGTATCCGAGATTGTCGAGTTTCTGCTCTTCCTGCTCGTCCTGTTCATGACAAACTTTGGACTCGGCTCGTTCTTTTTCTTTCTGACGGCTGCAGCTCCTGATATTAACATTGCGACACCCATTTCAATGGCATCGACGCTGATCTTCATTATCTTTGCCGGCTTTATCATTACGGAGAGTCAGATTCCCAGCTATTTCATGTGGCTGTACTGGATCACTCCCGTGTCTTGGTCGCTACGTGCACTTGCTATTATTGAGTACCGATCGAAAACCTTGGATGTTTGTGTGTACGGAGATGTAGACTACTGCGCTACGGAAGGTGCTACGATGGGGACGTACTATTTGGAGTTGTTTGACCTCAAGACGGAGAAGATTTGGATATTTTACTGTATAATCTACATGGCAGTCTTTTACGTGGTTTGCATGACTCTTGGCTACTTGGCGCTAGAGTACAAACGCTACGAGACGCCCGCGAATGTTGGTGCTGTTGCTAAAACCATGGAAGAGGATGGCAGCTATCGACTTGTGAGCACACCTAGAAGCAGCAATCCGGAAAGATCTCCGACTCCTAGTGAGGTGATGGTGGATGTGTCATCGCGGAACACAACTTTTACGCCAGTAACGGTTGCGTTCAAGAACCTCCGCTACTCGGTGCCTAAGCCGTCGAACCCTAAGGAATCAATTGAACTTCTTAAGGGAATTAGTGGATTTGCTCTTCCTGGCAAGATGACTGCTCTCATGGGCTCATCAGGTGCTGGTAAGACGACGCTGATGGATGTGATTGCTCACCGAAAGACTGGCGGTACAATCTCTGGTCAGATTCTGTTCAACGGCTATGAGGCAAACGAGTTGACAGTTCGTCGATGCACGGGCTACTGTGAGCAAATGGACATTCATTCGGAAGCGGCAACGATTCGCGAAGCACTTACGTTTAGCGCTTTCTTGCGTCAGGACAGTAGTGTACCGGACAGCGCCAAGTATGACTCGGTCGAAGAGTGTTTGACTTTGCTCGATATGCACGAGATCGCCGACAGGATTATTCGTGGTAGCTCGACTGAGCAGATGAAGCGTTTGACAATTGGAGTAGAGCTGGCAGCACAACCAAGTGTGTTGTTTTTGGATGAACCAACAAGTGGTTTAGACGCTCGTTCTGCCAAGGTTATCATGGATGGAGTTCGCAAAGTTGCTGACTCTGGACGTACGATCGTCTGTACCATTCACCAACCTTCATCTGAAGTGTTTTTCCTGTTTGACAGTCTGCTGCTCCTTAAGCGTGGAGGTGAGACGGTGTATTTTGGTGATTTGGGTCACAAGTGCAAGCACCTAGTGGAATACTTTGAAGCACTGCCTGGTACATCACCATTGCCACCCAAGTACAACCCTGCAACGTGGATGCTTGAGTGCATTGGTGCTGGTATGTCGAACAATTCCGCCGATGAAGTGGACTTTGTCTCGACATTCAAGGCGAGCGAGCTGAGCCAAAAGCTAGATCTCGCACTTTCACACGAAGGAATTGGCGTGCCGTCTCTTACTATTCCCGAACTGATTTTTGCCACAAAACGTGCTGCTTCCTCAATGACACAAATGCGTTTTGTCGTAAAACGTTTCTTTGACATGTACTGGCGCTCCCCGACGTACAATCTCACGCGAGTTGGTATGTCTGTGTTTCTAGCCTTGCTCTTTGGCGTGACATTTACTGAAGCCAAGTACGAAACGTTTCAGGGTTTGAATTCCGGTATGGGCATGTTGTTCATGTCGACATTGTTTAACGGTATGATTTCGTTTCAATGTGTACTCTCGGTTGCCTCAGCTGATCGTGCCGCTTTCTACCGTGAACGTGCTTCCCAAACGTACAATGCCTTTTGGTACTTTGTCGGTTCTACGGTTGTGGAAATTCCCTATGTCTTTGGTGGTACCTTGGTCTATACGTCCATTTTCTTTCCATTGGTTCAGTTTACGGGCTTTTACATTTTCATCATGTATTGGATCAATACGTCCTTATTGATTCTCATGCTCACGTACATGGGACAAATGTTTGTCTACTTGTTGCCAAGTGAAGAAGTCGCGGGCATTATTGGCATTATGGTGAATTCCATCTTTTTTCTCTTTATGGGGTTCAGTCCACCTGCTGATCTCATTCCTCAAGGATACAAGTGGCTCTATACGATTACACCTCAACGCTTTTCACTTGCTATTCTAGGTGCACTAGTGTTTGCCGATTGTCCAGATGAACCCATTTACGACCAAGGGACTGGCACATGGAGCAATGTTGGCTCGGAAATTGGGTGTCAACCGCTAGAAAATGCACCTATTTCGTCTGGTCCCATTACGGTCAAGCAATTTACTGAAGATACGTTTGGCATGAAGTATGATGAAATCTGGACGAGTTTTATTATCGTGATTGCATTTATTGTCGCATTTCGGGTGATTGCACTCGTTGGCCTACGCTTTGTCAATAGCCAGAAACGATAGATGATTATGGAGACTTGATCTGTAGGAAGGGGTTGATTATGGACTTGTGTGTGTATACATCATGACTGTATTTTCTGTATAATGATATTTTTTTTTTTTTTGAGGAAAGTTGTGTATTGTTTTATCCGGATAGAGAAGGTTGTTGTTTTTTTTTATTTTGGTCAAAAGTGCGTTTTTTTGTGTTTTTTTTTTGTTTTGGGGGATTTAGAGAAAATAGGTAATCATATGTCACCATTCGTTTGAACCAGTCATCGCGTTGGATAATATCCGGATTTGAGTTTACGGCGATTTGCGAGTAAGGTATTTATATTTGAATGGCGACAAAGCGTTTCGCCATTCAATCACCATTGACAACAGACTTCATGGGTTTAAATACAACGAATGCATCGGGTTCGGATAATACTATCAAGTATCATCTAGTAGAAGCTGAAGAGGTGAATCATTATAAGCCACCAATACAATCTCTTACGATACGTTGTGCAAAACCTTTTCGAAAAAGTAAATTCAATTGGTCTCACTATGATGCAATGGAACGTGAAGAAACGTTTGAGACAAACAAACAGTTTGAGACAAAAAATCCATTGCATTGGCAAAGGTATGGAAAAAAAAATCCGGCTTTTCATGATAATCGAGATCCATTGGGACATAATACTGGACAACGTGTTGAAAGACGGGGGAGACGAGAGGAAGATCAGCATGGATATTTTTATAATGGTGTTTATATACCGACTCCTGATTTTAAAGTCACGGCACAATGGGCAAAAAGCCAAATGTAAGTTGGATATTATCTGGATATTATCGTGTTTTTGTTAAGGGATTCAATGACTTTTTTTTATTATATCTCATGCACTAACATGGATGGATTTTATCTTTTGGTTTTTTGTGTGTGTGTGTATATCGAAATTATTTAGTGAATTTTATTTTACATCGGATAATTTGGTCCGTGATATTTTCTTACGTCAACATATGGATGTTGATGGTTATGTTCCATTGGCTTTTGTCGGTAGTTTTCAAGCTGTTTATTCCATTCATCAGGATTATCCATCACTTTTTGATGCAATGAAAGACTCGGAGACTCTTGAATTGGATCAAGCGAATGAAAAAATTCGATTACGTCATGAGTGGAAGAAGTGGATTTGGCCAAATGCGACGGGTGGCTATGGAGTACCTCGATACATTAAACAGACGACTGAAAACATCAAGACGACCTAGATACTTTTTTTTGTTTTCAAGATGGAAGAAGTGTCAAGTACATGAATGTGCTTGGGTGACGTGAGAGAGAAGAGAGAGAGAAGAGAGTGAGGTCGTTTGTCGTGGTGGTGAAAGTTTATTCTTTTGTCGTTGAGCTACGAAAGCAGAGAGAAGGTGAGGGAGGTACCGAGAGAAAAGGAGAGGATAGACTGCAGAAGAGAGAACCAAAAAATTGATTTGAGTTATCTTACGCTTGTTTCTTATGCTGAAGTTATCAGGGCAGTGTTTTTTTTGGCGGATAGAGCTGCTCGTACTTGGCATTGGAATTTCATACTAGGCGGTGATTTTTATCGTTTTTTTTTCACGTAGATATCGATCGATCTGATGCAAGTTCATGTCCATTGATACTTTAGTCAGCACTGACGGCGATATTAAAGTATCTTGGAATCAAGATTCGTCATCGCTTTGGTGTCGTGTTAGCTCCTTAGTTTTTAGCAGATGATGAACCTTGTAATGACACTTTGCTCTGTTGGTTTTTGAGAAAGTTATCGTCAACGAATGAAAGTCGTTCAGCGTGGACGAGACACTCTCCTGGCCTGCTATCTTCAGTCCATTCGCCCTTGTCAGGTCGACAGCAATTTAGCTCGCGACAGATACTGAATTCTTGGAAGCCACATTGTCTTATTCAGCTGTTCAAAAGAGGCAGATGAACACCTAGATAAAAATCGCTAGTGATCAAAAGGTTCAAGCCTGTTTCACTTCCAGTGTTGGAAGAGGTCCTTGCATCCGAAGCACAGCAGCAACAGGTAAGCCTTGTTCTCGTTCCGGTAGCCTGATACCGTTTTTATGCGGTGTATATACGATATTGCGGGCGTACAGCGTATCGAGTTTTGCAACAGAGCTTAGTATGTGTACCATCGTCCGTGATTAACGCACACGAAAAAAAGATGGACTGTGGCAAATAAACAAGCAGTAGCATCGACAAGATCACGTGATAGTGACGTGTATAATGTCTACTCATCGAAAGCAATGATTTGCACAATCGACTACTTCCCACCGCAGTAGCAAACTGAAATTCCTGTCATACGTGCAAAGTCGTCTTGTAAAAGTAAAAACCATTGCAAAACCTCTCCGACCTCGTAAGCAAAGCCACGAAACAAAGATAATGTGTCGGGTATATTGAAGCTACTAGTTCATGCTGATTGACGTCCAACCGTCTTGCCATGATGGCATTCCTTGTCATCCTCACACATCATTTGAACTTGTTTTACATATCAATCTTTCCAACTCACACTTTGTAGCATGAACAATCAAAACAAACACGTGCTTCATCTCCAATATCGTCCATCATTCATCTCGAGCTCATGACCACAAAAGTAAAAACAGCAGCAGCAGCCACTCATCATTCCATCACTCATCCTTCCATGAGTAAAAAAAAACTCTTCTCTCTCTCTCAGCTCTTACAATGTCTTCGTGTCAATTTTTTCCATCAATACTCGACCAAAAAGCCACCACCTCTTCATTATCTTCTGTCTCATCTTCATCATCGTCTGTCTCTGTCTCATCTTCATCTTCTTCTTGTGTCTCTCTTTTTCTCTTCTCTTGACTGTGCGTTTTGACATATTTTTGCGTGGATTTTGCTCGTCGATGAGCTTTTTGACGACGTAAACGTTCAATCTTTTGATTACGTTTACTGGATAATCCATTATAATAATCATCCAATTTCTCCATCAATAGGTTTCGAGCAATGCGACGATTTCCATCCAATGACCGTGTTTTTTGAGTCCGGACTTGAATGCCCGTGGGTTTATGTGTCAATAAGACACAATTACGTACTTTATTGATCTTTTGACCACCTTTACCTAATAATAACAATAATAATAATTTACTATAATAACAATAATAATATTGACACAAATATCATAATGAATTAATTAGGAAAAGCAATAGAAATAGAAATGAATCATTTTAGAAATGAATACATTGTATCGTACCTGATCCTTTAATAAACGATTCGTGGAGATCGCTCTCTTGTAGTTGAATATCAATCCACTGAGTCAAAGACGACGTTGAAGAATGGAAGAGATGATTGTAGACGGTCGATATGATACGTCGTTGATGGATTGAGACGATGGATAGAAATGAAGGAGATGATAAGCGCATTTTTAAATGGAATAATAAAAGACGATGTTTATATGACATATGATACGTTTCTGATCAATTCGGGAGATCAAACCTGTGAAAGAACATACTAATGGACGCCAGCCTGTGAAAATGCTTACTACTTATCTAAAATTTGCTCAAACAAAACGTTATAAAACATAAATATGAGGAAAATAGACTCGTTGACATACAAATGTTGCAATAGAGACTTTCAACACGAACCAAATTGTTCATTTTTCTTCCTTTCGCATACATTTCAAAAGTGTTAACCAATTCTCACGTGTCAGTTACACTATGATTCAGATAATATACCACGCATACAAAAAGTCAAGCATATACGTATTCTCTCTAAAATATATAAAAGACCATACATTTGTTCACCCAAGTCGTCTGTACATGTCTCAACGATTATAATTCCTTTTACATAAACCAGTCCTTTTTGTTATCAACCATAACTATAACTCCTAGCACAACTATAACCTCTCCTCCTCCTACTACTTCACGTAATATATGTATATATATTATACCACCAATACTATATAATGCAGACAGAGAAGGCATCAATTGTTCAAGTCTATTCCAGTCCGACCATGACAACCAAGTTACCAAGACCAAGCACCTCCTCCTCCTCCTCCTCACTACCACCACCACGTCATCTCCATACAACCACAAGACAAGACGATCGATCAAGTGTTCCAACAATCGTCACAAAACCTCGTCTTCCTCGTGGTCGTCGTCGTCTATTACAGGATGAAGAAGAACGAAAAGCAAGACGTAAAGCACAGTGTAAATTAAATCAACGTCGATATCGTGCACGACAGCGAGGATTGATTAGTAAACTCTCACTGGAGACGGATGTATGGCATAAACATTTACAGGATTTACGGGAATATCGAGATTTTCTACATGCGTATTTTGCTCCATGTGTTTGGATTAAGGACGATCGACGATCACTTCTTGTGGCGAATTATTATTTACGGACATTTCGAGCTGGTTTTACACTCCATTCAACGGAATCAAGTTCATTACAAGATAATTTCATACGATTAGTATGTGCACCAGGACTTGTGACACAAGGAGCAATGACAGACGGGATTGAAGCACTTTTATTGCAATTGAAACGATATACGTCCTATCATGGTACATTTGAGATGCAACCACAGGATGTTGAGATGATTTATGCACCACGACAACAGCAGCAGCAACAGCAAGAGCAGGAGCAAGATGAGGAGGATTGTGTGGAAGAAAAAGTAAGCTGGATTGTACAGGCAAAAGGAAGAGTCAAGTTACGAATCTCACGGGATACACTGATGCTTGTGTATCCCCATGTCATGCGGCATTACGACAGACTTGCACAACGTGTAATGGGACAGACAATTGAGCCGGAATTCACAACGACTTTTTACTTTGATGCTTGTGCAAGAGTGACGAAATTGGATCACCATGTTGACTTTGCTGGAGCTTTTTTTCGCTTACTAGAGAGTCCTGAGGATGTGGCTATGCTGCTGGAAGGCGCGTTGATTTCGCCTTTTTCCGAGCTGGGATTAGATCCACAAGATACGGCAGCAGAGACAGCACTTACACGAGGATGCAAGCAGCTCAGTCTTAAGTATATTCTCCTGTAATAGAGCAGGACTCATGTTTGCTGCAAACCTTGCAGTGACACGGTAGTAACAAGTAAAGTAGTTGATTTAGCACATGATGTGAAGAAAGAGAAAGAAGGGGCGGACAACCTGCAATTTACATGCAATTTTGGTCTGCTTTTATGCTGCTAGCACAACCTCAGGCAAACAGTACATTCCGTTGCGGTCACTTGCTTACTCCTTTTTGTAATAGTTGGCCGGCACAAAGGGCATCGTACTAATGACAGCCTTCTGCGTCTTGTTGCGTGCCTTGACATGCAGCTCCGTACCCAACTTACTCGAGCTCTTGTCCACATAGGCCATACCAATAGCTTTCTTGAGCGATGGGCTAAACGTACCACTCGTCACATGACCCACAACCTTGTCGTCTGCGTCAAAGAGCTTGGCGCCTTCACGCGCTGCTGCTCCGTCAACCACAAAGCCAACGCGTTTCTTCGTCGCTGTCTTGTTTTTTATCTGATCCATAATGATTGCATGGCCAGGGAATCCTCCTTCTTCCCGACGACGCTTACCAATTGTCCAAGCTAGCATAGCTTCAACCGGCGTCGTTTCGGCCGTAATATCATGACCATGAAGACATAAACCTGCTTCAAGACGGAGACTATCACGAGCTCCAAGACCTGCTTCCAATACACGTTCATCTTGCAATAATGCACGGAAAAACGTTTCGGCGTCTTTGCTCGGTACTGAAATTTCAAATCCATCCTCTCCCGTGTAGCCACAACGTGTTAGAATTACATCCACGACCTTACCATCTTGTAGTTTTAATGGAGTATAAACACCATGCATAAACTCCAGATCCTTCAACGTAACAGTAGGATGAAGTGTCTCCATGATATCAACAGCACCAGGACCTTGAAGTGCCACAAGAGCACGATCTTGCATACGTTCAATGATTGCATCACCTTTAAACTTCTCCAGCCGTTTTTGCATATGTAAGAGATCAATCTCTTGATTACCTGCGTTTACCACGACGTACACGTGGTCATCATAGCGACTGATGACGCAATCATCCATGATCCCACCCTTATCATTGGTAATCAAACTAAGCTTAGCTTCTCCAGTCTCAAGTCCCTGGAGATCACCTACAACAACCGTTTCCAGAAATTCCAGTCGATCGTTGCCTGTGATACGTACTTGTCCCATATGTGAAACGTCAAAAAGGGATGCTTTGCCCTGTTCACGTGTATGCAAATGAGACTGTAGGACACCAGCTGAATATTGTACGGGCATGGCGTAACCGCCAAATGGGACCATTTTCCCACCAAGTGAGACGTGTAAATCATATAAAGGTGTTTTCTTAAGCTTTAGAGAAGAAGAAGAAGAAATAAAGCGACGATGGAATTGACGAGTGATGGTGGATGAACGTAACATGGTTATCGACTTAATGGAACAATGGTGAATAAAATGACTGGAGCACACGGGACCTGGAGTCGTATAGGATGCCGTTATGTCGTTTTCGTCCTAGGTACGCACGTACTTTTATAGTTCGAATACCCAGAGTTGACACTAACTCCTCTCTCTATAATAGCAAAGCCTTTTTTTTACAATTTTCGAAAAAGAATCGACTTTCTCGATCACGCGAGCATGGGCTTGAACTTGCTTAATGTGTTGAATTCTGCCCCTTGCGCGTAATATGGTTATTTTATATCCAGTTGAGTCAATGGCTGCAATACGTCATGGGCATTTCATCGTCAGTCAATGCTTGAAAATGTCGGCAAATTATCGTTGAAGCAGTCGATAAGTCGACAATGTTCGAGGTTATTCCAAGCTGGCCTTGCTTGGTTTTTGACTATGGCAATCAGCTGATTTGAGTTGTCGTTGTGTGTCAAACTTTCTCATAGCTTATAGACCAAGCGTACAGGTCCTTACAACCCAGGTAGTAGCAAGCTGTCTCACGTGAAGCGTTCCATGCAGGGCGTTAATCTCAGCTGAACTAGTTAAATTAGCTTCACGAAGGACTACATCCAGTTCAAATTGTTTGAGCGCTTTTTAAGGTGCTGTTAGCGAAGAAACAAGTAAGACGAGTTACTGGAATCGTCCGAGGTCGTATCACCTCCTTGGATTCAAGTAGATTAATCTTCTTGGGCATACAAAATGTGTCGTAGTACTGACCCGTTTGCTATTTCAGCCATGTAAAGTGTCTTGTGTGGATCTTCAACGAGAACTACAATGATGCCACAGTCTTGCTTCATAGTGTGACTGTCACGATGCTTCGTCTCGGTGAGTAATACACAAGTAACGCCTAATAAATTGGTCCTAACCATTCTCAACAGTTACAAGAACAGCATGCACGAACGATCAAAGTATGTTTTATAGTCTTGAAGCAATGTCTTGTTTTCTACAAGGTGGCGTTACGTGCTTGCTAGTAAGTGTTCAGCTCAGAAATTGCGTAGACACACCATTGGTCACCTCTGAGGTAGTGAACTCTCCGCTTCTCGTCATATAGTTTATGATGATGTCCTCAAAATTATTGGCCCTAAACAAAAGCGTCTCGTATTGCACACGCTTACGTTGACGTCACCTTGTTTGATACTAGCGTTTTGTGTATGAGCGACAGTGAGGTCCACGTATGTGTACAAATTATCGTGATCGTGTACAAATTATCGTGATCGTGTTCAATTTGATGTGACACTGCAGCGCAGTACCGTTGTCACGGGTAAAAGCAAGAATTAGCTAGCGATGGCAGACCATTAAGAAACCGATTGCTCGGTTCAAATACGTTCTTTCAAGGATATGTGAAGAAGACGCCAGCCCCGCCGTGACTGTAGCTATTCCTGCTCCTTTCTACTGGTAGTGTCCAACAATCAGTTGCGTTTGTTTAAGAATGCCATCAAGAAAGACGATCGTTTCATGGTCCGACGGCGATGGTATTTCATTCCTAACCTCTGTAGTACTACTACTAGTTTAGCTAAAGGAGAACCAAAGCGTTGCAACATGTAATGAGAGCGTGGTTGTCGTCCGACAGTCAGGTATGGGCAGACATTGACGCAGATAAAAATACGGCTGAACGACTAACATACATCGTTCACTCTGTTGGTCGTCACGAACGAACAACACATGCAAGTCTTTCTCTCTTGAAAAGTTTGCTGTTAGAGGGCAACTTTGCAGTAGGTATTAGCTAGAGCCGATTCCAGAACCAAGGTTGTCATTACAGGAATGCTACAAATTGAAGATGGGCGGTGTTCCATATCAAAAGATTCATTCGCGTAGTGAGAAGGGTCCGACTGAGCTTACCTATTGACTACGGTTGGTGCACCCTTTTCGACGTCCGATGACCGCATTACAATAAAGCTATTGAAACATTGACATTGCCAAGGTTGTGCGAATGGAGTCTACGACTACTTTGTGTAAATCATTGCGGGACTGCTACAAGCTAGAGTATTATCACTCATGCATAACTTTGTTACCGGTTGGCTTGATAACAATGCACAAGAAACTGCGTGTACTATATTTTGGTATGGGGTGTAGACTTTGTAGGCCACTAGAATAGAGGTTAGCACAGCTGAGCTCTTGAAGGTAGGAGATAGTTAAGCAAGTTCAGTTAGTTCAGCGAACTGTATGAAATCAGACAGCAACAACTTATATGTGCTATTATGAAAAGACAACCCCTCGTTTTTTTCGATCGTGTATATCATCATGCTTTCGAAGCTGCTGGTCTTCTAAACGATAATGTTCCTCCTGATTAATCTACAAGCCTCTATCTCCTCTTTCAAGTCAAGGCAGACTGAACTTTTCTCAATATCGGAGAACCGTTAAAGCGTCTCAGAAAATGGTTAACATAACTAGCATCTAGCGACAGCACGATTTGTTGTATTCGTTTAGTCAGCTGCATGACTTGCGTATCGCTGACTCCTGTACGTGCTCAACGACAACGCGGAAACTCTGTGGTATACGGCAGAGTGGCCTGTCCGTCCGACGTCGAAAAACTGAAACGGCCGTATTCGCGCAAGCTCAATTACTCGGTGTGTATCTGGACTCTTTCGCTGCATCTCGGTGGAAGATAGTACAATGTAGCTTTCATTTTCGTATTCTTTGGAAAGAAATAAAGACATCATCCTTTACCAAAGACTATGCCTCGAATGAACTGGTTGTGGCGGTGGCGACAAAACAGCACCGACGACGAGGCTACTATCTCGACTGTGGAATCCTCAGACACCAAGAAGAAGCCTGAGCACGTTGTGATCCAGTCGTCTAGTCGACCCCGTTCACAAGTACCATGTCGACATGCGTCGTGGGATGAACTCCCATCTGTGACGGCAAACAATGGACTACAACACAGCACGTGCAAACTTCGGCGTCGATTTACGATTCACGGCCTCTCTTACCGCTGTGCTAGTCATGAGGATGCAGGTTGGAACTGTAACTTCGCGCCAAAAGGTCATCATCATCATTCATGGCCCTCAGCGTCGCTAAGTCAAGGTCGCCCAAGGTCATTTGGATCAGGCCGAACCCTGCGGGCCTCCACCTTTCCACTCGTTCCGAATAATTACCCGTCAATTATTTTCATTGACTGTCCACCATAGGAACTTTACTACCTTGTTATCTGTTCATTGAAAACGCTAAAAAGACATGTAGTGTTGAAAACAAGTGGTGATACATGTTACAGGTACTTTGACTTCTAGATAGTAATATCGTTTTTATTCGTGCTGTGAGAAACAGCCTCCTACAATGACTGACCCAAGAATAATAATAACACCATCAGCCTTTAGGTCACGCTTGAAGATTTACAAATCCTTACTATTATTATAAGAAGTTGTTCATGATGACCGTTTGCAGGCCACGTAACACGTTACTTACGGTTCATATCTAACCTACCTCGTTTCAAAAAATGTGTTTTGTTTTCCGTGTTCACATATCGAGATGTAACCACCATACTGTCGTTATCATAGGAGATGAACTCTATCATCGATTGTAAACACGTCACTGTAGATATTCTTGGCCTTAGGCCGTAAGAGGTAACACTGACCGCACTCATTTCTAATGACCAGACTGTCCTAAACAATACTCTTATTGTTGCATAAGCCTATATCATCATTCATTGCCTCGTTAAGAATAGCGCCTGGCTCAATATTGTGAGCAAATCGACATGTGATGGAAGCGACATGTTGAAGTGAGTGCTGTATGGATCCAGCAGTTGGCTATAATTCTTGACAGCGATACCTCTAGATAGCGATATATAATGAAACGTGAGGATTGTTTATGTACCATACAAAAATGACTGAAATGATGCTTTTATTATAATGTTAATTAAGTCAATCCTCTTTTAATATAAATGCCGTATATACGATATGAATATATATGTATATGTGTTTACGCAAATGATTGATAACAGATATATTACAATTGTAACTAACATCTATAGGTCAATAATATAATTTACAATAGATAAATGTGCTAGATTATGAATAAGTAGCCATGTTTTTGAGAATATTAATAGGAGTATTATCGAACCATTTTTATCACAGAATGTTGGTTTTAGGTAAACCACATCGAATAACCGATTTCTGACCTACCACACAAATGACGCTGTATCAATCACCACTTGTTCAAGGCTTCCGATTCGTCATATGGCCCTTCTCACGGTCTTATTATTGGACTAGATGCTTGCAAACTTCTTCTGCTACTGCATCTCTATCTACAGTCCTCAGTGCATCTTCAAAACACAAAGCAAAGACTCGTAAGAAACAGTCACGTTTAATTACGCTGCCTGTATTTTGGCCAATCAAAGGTGTCTCTGAACCTCCTCAATTACGTCCCCATGAGATAGACATTGTAAACCGTCTGTTTAAAGTAGACAGTACATTGATCACGACAACGTCGGATCCGACCGACCTTCCAGAGTGGAACGTTCCGGAAATCGCCTTTGCCGGTCGTTCAAATGCTGGCAAATCGTCCCTGATTAACGCTTTGACCGGTCAGAGGACACTTGTGAAGACATCAAAGACACCTGGACGGACACAGCAATTGCATTTTCTCAGTGTAGGGGGTAAAAAGGTAGTTTGCCAATCTTGTCGCTTGTGGACATGCCCGGCTTTGGTTTTGCGACGGCCCCCAAAAAAGTGGTGGACGAATGGCACACGCTTGTAGGTGGCTATGTGGACAACCGGCGTGGTAACAACCTGAAGACGACAATGCTACTAATTGACGCACGACGAGGTTTGGGTCCGGCTGATCATGACTTTATGGATTTCCTGCACGACCTGGGGGCGCTGTATCAGGTGGTGTTTACCAAGGTGGATACAGTCAACCGAACAGAACTCGAGAAACAGATTGAAAAGGCAAGAGATGTGGCACTGAATGCAAAGCGAATGGTATGTATGATGGAGGACACTTGGTAGACAAAGGTAGACACTTGTATTTGATTTGACTGATAGTTGTGTGTTGTGTTTGTTGTAATGGTGTGGTAGAGTATGAACCCGGTTATCCAAGTGACGAGTGTGAAAGAACGATTTGGTATCAAGGAGTTGCAGCGTCAACTTGTGAGCATGACAGGGCTGCTAGCAAATCAGCGTCTATAAATGATCAAGAGGAAACTTTGTAACAAATGAGTATAGCTGTACTCTTACGTATGGGGTCATGTGCTCAATAGGTCAAAAATGTAGCTGACATGGCGTTTGTGCTACAAAGCTGCAGCACCCTAGCCCATCATCACCTACGTCGACAATCGCAAGCAAATCTTTGCTGATGATGGAGACGAAAAAAAACAAATCTGCCGCGAGTCAATGTAGCAACATTGTTGAAGCCGTGGGTAGATCAATGTGTGAGGTATCTGTGAGAAGCGGCCATTGCTAAGACCCTGGACGTCAGTAGACCCTGTTCATAACATATATCACTATTCACATTAATACCAGATTGCAGCTCCACTAGGTCTATACGGCTTGTCTGCGCTGGTTTTTGAGCCAGAGAACGATCTGAAGTCGAAGTATGTGCTCTGCCGTCTTACGGTTGTGCACATCGTTACACAGAAACTATTTGCTCCTTTTCTCAAGTTCTTATTTGGACTACTGGTTTGGAGAATAGACGATTCTCGAGCGCTTTTTTTTTCGATGAAGATATGAATGACAGAGACGTGTAAAGTAGAGAAGCTTCCAATTATTCATACTAGATGCGTGTCTACTGGGTGTTTTGGCGTGCAAAATTTTAGATAATGCTGTGGTCGAGCAACTTGCTGACAGGAGACGTCAAATAGAGCAAAGTGCTAGATGCTTATTTTTTTGTCGTCCAGCGGCTAGACGCTGCAAAGACATTAGGGCTAATGCTAACGATAAGCGATCAGTCGCTAGTATGTTGTTGCTGTATGTTGGCATAAGAATATCGGAAGAGCAACGTGGTCAAAGTCATCAGATATCTTGAAATGATCTACCAAATCAATCGTTCAGGTACATTGTTATGAAGCTTGGAGCGGCGAAACCCTCAAGTTATAATGTTCTTGGCAGACACAAATTCTATCGTTATGAGCAGTCTAGCTCGTGATGATGTATCTGCTTTATATACCTTGCTGAATACCTCAGCACACAAAAATAAAAATTTCCATCAAGCTTTGACGTGCCAGGTTTCAAGGAAGAGGTTTGATTAGCGGGTTTAAGTTATACAAGTGAGATATACAAGTGAGATCATCGACATAATGTCATGAAGACTTGCTGTTGTGACAGGAAGCACCGACCCTTGTCATGCAATTTGCGTCAATCTGACATCAAGAATGGAACCCAGGGTTTTCATCATCAAGTGCTGCTTGTGCCGCCTTAAGAACACGCCTTACACCGTTTGGACGCTGATGACTGAAAATTTCTCTAGTCTACTCGAGTTTTCCAAGAATGTCCTCATCGCGAAACAAAAACAATTCATCTTGACCAAATTAGCCACAGCTTCAACCATACAAAGCATGTTGTAACTAGCTTCATAAATGGCCTATCTCTAGTAACAACAACTAACAACACAATTGCATGCATGTGCTCAACATACTCTTTAAACGGTAAGCATTAATTATAGCAAATGTAGCTAGCTACCTCTTGCAAGCCCATTGATTCTAGCCAAAACATTTGCCGATTCGTTTAAGACGGCGGTACCACCGGCGTAAATGCCTTACGCGGTGGGTTCTGAGGCGCCGTCTTTGACTTCCTCAAATTGAACATTGACTGCTTCGTCGATAACATTTTATCCATCTTTTTCTTCACGCGGCGTGCATAATCCTCGTCAACATCGTTGAAATTCTTCAACGTACGCTCTTGCACCGGCTTGGAAGCATTCACAAGCGAGATGGCGATATTTTCCGTCAGTCGTTCGCGCGCTTCTTCATCCAGCACTTTGTGGTAGAAAACACGAACTTGTGTAAGATTGTCGTCGTAAGCGGACGAGTACTTATCAACCACGGAATGTTCTCCTTCGTACGCGTTATAGCGAAGTGACTCATCTTCTTGCGGTCCACCTAAGCTGTTGGGAAAGTACGTCGGTGCGTCGCCCATGTTACCGTTCACCACAAATGGCCCATCCCGCTGGTACGTTTGCGGTTCCTTCAGTGGCCGATTTACCGGAATCTGCTGGTAGTTTTTACCCAAACGATGACGTAACGTGTCCGGGTAGGAAAACAAACGTCCTTGCAGCATTTTGTCAGGTGATGCCCCAACTCCAGGAACCATGTGTGATGGAGAAAATGCAAGCTGCTCAATCTCAGCAAAGTAGTTGACCGGGTTCCTGTTCAATACCATACGCCCGACTTCTTTCAGTGGAAAATCACCATGTGGCCATACCTTCGTTACGTCAAACGCAATAAACTTATGTTCCTTCGCTTGTTCAGGAGTCATTGTCTGAATGTACAACGTCCACGACGGGAAATCACCACCCTCGATGGCTTCGAACAAGTCTCGATTTGCGTAGTCTGGGTCGGCACCAGCCAGAACAGCAGCATCGTTTACAGCCAAATTACGGATACCCTGGTCCGTCTTAAAATGATACTTCACGTAAGTCAGCTTACCCTCGCTGTTGTAATTGGCAAACGTGTTACTGCCGTAGCCATTCATGAAGCGGTAGCCATCTGGGATTCCACGATCCGAGAAAAGCCACGTCTGCATGTGCAGTGACTCTGGACGTAGTGAAAAGAAATCCCACACCATGTTGGCATCTTTCAAGTGTGAAGCGGGCAGACGTTTCTGCGAGTGGATGAAGCTTGGAAAGAGTATTGGGTCGCGAATGAAGAAAATCGGCGTGTTGTTGCACACGAGATCCCAATTGCCTTCTTCCGTGTAAAATTTAAGAGCGAAGCCGCGTGGGTCGCGCATTGTGTCAGCACTACCAGATTCGCCCGTTACGAACGAAAAACGAGCTGCAACGGGTGTGCGCTTACCAACCTCCGAGAACATCTTCGTACATGTAAACTCGGTAATCTCGGGGTGAGTCACTTCAAAGTATCCAAAAGCACCGCCACCTTTGGCGTGAACAACGCGCTCAGGCACCCGCTCACGGTCGAAATGTGACAGGTGGTCAATAAATTCAAAGTCTTCGAGAAGCAAAGGGCCTGTTGATCCAGCTGTGGCAGACGCCGTCAAACCAAACCGAGGCATTGGAGCACCATTACTCTTTGTGCAAATTGGTGGGGTCATGACTTTTGTACTTTCTTGAAACTTTCAAAATGAGCGCGAGTAAGAGAGAACAAACACCGCTTGTTCACTTGAATTCTCACATTGGGACGAAGTATTCACCCACCATTTGTGCGTTGTGTTTTTTCCTACTGTTCTTGTTGGAATGGCTGTCAACGGGATTGACCAGCGATGGTATGTGACTTTTCCGACATTCATTCTCTTGTCGCTACGCTGGTTTATGCAGTCTTCAAAGCAGGATACCGAGTCAAGAACTATCTTTCAGTTTGTACTTTTTTCTTACATCCATAATGACTGCAGCACATTGAGTCTAACCGTCGTTCTTATTGATTCTGTTTTTGTGAAACGATCGCCAGGGTAGTGGATGTTCTTAAGAGTGTTCGCGACAAGTGTCACACATTTTCGAGCGACTTGATGGAGAGACCAAAGGTTCACAAACCTGCTTCGCTTCTCAATTATTTTTGCTTCCGGAAAAACGGAATAGCGACTCAGAACGTTTTGATTCAGTTCTCTTTCATCAATCAGCGTGATGATATGCATACTAACGATTTTATTACATCCGATGTTAACAACACTGACGTTCCTCGTATTGAGCAGACAAGCATTTTGCCATGAAAGATTGAAAGCTCCTCTTATTTACACGTCTCTGTCATTCATATCTTCATCGAAAAAAAAAAGCGCTCGAGAATCGTCTATTCTCCAAACCAGTAGTCCAAATAAGAACTTGAGAAAAGGAGCAAATAGTTTCTGTGTAACGATGTGAACAACCGTAAGACGGCAGAGCACATACTTCGACTTCAGATCGTTCTCTGGCTCAAAAACCAGCGCAGACAAGCCGTATAGACCTAGTGGAGCTGCAATCTGGTATTAATGTGAATAGTGATATATGTTATGAACAGGGTCTACTGACGTCCAGGGTCTTAGCAATGGCCGCTTCTCACAGATACCTCACACATTGGTCTACCCACGGCTTCAACAATGTTGCTACATTGACTCGCGGCAGATTTGTTTTTTTTCGTCTCCATCATCAGCAAAGATTTGCTTGCGATTGTCGACGTAGGTGATGATGGGCTAGGGTGCTGCAGCTTTGTAGCACAAACGCCATGTCAGCTACATTTTTGACCTATTGAGCACATGACCCCATACGTAAGAGTACAGCTATACTCATTTGTTACAAAGTTTCCTCTTGATCATTCATAGACGCTGATTTGCTAGCAGCCCTGTCATGCTCACAAGTTGACGCTGCAACTCCTTGATACCAAATCGTTCTTTCACACTCGTCACTTGGATAACCGGGTTCATACTCTACCACACCATTACAACAAACACAACACACAACTATCAGTCAAATCAAATACAAGTGTCTACCTTTGTCTACCAAGTGTCCTCCATCATACATACCATTCGCTTTGCATTCAGTGCCACATCTCTTGCCTTTTCAATCTGTTTCTCGAGTTCTGTTCGGTTGACTGTATCCACCTTGGTAAACACCACCTGATACAGCGCCCCCAGGTCGTGCAGGAAATCCATAAAGTCATGATCAGCCAGTTAAAAAATTCGACGAGCAATTGCACGTCAAATAGAGCAAAGTGCTAGATGCTTATTTTTTTGTCGTCCAGCGGCTAGACGCTGCAAAGACATTAGGGCTAATGCTAACGATAAGCGATCAGTCGCTAGTATGTTGTTGCTGTATATTGGCAACAGAATATCGGAAAAGCAACGTGGTCAAAGTCATCAGATATCTTGAAATGATCTACCAAATCAATCGTTCAGGTACATTGTTATGAAGCTTGGAGCGGCGAAACCCTCAAGTTATAATGTTCTTGGCAGACACAAATTCTATCGTTATGAGCAGTCTAGCTCGTGATGATGTATCTGCTTTATATACCTTGCTGAATACCTCAGCACACAAAAATAAAAATTTCCATCAAGCTTTGACGTGCCAGGTTTCAGTTTGATTAGCGGGTTTAAGTTATACAAGTGAGATATACAAGTGAGATCATCGACATAATGTCATGAAGACTTGCTGTTGTGACAGGAAGCACCGACCCTTGTCATGCAATTTGCGTCAATCTGACATCAAGAATGGAACCCAGGGTTTTCATCATCAAGTGCTGCTTGTGCCGCCTTAAGAACACGCCTTACACCGTTTGGACGCTGATGACTGAAACTTTCTCTAGGGCATGTTGTAACTAGCTTCATAAATGGCCTATCTCTAATAAGCAACAACTAACAACACAATTGCATGCATGTGCTCAACATACTCTTTAAACGGTAAGCATTAATTATAGCAAATGTAGCTAGCTACCTCTTGCAAGCCCATTGATTCTAGCCAAAACATTTGCCGATTCGTTTAAGACGGCGGTACCACCGGCGTAAATGCCTTACGCGGTGGGTTCTGAGGCGCCGTCTTTGACTTCCTCAAATTGAACATTGACTGCTTCGTCGATAACATTTTTTCCATCTTTTTCTTCACGCGGCGTGCATAATCCTCGTCAACATCGTTGAAATTCTTCAACGTACGCTCTTGCACCGGCTTGGAAGCATTCACAAGCGAGATGGCGATATTTTCCGTCAGTCGTTCGCGCGCTTTTTCATCCAGCACTTTGTGGTAGAAAACACGAACTTGTGTAAGATTGTCGTCGTAAGCGGACGAGTACTTATCAACCACGGAATGTTCTCCTTCGTACGCGTTATAGCGAAGTGACTCATCTTCTTGCGGTCCACCTAAGCTGTTGGGAAAGTACGTCGGTGCGTCGCCCATGTTACCGTTCACCACAAATGGCCCATCCCGCTGGTACGTTTGCGGTTCCTTCAGTGGCCGATTTACCGGAATCTGCTGGTAGTTTTTACCCAAACGATGACGTAACGTGTCCGGGTAGGAAAACAAACGTCCTTGCAGCATTTTGTCAGGTGATGCCCCAACTCCAGGAACCATGTGTGATGGAGAAAATGCAAGCTGCTCAATCTCAGCAAAGTAGTTGACCGGGTTCCTGTTCAATACCATACGCCCGACTTCTTTCAGTGGAAAATCACCATGTGGCCATACCTTCGTTACGTCAAACGCAATAAACTTATGTTCCTTCGCTTGTTCAGGAGTCATTGTCTGAATGTACAACGTCCACGACGGGAAATCACCACCCTCGATGGCTTCGAACAAGTCTCGATTTGCGTAGTCTGGGTCGGCACCAGCCAGAACAGCAGCATCGTTTACAGCCAAATTACGGATACCCTGGTCCGTCTTAAAATGATACTTCACGTAAGTCAGCTTACCCTCGCTGTTGTAATTGGCAAACGTGTTACTGCCGTAGCCATTCATGAAGCGGTAGCCATCTGGGATTCCACGATCCGAGAAAAGCCACGTCTGCATGTGCAGTGACTCTGGACGTAGTGAAAAGAAATCCCACACCATGTTGGCATCTTTCAAGTGTGAAGCGGGCAGACGTTTCTGCGAGTGGATGAAGCTTGGAAAGAGTATTGGGTCGCGAATGAAGAAAATCGGCGTGTTGTTGCACACGAGATCCCAATTGCCTTCTTCCGTGTAAAATTTAAGAGCGAAGCCGCGTGGGTCGCGCATTGTGTCAGCACTACCAGATTCGCCCGTTACGAACGAAAAACGAGCTGCAACGGGTGTGCGCTTACCAACCTCCGAGAACATCTTCGTACATGTAAACTCGGTAATCTCGGGGTGAGTCACTTCAAAGTATCCAAAAGCACCGCCACCTTTGGCGTGAACAACGCGCTCAGGCACCCGCTCACGGTCGAAATGTGACAGGTGGTCAATAAATTCAAAGTCTTCGAGAAGCAAAGGGCCTGTTGATCCAGCTGTGGCAGACGCCGTCAAACCAAACCGAGGCATTGGAGCACCATTACTCTTTGTGCAAATTGGTGGGGTCATGACTTTTGTACTTTCTTGAAACTTTCAAAATGAGCGCGAGTAAGAGAGAACAAACACCGCTTGTTCACTTGAATTCTCACATTGGGACGAAGTATTCACCCACCATTTGTGCGTTGTGTTTTTTCCTACTGTTCTTGTTGGAATGGCTGTCAACGGGATTGACCAGCGATGGTATGTGACTTTTCCGACATTCATTCTCTTGTCGCTACGCTGGTTTATGCAGTCTTCAAAGCAGGATACCGAGTCAAGAACTATCTTTCAGTTTGTACTTTTTTCTTACATCCATAATGACTGCAGCACATTGAGTCTAACCGTCGTTCTTATTGATTCTGTTTTTGTGAAACGATCGCCAGGGTAGTGGATGTTCTTAAGAGTGTTCGCGACAAGTGTCACACATTTTCGAGCGACTTGATGGAGAGACCAAAGGTTCACAAACCTGCTTCGCTTCTCAATTATTTTTGCTTCCGGAAAAACGGAATAGAGACTCAGAACGTTTTGATTCAGTCTCTTTCATCAATCAGCGTGATGATATGCATACTAACGATTTTATTACATCCGATGTTAACAACACTGACGTTCCTCGTATTGAGCAGACAAGCATTTTGCCATGAAAGATTGAAAGCTCCTCTTATTTACACGTCTCTGTCATTCATATCTTCATCGAAAAAAAAAAGCGCTCGAGAATCGTCTATTCTCCAAACCAGTAGTCCAAATAAGAACTTGAGAAAAGGAGCAAATAGTTTCTGTGTAACGATGTGAACAACCGTAAGACGGCAGAGCACATACTTCGACTTCAGATCGTTCTCTGGCTCAAAAACCAGCGCAGACAAGCCGTATAGACCTAGTGGAGCTGCAATCTGGTATTAATGTGAATAGTGATATATGTTATGAACAGGGTCTACTGACGTCCAGGGTCTTAGCAATGGCCGCTTCTCACAGATACCTCACACATTGGTCTACCCACGGCTTCAACAATGTTGCTACATTGACTCGCGGCAGATTTGTTTTTTTTCGTCTCCATCATCAGCAAAGATTTGCTTGCGATTGTCGACGTAGGTGATGATGGGCTAGGGTGCTGCAGCTTTGTAGCACAAACGCCATGTCAGCTACATTTTTGACCTATTGCGCACATGACCCCATACGTAAGAGTACAGCTATACTCATTTGTTACAAAGTTTCCTCTTGATCATTTATAGACGCTGATTTGCTAGCAGCCCTGTCATGCTCACAAGTTGACGCTGCAACTCCTTGATACCAAATCGTTCTTTCACACTCGTCACTTGGATAACCGGGTTCATACTCTACCACACCATTACAACAAACACAACACACAACTATCAGTCAAATCAAATACAAGTGTCTACCTTTGTCTACCAAGTGTCCTCCATCATACATACCATTCGCTTTGCATTCAGTGCCACATCTCTTGCCTTTTCAATCTGTTTCTCGAGTTCTGTTCGGTTGACTGTATCCACCTTGGTAAACACCACCTGATACAGCGCCCCCAGGTCGTGCAGGAAATCCATAAAGTCATGATCAGCCGGACCCAAACCTCGTCGTGCGTCAATTAGTAGCATTGTCGTCTTCAGGTTGTTACCACGCCGGTTGTCCACATAGCCACCTACAAGCGTGTGCCATTCGTCCACCACTTTTTTGGGGGCCGTCGCAAAACCAAAGCCGGGCATGTCCACAAGCGACAAGATTGGCAAACTACCTTTTTTACCCCCTACACTGAGAAAATGCAATTGCTGTGTCCGTCCAGGTGTCTTTGATGTCTTCACAAGTGTCCTCTGACCGGTCAAAGCGTTAATCAGGGACGATTTGCCAGCATTTGAACGACCGGCAAAGGCGATTTCCGGAACGTTCCACTCTGGAAGGTCGGTCGGATCCGACGTTGTCGTGATCAATGTACTGTCTACTTTAAACAGACGGTTTACAATGTCTATCTCATGGGGACGTAATTGAGGAGGTTCAGAGACACCTTTGATTGGCCAAAATACAGGCAGCGTAATTAAACGTGACTGTTTCTTACGAGTCTTTGCTTTGTGTTTTGAAGATGCACTGAGGACTGTAGATAGAGATGCAGTAGCAGAAGAAGTTTGCAAGCATCTAGTCCAATAATAAGACCGTGAGAAGGGCCATATGACGAATCGGAAGCCTTGAACAAGTGGTGATTGATACAGCGTCATTTGTGTGGTAGGTCAGAAATCGGTTATTCGATGTGGTTTACCTAAAACTAACATTCTGTGATAAAAATTCGATTACTAGATCCAGAACCTCTTCTAACTAGCTATAACTGTCTTTATAGTGTTATCCACCTCTTACAAGCCAGCCATCGTTTGTAATCATTTGAAGCCTTATCTGGTGTACTGTCTTTGAATCTTGAGGTGATAAAATCAATGATACTGCGGCAGTCTCTGTACGCTTCAATGATTTCATCACATACACTTAAAAATAGCATTGCATAAACATGACGTGATTTTTCCAAGGGGTCAAGTATCAGAAATTAGTGTTGAAGTATACTCGACACACTTAACACTGTTGATCTCGCAGCTCACCGCTTCTTTAGTCATCGCTTGTGCTGTTTAATGTCAATGTTGAAGTTTTGAGAGAGGATTAAGATAAACCAAATCGTTTCGGTGGAATTCTGATCTCGTCGCAGTTTCACCCGCACCTAAACGAAAACTTTTCAGCTTTACACTGATCGACCAAAAGAGCCGCATGAACGTAGAATTTGCGGCACTATTGTTGTTTGTACTTTTAGCGGTGTAACGAGTCTCCAAGACACTCGCAACTCATTCACGCTGTGAAGATTAGTTTAGTTTGTTTGTGCTTGATAAATGTCAACATACAACTAAGTTAACGACTTGTATGGACAGATACTGCTCAAGACACTAGCTAGTCAACAAAAAGACGGCAGCGGCCGCTACGACCACGTGGAAGAGAGAATCAAAAATGCTAAAGATGTCGGCTGAAAAGCGTCAGCTGGAAAAAAACCTCTGGTCGCAGATTTGCATTCGATGACAGCAATCGTGTCTGTTTTCAAAACCACAAAAACAATGCAGCCGTTTGATCAAACAGCATTAAGACTTCAATCACAGGCAACAAGAGCCGGACACAAGTCGTATAGCAACTTCATGAAGTTATTTGCGTCTGCTGACTATTGCCACCATGACAAAACTAAACTTGAATCTTCGTCTTTGTTTGTATGGTACCAGATGTACACTTAGGATATTGAAGGGTATCATAAGTTCTTTGTCGATGTACATTGTGTACCTAGTGCCTCTGCTTTTTGCAACACCATGTATAGCGCATTTCGTCAACTTGTGTTCAAAGCCACGACAATACCGTCCATCATTAGATCGAATGAGTGCTCGCTATGTCAACTTATTTGTGTTTAAAAGCATCTACATTATGGTGGAACTAGACTGTATCAATCTGTCAATCTAATGTAATGCACTCTATGCGTCTAGACGCATATATCGCAAGACACTATTCCATACTGCAATTTACCAAATTTACATGCATGTATCGCACAGAACGAATGCGAAACAAAGGCAAAAAACTGGACAATAGAATCGATGGTAGGACTAAATGAGCGCTTATGGGGTTTCAGTTGTTCAGACTTTCTATATGTTGTTTGTTTAATGAAATAATTACATTTCATTGTGTTCATTTTGATAACTAATAGTATTCGTTCGCTTTTTATTCCTAAAGTTGGTTTATCGTAAGCTTATATCATCATATAAGATAATCGCTTAAATCCATCTCAAGCAGTCAGTTTGTGTGTGTCCGGATAATATGTGAAATCTATCATGTGCTTGTTAGCTGAATCGTGCAATCGATTCATGGTTTTTCCCATCCAACAAACATTTGCATAAAATTACAAATTTTGCACGGACTGTGAAAATCTCAACTGGCTTGTAAGACTTGACGTCAGCTGTTCAGCTTATGAACTAATAGTTATGGCCGAGATTACCTCTATGAAATAGTCTGCATTGTGTATCCTAGTAGCAAGTTATAGCGTGACTGAAACAAGCTTTAACCTCGTCAAATTTGTCATAGAGCGCAACGCCTGATCAAATAGTGGTTTCGGTTTTCAAATCAACTCAACAGCAATCGATATGTGTCAGGGTTGATAGTAGACGTTGCCCTTCACCGTGCGATAAAAGCGCCTCATACAATTGCAAAAGCTTCACCTAAGTGATGCTTCAAACACAAATGCTCAGCACTGTGCAAGTTATCATGCCAATAAGAACGCACATACGTGGCCGAGATATCAAAAGCAAACTCGTTTGCATCTTTGAGCACCACGCAATTGCGTGTTTTTGTTTGCCGTACTCATATACGCTTTGACAACTTGTGTGCGTGTTGTTAGCGCGAATTGTGTCTTTGCTTGTTGGTAGGAAACGTGGACGCGCCAAATGACATTGCCCGGACAGTGTGTGTGCTTTGAAAAAAACAGGCAGCTTCAGCAATCTTGCACTGGTATGATGGCCAAATTGACCTGTCCTCATAAGTCGCTTACAATATGCAGTGAGTTAGCTTGGTAATCAGCTTGGAGGCATCCATGGACTGCCGTTGTGTTGTCGCTCCTAGGTTACCCAGGAATTGGTAGACGCCATTCGTGAAGTAATGATAATAGACTATAGTAGCCCAATGACTGCAGCTAGTAATACAAAGGGCGAGCATCTGACCCTGCTCAAACAATGGTAAGAACTTTATGGCTGCCATAAGTGCCAATGAAAATAAAGTGAATACGATAGTACCGTGTGGCTAGAGCTTTGGCACATAGCCATACAAAATCACCTCTCGACTATCAACCACGCCAGGTAGCAGCGCAATGAGACTTGCTACGTTCAAAGCAAAAGATGCCGCATCAGGTGATTGTAATAAGGGTAACCATTACGAGCTAGACGGTGAGCAAATTGCTTGTGCATGGCACTTTTGCGTGTAAAGGTGATCATCGTAAATGGGATGCATCGTAGTTATATATTACTGCTTGATCCCTATACATTTCCATGCTTACACATAAATAACGCAACAGTATTTGAAATACAATTGCAACAACATGAGCTTATCATGGTCACTGCATGAGCAACCAACATCCATACACATGTACTACTAATAATCCTTGAAGTATATCCGGCCCATTCAAACACTCTCTTGGTCATACTTACACGACATTATCCGGTCTCACCCCTACCTGTTTGTTCTTTTTCGAAGCTTATTGCTTGCTTCTCTGCTATATTTTTCGTGTGGACACCGCTCTTCTGGTGCTAATCTATGATCAGAGGAGCTCAACTCGTTCTGTACCTGTTATCAGACATGGTGCAACAAGACCGCTACAAACTGTTAATGAGCACTTCAAGATGTGGCAAGCAAGATGAAGCAAGATGTTGCATTAAATGGAAAAGTCTGCAGCGTTTTCGCGCATCTTCTTTCAAGTCACTTCGGTGATGCCGTCGTCAATGCGTCAAAAAAATTGCCGTCACCTATAAGCTCAGCATGTTGAAACCGTCCACCTTGTCGTTATTCGAATAATTAAAACGTGTGTGGCAAGTGTGTACTGTTTGCATTTTAATACCATTGACTGACTATCCAGCAAGAGCAGAGACTCTAACCATCTGGTAATGGCTAAGTCCAATCCTCATGCATGTCATGACGGTACTGCCCGCAAGCAGCAGGTTAATTTTCCCCCTCTCGTTGCTCGACTAGACCGTAAGTTAGAAACGTTTCTAAAACGACAACTGGCACCTTTACATCCATTTTCTCATACAAATCCTCCTGCTCAGCTCAGCTTTATTGTCGTGGAAGAGACGGTATTACATGACGAGGACGGAAATCAAGGGGAAGGGTAAATATGGTGGGGTTCTTCACTTGATCTTTGTATTAAACCTTATGTAAGATGAAAGAACCTATTCTACATAATTAATTATATACCACCGTCAACAATCACACAGCATTTGTGAATTTCACTTCCAGCAGTGACCATCACTCTTGACCGGTAGAAAACAAAGGTTGAGTCTTTAGTTGTAAATTTTGCTTTCTCTAGACAAGTAGTAGTATAGTAGTCGTCGTCGTAGTAGTATATACACTCGATCATATCTTCCACTTGTATACATTTACAATAATGGCATCTACCGGTACCTTTATACCAGCATCAAGTCTTTTAACAGGCGAGCTAAGTCCTAGTAGCAGCCAAGGCAGCAGTAATGAAGCCCATGCAGCACCAATTTTGGCATCTCGCTTTGCCCAGCGACGTTTACGTGTCGTGACGGAACCCAAACACAGTAATAAGATGCATCATACGCGAACGTTATCGGAACTTATTCTCTTGTCACCTCAAAGTAGCTCACGTATTACACCACGCCATAAGCGCTTTGATATGGATATTGAAGTATCGAGCTTTTTTGCAGCAGGAGAAGGTCTTGTAGACCTTATGGGCAGTAGCAGGAGCTTTCGTCAATTAAATGAACGTCATTCGACGGGGTTTTCCTCCTTCTTTGGGGAAGATATTTCAAGCACCAGTGGGTTATATCCGAATCCGGAGACACACAACCAGCATGATGAAATGGATACGGAAGAAGACGGACCAGAGCCAGAGGTTGAACCTCCAATTGAGCCAGTAGAAGTGCAGCATAATGTAGGAGAAGTCGTTGATATGCTGTTTGAAATCCACTCGGCGCTTAAGAGCAGACATTTGGGACAACGTACTGCAGCATCTGCATTGGCTGCTAGTAATTTGGTGAGCACATTAGCGTACCCGACTTTGGAGCCAATTACGAGAGATGAACAATTGGAAGTGCTGGAGAATACACGTAAGATGCTGGAGTGTGCCATATGTCAGGAGGTTTTTACGAATGCAACGGAAGCTACGTGCTGTGGACAGATCTTTTGTAAAGACTGTATTGAGCGTTGGGTGAGTGAGAGAGGCTCGTGTCCTATGTGCCGAGAAGCCATTGGTTTTTCACTTTTGGCGGCGTCACGACATGCGCAGCGGATGGCAAACGAGATGGAGGTGAGCTGTCCATACTGCTCTGAGAACATGAAGAAGGCTAGCCTCGTAGACCATGTGAGCGCATGCGACCAGGCTCCTGTGGAGCCCCCACCGCCGGCAGATGTGGCGCTGCGTCAGCTTCTTATTCGCACTGCAAGACTTAATAGCGCCTGCTTGGCACGGTTTTTGATGGCATCGTCGCCCCCGCAAGCTTTGATGATGCAGTGCTATATCCGCACACGCGGGGGAGGCAACTACGAACTGTACACACAGGACACGGACACACTGCTGTGCACAGCAGTACGTCGACGGCAGTACGATATGTCGGTAAGCTTTATCATCTCGTTAGCGACGAATGTGTACTCGGCATCCGAACAGATGGATGCGGTTGGTGCTTATCCGGTGAACGCAGCGGTGCCTGTGGCAAGACTAGACAAGAACTACATGGGCTCTCAGTACACAATGTACGATACGACTGGTGAAGTTCCACTTGAATTGGGCGCCGTGCAGTATGCAGCCACGTTCGGCAAGTCACCGCGTCAGATGCGTGTTGTGCTGCCACTTGTGGGAGTTATTCCTGGCGTTGACAGCGCTGTAGATGGCGCTCCGTCGTGGGCGGTGCAGCCGTGGAGACCCGAGACCAAGGAGGACACGATTCTTTCACAGGTGGAAAATCCGGATACTTCTCGCGCCTTGCACCTGATTAACAAACCGCCTGTGTGGATCGAGTCGCTCGAGGCCTACTGTCTAGATTTTGGTGGTCGTGTAGCTGCTGCCTCTGTCAAGAACTTCCTGCTCTCACACCCTGACGACATGGACACAACACTCATGCTTTTTGGCCGTACTCAAGACCGTCAAGTTTATTCGATGGACTATGCCCACCCATTCACTCCAGTGCAAGCTTTCGCGATTGCTCTGAGCAGCATGGATTCACATCTCGTGACCTTTGATTAGACGTGAGGTTGTTACGGAGTCGGCATCACGCAGTCATGCGGAAAGACTAGGTATGTATTATCTCTCTCGCGTGAAAATGTTTTGTCGCTGCTGTCGCACGAACCGATCGACGTAATACCCACGAACGGCCTGTAACTAGCTCTTCTTGCAGACCCACACTACCGTGAACGTTATTGTAGCAAGTTCCATTTGTTAGTGTAAAATAGAAGCACTTGATATGTATTTGATTACAGTGTTCACCTCGTCGACCCATGGTTTGTAATTGGAGCTATCCACGGTGCTGCAGTGTTTTGCACGTGTGCATGCTGATCAAACAAGCGTAACTATTATTTTCTCTACTACAGCATTGACGAAGTCTTTCTATACTAATCAAAGTATGCATTACATTGCTAGTGAACCAATCAAGTGATATTTTGTATCTTTTTTAGTGGACCGCTAAAGACAACGCTAGTGACATTAGCAGCATAAAATATCACATCAAATGTGTCAATACTAGTTGGACGGGATCAACAAAAGCTTTTGTCGAAATTTAGACGAGTATACAAATAATCCGTCAAAGTATAGACGAGTATACGTACAAATGATCCGCATAAACTATTATATCCGTCACCTGAAAAGCATTTTTTTATGTCATTTACTTGTCGAAAATGATATCAAGATTTCATCAGTTTTTGCATTGTAGGTCTTGTTCAATTCATGTATTGCACATCAATCAATAAACTCCACACATTTATTACCACTCTTGCCACCCGCCACCAGCTAACAAGTGACAATCACTCTTGGTGTGCGTCATGACATCCCCGCTTAAACAGATCACTCCGACTGATGTAGCCAGCTTTGCGTACGATCCCGTGGACCCCACGGCACTTGAGGATGCTAAGCTCATTGTCAATGATGTGCGTTATAAGGGCATTCTGGGGCTCAAGGAGCACGCCGTGAGACTTGGCGACGTATCTGATGAAAACGTTCCACTGCTTGTGAGCCAATCAGATTTAAAGAAAGCATTTGACACGTTGCCAGAGGACCAGCAAAAAGTGTTACAGCGTACGGCAGAGCGTATCAAATTGTTTGCACAAACGCAACGTGCCTCAATCAGCAACTTTGAGCAGAAAATTGATGGCGGGTTTGCGGGTCAAGATGTACGTCGAGTATTTTGGTTTTTTTATATCTCGTCTCTTTTTTTATACAGTTATATAAAGCATAAGCAAAAAGCTCATGTTTATTTTGGGCATCATGATCTGGAAATTTAGGTATCACCAATACGGACAGCTGGATGTTATGCTCCTGGTGGCCGTTATCCTTTACCATCATCTGTATTAATGACGGCAGTAACTGCACGAGTGGCAGGTGTAAAAACAATTGTCGTCTCTTCTCCTCGTCCAGCACCCGTGACACTTGCGGCAGCGTATTTGGCTGGTGCTGACTATTTTCTCGCAATAGGAGGAGCTCAGTCAATTGCTGCAATGGCGTATGGTGTTGGTGGCATTCCAGTATGTGACATTATTGTAGGACCTGGCAACAAGTGGGTGACAGCAGCGAAATCGCTTGTATATGGAAAATGTGCTATTGATATGTTAGCTGGACCGTCTGAGTGTCTCGTAATTGCCGACGAGACAGCGGATGTTGTGACAATAGCGGCGGACTTGTTGGCCCAAGCCGAACACGATACGGCGGCAATGCCAATTCTTTTGACAAATAGTCAGAAAATTATTGACGAAGTGAATGAAGAAATTAGAAAGCAATTGGAGACACTAACGTCGGCCCCAATAGCTCGTGTCAGTGTGCAAAACGGCTTTGCGGTACTCTGTCCTGACATGGCTACATGTATAAATTTATCGGATGTGCTCGCGCCTGAGCACCTGGAAATCATTACGAGCAACGCCTGTGAAGTTGCAAATCAGGTCACAAACTATGGTGGACTCTTCATTGGCGGACGTGCCGCTGAGGTTTTTGGTGATTATGGTGCTGGTCCGAATCATGTGCTTCCAACTGGTGGTACTGCCAAATACACGGGTGGACTCTCTGTGCACACGTTCCTACGTATACGCACTTGGATGCGCATCGACAATGCTCAAGAATCACAGGCGCTTGTGCAGGACTCGGCACTGCTGGCTCGCATGGAGGGCCTTGAGGGCCACGCACGTGCTGCTGAGAAACGTCTGCTTTAGACTAGGCGTTAACAACAAATGCGTATGTTTTTTTACTCTTCCACAGTGCCACCTAACGATAGAAACACATCCAGTGCATATGCTGTTGTATGTGTTTAGCTACCCGTTGGTTACCTTTGTAAATTCAACTCAGTTTCTTTGCAATCTCTCAGCTCAGACCTGCCTTGAGAGCTGTCAGCTTACTGCAGCTTGCGTGTTGCAGTTCATCGTAAGTCAATACTGTAGCCTTGCCACACTATAACAAGGCAAGACGCAATTGAGCCAAACACGTCAGAACTACCTGTCAGGAATAGATCAACAGTAATTTTTCACAGTTCGCTGTTTCTCAAACCGTCACCATTTTCAGACCAAGAAATCCTGTTTTTTCTGGATCCCTTACTACACACTGAGTTCGTCCGTATTTCAGAGAGTTGTTTGTAAGGTTGTTGTTCACACATCCTGTCTTTCGTTTCAATTGACGTTCCATATGATTCAGTGTCATTCTCAATTTTCAACGGTATGATTGTCAACAGATTGTTAATGTCGATGATGTACAAGTTACAGAACTCGGCACGAAGAACATTCTCATGGAAGAGATGACAGCAAAATTGTGCGGCAGCGCCGACTTTAACAATTTGCAGTCACTGAACACCATCGACAACTTTCTGGTCAAAAGCTTTACTATTCCTTGTCTTTGGTCAGTGTGTCCGAAACTTACCGCGAATCGTAAACAGCTTACTAAGATTCTATGAACGAAGCTCTTCTTGTGACGTAATATCTGCTGAATATCAAGGTTTTTGTTGGTGATCACCTCCTGTCATATAGTGTATTACGATGAACACAGCGTTGCTCTGGAATGATGCAGCTGCTGTGAATTCGATTGTTGACATGTTACTCGTTATTCTTCTTTCATCCAAGAAAAGTGAAATGTGAAGTTAATGACTGCAATTGACAGTTCAAAGTGTAAGCAGACCAGATACATGAAAATTGACCTGTACATACGTACAAACGTTCTTACCGAAATGTACAACCCAAAAGCTTAAGGTCATCAACACCCATGTCATCAGTTTCACTTGCACGAGAAGCGCTTGGGTTTCTAGCACAAACACCAAATGGTAAATTGCTTGCAGCCGACAATTTCGCATCATCAACAGCGTGGGGGTATCACAAATGAGCCAAATTCCAACAGCGCGTAGGCGTGAGCTATGAAAAGTGTGTCGCCTACATTCTCGCGGTTAACGCCAGCCAAGTCCATGTGATATGGTACGCTTGGTAGATTCACAACCAACAGTATAAAACTTGCGTATAGAACTGGGATGATTAATTCAGATACTCAAACACTCAGATGTAAGAATTGTCGGATGTGAAGAAGCTAGAACATCGATAATAATCGTGTCACGGAATTCCTGTTCATTTTGAGATGGTGGAACGATGGTGGTTGATACTACAGTACTTGGCATTACAGTTGTTTCACAGTGGCGGGGCAGCTCCACGGTCTTTTTTAGTTTTTTAATCGCGGAAGCTTGCGAACTCCATTGCCCAACATGTTTTGAAGTGTTTTGAGGAGAGATTGTCCTTCGTGTGATAAATTTTGTGGGAGGCACGAATGTGGAAGAGCGTCCTGACGATCTTGCTGCTCAAACTGTCCTTGACACGGACCAACAATCTTACTACTGGTATTAGATTCTCGCTGTTCAAAGTCACAGCGCAGGCCTGATGAAATCAAGACAAAATCGTATCTGTTCATTTATGTAGACTTTGAAGAGATATTGCGTTCTGGCCAACGTCAAGAATCATCACAGTAGTCACTGTCGTGATTGAAGACGTGTTCTGCATGCATGTGGCAAGGAACATCGAGTTGAAGAAGTCAAGTGTAACGATGACGCCTTCAGGAACCATTTCTTCCATGTGCAAAATAGCTAGAAACCACTTTTTCAGGATAAATTTCATACCAGGCAAGCTGAAGGATCACGGGTAACTCAAACGATGTACAGGAGACATAATCAAAGAGCACCTCATACGCTGTGTACAGTAATGCCATTACGACCTGAGAGCTGCTGAAAGCTGACAAGCAAGATGAGTTCATCTTGATGCGTCACCATTTGACGAAATATTTGTTTCCCAGCAATGATGCGGAACAGAACAGCAGCACGTACAGGCTCATGATTGTCAGAACAATGAAAGGGACTGGAAAAACCCAGAGCGAAGCCAGAAGTATTCCAGCGGCCGGGTACATAATTGCGAGGCCGACGAAACTTAATGCATATTGAAGTTTAGACACAACAACGCCTGGAATCATGTGGATCTCACAAAAGTAGCTATTCGAACTGCCAAGAATGCCAAGGCGAATCCAGAATCCAAAGTTTGAGCTCCAACCTTCCCCTGGGTCCTGTGTAGAGGTATGCATTTCTGAAATAAGACAAGAACTGCCATAGGTAGTGGGGTTTCGATGCATACCATCAGGGCTCGTGCAAATGATGTGTTTCGAGTGTATTCTTCCAATGCAAAAAATAATCGTTCGATAAAGTACTTTCCGCCATAGCTGATCTGCATTGTACGATACGCTTGAAGCAATGAAACTCATTACAAAACCTGGATATCAAGGTTCATTTGGCACTGGCGGTGGTTCCATGTAGGATGTCGGCGGATATTAATTTGGGCATTGCAATCATGAGGCAGGACATCATCGTGAAAACACAAAAAACGGTGCCGTCCTAGAAGTGGATTAACAAAGGAGATGTAACCGGTGTTCGGTTTACTTGATCTCGCAGAAACGACCATTTGCATGGTGGATTATTGAACGGCAGGTTAACGATGTTGTGCCATGCTGCAACTCTTGGCCTCCGGTCAGTACAAATAAAGTGGTTAGCGTTTGAGTTCCAGATGAAGTAATTTTTTTTGATTGAACTCGTCGGTGAGAACTTCAAAGATGGAAGCCGAACCAATTTCTTGCTTCTTTCACAATCTACAGTCAATACTAGTTTTCCAAATTAAACGGACGCAGAGAAGCTACCTTTGCCTGCTCGATCTCACTAAAATGCACAGCACACAAGTACAAAGTCATTAACAACAACTGATCAAGAGGCATTTGAATTGATGCGTTTTCCAACGCCTTTTTCGAATTTTGTCGTTCACGTCATGTGGACATGCTTTTAAGTGGAAACCCATACAGACTAATGGTCTGATCTGGAACCACTGCCGAGAAGCGATATACATGCTAACACATTTGCGCGTGAGATATAGTACCACATATTACCGTTTGTAAGATTGCATCTCGAGTCAGAACACGTTTAGTATGGCGTTTAAACATTTCTGTCATCATTGCTGCTGACATTTTGTTGACAAGAGAAAACGCTTTACCACGGAGCAACTTGCAGCACAACTGTCTCTGCAAAGTGGACGCCCAGAACACAGTTCCATCTCATAAAAGTTGTTAACTATCTTATGGACATTTCTTGTGCATGAGTGAGGCACCGTGCTCCGCGTATTCGGCCTTGGACATCCACATTTCATGAAATGACCCCAATGACGCTAGAATTGAACCACCAAGGAAAGCACCAACGCGACGCTCCTGCTGGTGCGCCGCAACTACCTTCACGCGCAAACTGTTAGGAAACCCGCCCGACGCACCGTTGTTTCCAGGCCCTGTCAGGGACAACGGCATACCGCTCAATCTCGTCACCACTTCACGTTCAATTCGGGTTGGCATGTTCTCAAAACACGAGCTGCCCCCCGTCAGCACAATGTTCTGAAAAAGTTCTTTACGTAAATCAGTCTCTGTCGTAACTCCTCCTGTTTCACAGATCAACTCTGGGAGTCGCATACCGGGAGCATTAACTGTGGAGCTTCTTGTATCAATACTGGATGTCACGTTGTTTGCAGAACTTGGCCCTACTTCTTGTAGAAAATAATGCTCTGCCACACTAAACCGCTCAGTACCCATCGATACAATGGTCTTATCAGGCAATTCATAACTAATAAGTGGTAATTGCGCATTCTGCGCTTCGTCAAACGGTCCGTCAGCTGCACGACACAGTCCACTTTCCTTGGCTTCTACAACATAGGACCACGCTTGCTTCTTCCTCTTGGCAATTTCCATCTCCATGGATGTTGTTACTGCTCTTTGCTCTAAACTCTGAACAATTTGCGGTGCTAACTTGAGTCTCAAAAAGGCATCCAAATCATGACCACCAAACGATACCACCTGACTCTTAGGGTATGCAAATGCATAACCTTCATGAACCGACGTGACGCTAGTATACGTTGCTCCCATTTCCACTACGAGGCCACTGGTCCTAGCATTCGCATAACAAGCTAGGACGGCACTTTTTGAACCAAATAGTGCAGGGACCCCAAGTTCTTCCATAATTACTTCCACCATCTGTTCTCGGGCTTTCAGGTCCCTTTTCTTGCTATTGCTACTGACCTGGAGTATCTTGGTCTCGGACTTAGTCATGGCTGAGACGTCCTGCTTATCCTGATCCTGTCCTATATCGTCTGTCACATCTTCTGGCAAAGGAAATGGTCGTTCTACCAATAAGAGCGGATGTTCACTGAGCTTCGTCTGGAGTCTAGAACAGCTGGCGTCAAAAAGCCATTGGGCTAATTTTTCTGGGTCACGCTCGATCTGCGCCGATCTGTAACTCAGTCGTCGGCCTGAATCATGATCGTCCTGCCCGTCCTCAAATGGTATAGGACGCTCGTAAACACGCGGAAAGTCCTCACCAGCGTAGCCAAATTTACATTTTGATGTGCCAAACTCAAACACTAGTGCATCCAGGTCGTTTTTCTCTGTTGTAGCACTCGAAAAGGGCACATTACCAGCACCATGATGGTCACTTTCGTTTGCTCCACCTCCTGCATACATGGTTGTTTGATCCAAAGACTATAATATAATTGTGGATCGAATGTTGTACGATTATGTGTAAGAAACACCAAATAGGATGCTCTGAGAACCATATATTTTCGTCGATACGTCTTGTCCCTCTTAACCATGTGGAAAAGCAAATCCTTCTTTTCAAGCTTTATGAATACTTCCTTCAATATAACTATTCCCAGTTTGAACCCATGAGTTGTTTCAACTGTTAGTTTGTAGCTTGCTTTGTTTTCAAGTTTACCTTAATGTACATTGATTTGAAGATTGGTTCGCTTACATCTCTCGACCTACAACTCGAACGAAGCCTATAGAGTAAGATTCAGCTGTAATTGCTACGACGCAACACCATTTTACGAACGGTCAATAACACAATCTGCTCATGATATCCATCCTGTGATGTGTGAGCTACGCGACATGTCCCAACGATTAACTATTAAGCCGTATACACGATGTTTCAACAAGACATCATAGAAAGATTGCGGGGAACAGCATATCGATCGACTGCATCATTCATTGTAGACATGATGCTAACTAATCTGACTCTGCCCTACATTTTGCATATCCAATAACAGCATAAACCTGCGCGTGAATTCCTCACTACAGTTGAGCTCAAGCGTTTACACAGCCGTAAGTTGCGTCCTTTGTTGCACGCGTCTCTGCTTTGCTTTAACAATGGCGCAAGTCATTAACTAATGTGTGCAGTTGTGCCCATCTGGAAACATTTTCCGTCTGCAACTTTTTTTGCTGAGCTCGATACCACACAATTCAATTCTCCGCGCCCAAAACAGTTATGCGTATAAGACTCATCATACTTGTGGCCTCGTCGGTCGCTCTTCTTACCACGACCAAGGGAAACCTAGCATCTAAGGGCATGGTGGGTGAAAAGACCAAGGTGATCAATGATGAGCAGATTGTCAAACGTTCTCTAAGGAATGAGAACATAAGCGATTCGAGTGCGGTCAATGATGAAGAGCGAATGATGAACGCTGAAGGCAACAAAGCTAAACTCGTCGAAGACATTGTGACTTACCTTAAAACTAATAACGAAAGCTTGGATTTAAATAAAATCAAAATTTCAATAATGAAACATATTAAGAAATATGAGGCGGTTCTTGACGAAATTAAAGCGATGGGAAAAACCAATGAATTTATACTTCGTAAGATTGATTACATGGTTGCATCTATGGGAACTAACAAAAAACGTGATGCGATAAACGCTGTAGTAGAAAATTTGAAGGAAAATCACATAACTGTTAAGGAGATTGCGAGAGCAGCAAAAACCATCGATCCGGAAACCACAGAAAGGAAACAGGCCAACTTTTTACTCCTAATGTACGATGGATATCTGCAATCGGCGCGTGCCAATTCTCCGAATGGGTTGTCTTAATGTCATGCCGCAGTCAAAGCTAGAGCCGCCGCACTTTTTGCATTCGGCTCTATTTACATCACAATTGAAGGTGTAGTTGTTGCTGGCAAAAGTCGTAGTACGATTGTTATTGTTAACACTAATACAACTACGTGATTTGCTCCGCAGCCAAGCTAGAATTGTGTTTTTGTTGCACTTGTCATCGTTAACTGTTTGCTTTCCTCGTAGCATTATGTCGTCTACATCGTTCAGGTGCACAGATGGCATTATAGCCCGACATCTTCACCTTATCCGTAAGCACAGCGGTATGCGTGATTAAACAAGTACGAGTAAACACGTTATCGCCGGACTACCACAAGGTGGTCAATAAGATATTAAATGATCCGTTGGAGACTCATGAAACCTTGTCCGAAAAGGTAGCGTTGTCCAACTGGTGCAAATGATTGATTAATTAAGAAGCGCAAATGTGGTGACGCAATGTGATTACTGCAATGATTGAGCATCAAACGTAGCTGCTAGTATATAGTAGAATGGTGAAAGCAATGGGCACTGTTGCAAGAATGAATGGCTACGAGTTTCAAACAAAAGAAATGTTTGGAAGGCACGTACGGTGCTGTATGGTATATGTCCATTAGGAATACACATGTTCAAAAGAGCTATATATGTGCAACATTTTAACTCCTTCACCTCCATTTGTTTTGTCACTAACGTAAGACTTAGCTCAGAAAAGTTTATGCCTTGCTTAACGAGTGTGTTTGTTTTCTACTTTCAGACTAAGATGTATCAACTGACCTTGTGCAGTAGCCGTACACCAGGAAAAACAGTACAATTATGTCAGCTTTTTGCTGTTTGCTTTGATGACGAAAGCATTCAAAGTTTCTTCGTTTCAATTGTCCTGCCACAAAAAGTCACGTTACTCACTCTTCTTTGATCACTATCGGCGTCATGCTGCTGATCTTTGCACTCCGTCGCACGATGCTTCACTATATTATGTTGGACAGCATGGCACAGCAACATGAATGGATTACTCCTTGTAAAGGGCCTGTTAAAGCTCAATCCATCCAAAAAAGAGCAGTAGGTCACATCGATGAAGAGCCCAGAAAGTATCAGTCAAATCACGCAATTAGATTATTGACTACCAGGATATTATTACATGTTGTAGCCTTAAAGTCAACGCGTGTAGAGGCTTCCTACTTATTATGAGCACAGTGATTGATGCCGCTTCATGGAGCGCTAAGTATATATATATGCAGAGAAATCGTAGTGTTGTTAGCTCGAGAATGTAGAGTCACTTGAACAGCGGTCTTTCAGTATATGACAAGCAACATTAAACGACTTACTGTAGATGCCATGAAATCTAGACGGAAGAGAGGATGCAGCTCGAGAAATCGAGGTCTCCAATGCAATTCTGTCATACGAAAATCATCATGGTGAATACTACAATATACCTGCACGAGACTCAATATAGGTCGTGATTCGTCTGACAGCTACATGACTATCGTTTTGTACGTAGCACTAAGCTATGTGACGTGTTGATGAAATTGCAGCAAAATTGGTAAGAAGTTTTGCTTCTACGTGCTCTTCAAACACGGCTCCACAGAACATGTTGCAATGGAGTATATCAAAGCGGGTGCTACGGAATGTCGTCAGGCATGTAAAAGTCGTTTGTCTGCACTACTACGTATAAACGCTAATGATTAGTCGGTAGGTGCACAAGGATTGACACGTCGCAATCTGCATAACAAATTTACTACATCATGTGCTTCCGTGCACCACAGAACTCCATCTGGTCACACAATAAACCAAACAATGGTCGTAGGTAGTACGGTACTTGGCATTATCGTTGCTTTACTGCGCCATGGCATGAAATACTTGGTACAGTGCTGACCAAATGCAAGCGTGAAATTTCCAGTCCCAAGTGTTTCCTCAGTAGTTCTCCTTTTAAAGAGAATCGAAGCCCCTTGACGTTGTTTTAAGCTTTATTCTCTTGCACGGGTTTCCTCTTCCTTCGCAACAACTTGTTTGTAGAACGGGGTAGAGCTTAAAACAATCCGAGCGCCATTTTGCATGTCTGCTCATGTAATCGTTATGATTATGATTAGTAATCGACAAGTATTCTGCTGCTGCCAGGCAATGGAGTTCGCAAGCTTCCGCAATTCAAAAAATCAAAAAGACGCTTGCGCTTGGTTCCTATACTGTTGTCTACTTGGAACAAAACACGTGATTGAGACGTACTCGAATACAATTGTGTGGTCGATGAACATGGTATTGCATGCAATAACGAACGGGTGAGAATGCAACGATGGCTTCCCTATTAACGATAGGTTGACATTGTTTATGCGAGACACATCATGCTTATGGTCGTTCTGCATTGAAGTTTTCTGCAGGTGTACCCGCAAGGGTTTTACCATGTCCGAGTGATTACAGCTTTCTTAGATTAACAATTTGCTGTGAAATGTCATTGCTGGGACATCAGCAGGTCGAGTTTGGCTGGACTATCAATGGATAAAATGATGATAAAGTGTTGGTCATTTTGTTGAGGAAGTCTGCAAATTCTTTAGGACACAACATTACGGAGCAAGTTTGAGCTGTCACATAGCGTCATTCTTGAGTTCAATCACGATGCTGCTTCCCAAAGGAGATGCTAAGCTCGTGCGAGATGAGTTTGTCTTGCTAAGTCGGTTTCTGGATAAACACTTTTTAATCGACACGAAGACACTCCGAGACTGTTTACGAAATCATTACGCCTTCGCAGTGTCTGTGACTGGCGGTCGGATCATTAACGTTACAGTAGTCGCCACTAAGTGCACACGACTATTCTCAGTTGCTTAACTATCTCTCGGCACCAAATGTGAATATTTGGTCAATACCCTGGCGTCTTGCGCTGTTCTGGACGTATCATATCCTGTCAAGCTGTTCACGAATGAAGAGAATGGAAACATTGTATCCCTACTATTGCGAGGGTTACATTGGAGTGATGAAAGTGTCGAGTGCGAAGTGCCTATGGGACGACTGTTAGAGCTTTTCAATGTTAATGACTTCATCGTCAGCTAAGTTAATATTCATTACGAGATGGTATGGCCATTTGGCGCTTGAAAATGGATGAACTCGTAGCCTCATGAGCATTCTGAAGTAGCAAACGAAGGCTTACATAAGAAATATTGCCATGTCTAAATTGACCTTCGTACTGAATTTCTTAACATTGGCCTTATTGCTTTGATAGCGCAAAAGTACGAAAGGCCAAATCACCATTTACCCTACAGACAAGATTACCGCTACGACATTGATACGCATACAGTTGAGCAATTCGCCTCCCACTGATTACTGGTGTCGTATCTTCATTTAACGATCGGGATAGTTTATACCTTACTAGATCAGAGAAGTATTTGCAGAGAACTTCGTTTCAATGTGATGTAATTACTGTAACGGGGTTACACTTAGGTGTGTATTGTACATACACACCTGCCACACCAATGTGGTGTGGCTGTACCTTGGGTAAAAGAATAGGCTTGATGTGACCGTTCCTAAAGTACGAAGGGTTGCAGGCAGAGAGCCACGTAGTCACTATACTTATTTGAAGTATAGTGACAGCCACGCCAATGTGGTGTGGTGTGGCTGTACCTTGGGTAAAAGAATAGGCTTGATGTGACCGTTCCTAAAGTACGAAGGGTTGCAGGCCGTAGTCACTATACTTATTTAAAGTATAGTGACCATGCATGTTTGCATAATAATAACAGGCTATAGAGCCAGTAAATAGTGACTAGCACTAAGTATAGAGTAGGTGCTTTTATATTTAGTGGTAGAAGATAAACATAAATATAAATCAGTTTCAAACCTGCTCTATAAGCATCACTGCTTGAGCGTTCTATTCTTCCTGAGGAATTGTATTATTGATACTAGTCTCTTTGAGACGCGGTTGTGACAACCGATAGGCACAAGCTTACGAGCTAGCCTAGGAGGGTTAAGCGCCCTAAGACGTAGAAGCTCTTGGAGCTTGTCTTCCTCTGTACATAGTGCATAAGTAGCTCGGCTACACCTGGTAGCACTTGCAGTCAATCCTTACCTGGGTTTGCGACTACTTCTCTGTGTGAGAATGGACATCGATGAGATATCAGCGGTTGGCCTGTCACAGGCACAACAGGAAGGGTTGAAGAAGCTGCTACCTATTCTTGGCCCTAAGGGCGTGGAGTACCTCATCGCCCAGGGCGAAGAAGAGGTTAACAAGCGTATTCATATGCTTGATGAATATAACAAAGCTCTAGTCGAGCATGCAAAGGCACGGATGATATCTTCTGCGCCTTCGCCCATGGCGACTATGGCGCAAGAAGCGGTCCGCAGACCAAAACCCATACAAATGGAAGTCGATAAGTTCGACGGCAAAGAAAGTGACAACCTTATGGTTTGGTTCCAACAGGTCGAGTCGGCTATGTTTATAGCCGACATCACCTATGAACCATACCGTGTGGGCTTTGCCACGGGTGGTTTAGCTAAACAGTGGGCATTCACATGTGGTGCATCACTACAAGATGCTTTTCTAACATGGGCCGATCTGAAGTTCAAATGATCCTGCAGTATGCACCGCCGAATCAAGCACACCGTAACTGGTCGCGGTTTTTGGCGTGTCACCAAGGCAAGCGTGAGCTTGCGGCATATGTGTAAGAGTTGAGAACTCTCAATGCTGCCATGGTCATAGACCCTATGCCTGAGGCAGTAACCGTCACGGTCTACATGGAGGGCCTCCGAGTTGGCGCTGCTAGAACGAAAGTCTTCCGGGTAAACCCGTCCTCATTTGAGGAAGCTGTTGGAGTGACATGGAATGCCGAGACCATCATTAAGGCCGCTAGGCCCGCCACTTATAACTACTTGTCTGATGGGTCTGTACCCATGGACTATAGTCAAGTGGAGGATGAAGAAGCTGAGCTTCATGCTGCGGAGCAGCAAATTGTGCGCAGTAGATGTTATATCTGCAAGAGCACAGGCCATTTGATGGCAAAATGTCCTGCGAGAAACACTTATTTGGCCTCAAAGGGCCGACGCCCCATGGGTAAACCTTCTGGTTGCCGCGGGGAAACGGCGAAACCCAGTAGGCGCGGGTGCCCTACTGGGGAAGGACTGAGTTCTGTTGATCCTCTAGGAGGTATAAGTAGCAGGTTCCATCCTCAAGGAGATCCAAACTCTCAAAAACGGAACGAGAATGCAAGCCAGGCTTGCTAGTCGTTGAAGGGACGGTTAAGGGCTTTGATAAGCCATAGATCATTTTGATCGATTCGGGGGCTTTGGGCAATTATATGCGCCGTGTCACCGTGGAAGGTAGTCAGGAGTATTCTGAAGCGCTTGTGCGCGTGAGAGTGACAAAGTCACAGCTCGCTTAGCGACTGGTACGCGTGTTACGGTACCTAAAGTCCCGATGGAATTAAATGTTAAGTTCTTGAACTTTAACAGCATGGAATGCTGTTTGGTCTTAGACCTAGATGCGAGGTATGACCTCATCTTAGGCATGGTATGGCAAGAACGCCATGATCCATGGATTAATTGGAGGTCGAATACCTTATGCGCAACGCGCAATGCTCCTGGTGGGGCTCTGGAGAGTCATGAACCCACATCTGCTAGGAAGAAAAAGCGCTTTTGGCGCGGATATTGGACCGAGTCGGTCAATATGTTGGATGTCGGAATATCCGACTTTGTAGACACTGTAAGTGTCGAGGACAACAGTCCTGGGCGAGGCCCAATGACTGTCGATGGTGTGGTTGAGAACCCACTAGATGGCACATATGACATGTGTCATGAGAATGATGTTACATCATTTGACACCGTAAGTGGCGTTAGCGGCTGCAAGCCAAGATGTCAGGACATGAGTCCAACTGACATGAGGGACGAGGAACTGACCCTGTAGGGCCAGGTAAAGTCACAAATGGATGTTGTCTTTGAGGACAACGAGGTGCATGCACCTAGCGACGAGGTACTGACCCAAGAGGGTCAGGTGAAGTCAAAAATGACGGTTGCCTTTGAGGACAACGAGGTGCGAGCACCTCATGACGAGGCATTGACCCAAGAGGGTTGGGTGCAGTCAGTAAATGAAGTGGTCTTTGACCTTGCGGTGTGTGCACATGTAGACGCTGATGCGTCGGATGCTGAGAGCATCATGAGTAGCGATGATAATATCGTGAGTGACGGGATAGCGAACAGCTATATACACTCGTCAATGGTTTGACTGGGGATGTCGAAGAGCCGGCGGCTCTTTCAGCTATACCCGTAGTAAGTGCTCTGTTAGATCTGGACGAGTCTTCCTTTGCCGAGTTTGGCATTGCCTTACAGGCAGGCGACATCGCCGAAGTGGTCGTTATACGACCTGAAGCGGAGTTGAACTACTCATAGCTTTCGGATAAAGCAGTTTTTGAGGATACCAAGAAGGCGCTGAATGTGCGTAGTGGATCGCAGATCCTAAAGGACCCTTCGGATCCTTATTTTAGTTTGTTGAAGGAACATGGAGATGTTGTCTCCAGAGAACCTCCTACGAGGTTACCTCGGGATAGAGGTGTACGTCATGAGATTGACTTAGTTCCAGGAACCAAATACTGTGTGACGCTACAGTGGCCGCTGCCACGAAAACAATGTGACGTCATTGATGAGTTCTTTCGTGCAAAGCACGCGGCTGGCATGGTGCGTGAGAGTAAGCCTTCTCACTCTACGCCCACGTTTTGTGTGAAAAGCCCTATGGTAAGTGGCGAATAGTGCATGTTTACAATGAGCTGAATGCAGCCACTATCCCGGCTCAAACACCGATTACTCGCAAGGATGTTCTTCAGAACAGTATAGCGGGATGTACGATGTACATTGCCCTCGACTTGGTAGATGGATATTACCAACTGCTCATCTGAGCTAGTGATATTTCGCTGAACGCGGTCAGAATACCGAGCGGTTTGCTCTAAGAGTAGTTAGTGATGGCCCAAGGGCTATCTAAAGCACCTGCAAAGTTCAGTCGTCTAGTGACGCAGTTGTTTTGGCCCTATAGGGCGTATGCGCAGACATACTTTGACGATATATTCGTCCATAGTCGAGCCGAAAATAATGGCACGACTGATGTGGACAACCACATCGAGCACCTGCGGGCTATGCTCGGTTGCATGAGAATGCATAAGTTTTATGCCAATATTGAAAAATGCATCTTCGGTGCGGAAGAGATTTCCTTTTTGGGATGCTTCATTGGGAAGCGAGGAATCTGGGCAGACCCTGTTAAGGTCAAAGCCATAGTAGATAGGCCGGTTCCGAGGAACCAGAAAGACTTACGCAAGTGGTTGGGTTCGGCAAATTACTTGCACAAGTATAGCCACAGCTATGCGGAAGTGGCTAGACCATCGTCGAATCTTCTAAAAAGGATGTGGAATGGTGTTGCAACACCGAGCACCACAAGGCTTTTGAAGCCATTAAGGAGAGTCTCCTTCAGTTTCATTTCTGGCTCTGGGTCCTTTTAGCCTCGTGTGTGATGCTTCGGACTTTGCCATTGGCAGTGCGCTCTTGCAAGTCGACACTGAGGGTCGAGAACGCGTCATCGCGTTTGAGTCTCGTCAGCTGAAAGCTACAGAGAAGAACTATCCAGTTCATGACAAGGAGCTACTTGCGATGAAGTATGCCCTTGTTAAGTTCAGGGGTACACCTGTTGGGATCAAAGCCGTTTGTAATCTATACCAATCATGCCTCGTTACGCAAAGCGACACAGTCGCCTCATCTCTCGCAGAGCATGGCTCGTTGGCTCTCCTTTTTCGTGGAGCATAACTTCGAGGTGAAGTATAAGCCGGGAAAACAGAATGTTTTGGCTGACGCGTTATCGCGTAGACCTGACTATGAGCTTGCTCATATCACTGTTGTGAGCGTCAGTAACGGATCGTATTCGTGTGGCGTTTGCACGCGATGAGTCATGTGTGGTGGAGTTGGTTATCAAACTGCGTAATGAGACCCCAAGCTACTCACCGTGCCGGACTGCCGACAGTCGGAGGGGGTACCCCGATGCCGCTATAGACCTTCTCTCAACCTTGTGTACCCGTCGGCTAGCGGGTTGCACTCTTCGGAGGACTTAGTTGAGATGCAATGTCGGCTTTGAGAGTGGTCGACCTTGGGGGGCTTCGAGTGGGTATACTTCACTCGGTAGACGTATAGGTGGCCACTTGGTCGACTAGGTCGAGGGTGGACTTATAGCCAAATTCTTCAGGGGGGATACTCAACCCTGGCCTTCTCCTTCCTTGATGTCTCAGGGGTGTTAACTGCCTGGCCTTTATATGCTCCCAGACCACTAGGGTAGGAAGACCGCTTCCGATAGCGGGTTGAGTTGGGGGGGTGCTACTCGGACGAACTCACAGGCCAAATGTATTCTGGGGCTCTATTCACACTTGGGTCTTAACACACTGTCTTCGACGAGGGGCCAAAATGTATCCTTTCCCGGAACAGGTGGGTAGGCTTAGTAGGTACCTTGGAAGCACGACGGAGGTGTGCTACATAGATCGCAAATTGAGTAGTCTTTAATATAGTCCTACCTTATAACTTCTTTACCCTTTCCTTACCCCCGAGACGTGATTCTTGATACTGCTTGTCGAGGGACCGAGGGGCCGGGTAGCCGAGGGACCAGGGTTTATCAACGAGAGATAAGGGTCCACCACGAAAGACCAGAGTCTACCAACGAGGGACCAGAGTCCACCACGAAAGACCAGGGTCTATTACAAAGGATTAAGGTCTACCACGAAAGACCGGGGCCTACAAATGATTGACCAGAGTCAACCTCGGAAGACCAAGGTCTACTACCGAGGGTTCGAGGGTCTACCCACTATAGACTGTGGTCGACCATCTACGATCCTTAATATTGGCCTCTACTCCATATGATTTTGCATCGCTTCGAAACGATTCCTCCTTGTCTCCTTGCGTTTCACTTTATCGACCCACGAGGGGTCTTCATACCCTTTCCATCGGACGAGGAGCTCTCGTTGTTGCCTTCCGTAGCGTGTTAACTTTCCAGTGCGGGCTCTAAAGATTTCCTCGACCTCGCACTCTCCTTCTTCCATATCCCTTGCCCAACTGTCCTCCGGTAACAGGCATTCATCGGAGTCGACCCGATCTATTTCGTCCGTCTCTAACGCGGCACTCAGTCGGTCAGGGAACTCTATAACCCTCTTGACTTTGGACGGATGTACAATCGGAGATAGCCTATAATCCGTGACTCAAGTTTTCAAATGTGCTGCGTGCTCTCGCACCAACTCTAGAACTCGTAATGGTCCATGCCAGAGGTAGGACAATTTCTTGGCGTGCCCCTCTTTCACCAGTCCGGATAGAGCCACACTTGAGTTCCGGATGAATCTTGTGATCGACCACCCCTCATTATGGGATCGGACCCGAGCTTGACTGGCCGCTCGTAGGCTCTCATTCACCTGGGCTCTCGCCCGCTGATAGTGTTGTTGAATGTAATACCTCCATCTGCGTGGTCTATATCCCCGACGTTGCGTATTTACCACAGGTAATGTAGCCTCGAGGGTGGTCCTAGCTTCCCAATTTTGGACCAGATAGAACCGCTTCTCCTTCCGGACTCGGTCTTGCGCGGTGTTCATCGCAAACGTTAGTCGTTTTGCATACTTGTCCCAATCCTGCTGTCCGACATCCGAGACATACATCTTAATGGACCTAGTCAGAGTCTGAACCATTTTATCCGCAGTACCATTTGCCTGAGGCTGATAGGCCATGGTCGCCTGTTGACGCTGGTCCACTATGCGATTAAACGTCCGGAAGAAATCCGACATAAATCATGGTTCTCGATCGTGGCGGATAACCTCGCTAGCACCAAAACGGCGAAAAACGCATTATTCGTACCCTTCAGCTACCGTCTGGGCCGTTCGCGACGCACTAGCTTTGGCCATCACATATCCCGTGAACAGGTCGACCCAAGTTAGTAACTCGGTATTTCCTCTGTGCGACCTGGACAAAGAGGGGAATATGATCCATCGCTATAATCTGGAAAGGGTATGTTGCTTCGACATTTCATGGATGGACTCTTGCCATGCAGGTTAGGTCCTCCTTTCCCTGTCTCGCAATCCACACATGTCCCTACATACCTCTGTACGCTTCGGAATAAACCTCTCCAATGGCAGTACCGTCGGATTCGGTGATAGGTACGTCCAATTTCTTGGTGACCTCCTTCCAGGCTGGTGAGGTAGTGATGCAGGACGTCAGCTTGGGGACTTTCGAGTATCACTAGTCTGTTCGTTACATTTCGATCGTCTCCCTCGGCCCTCTGACCAGGAAAATACAAGAATAGGCCCTCTTCACTTATCTCGTAGTCCCTGGCCATCTTACTGCACGAGTGAGCGGTCTCCATAAATAGGTCGCCCAATCTCTCTTCAAGTAAGGCTTCAAATTTCACACCTAGTCCTCTTGATCTTGGGCTTCCCTGATTCGATCTGTCCAACGTCGTTGTATAACACCCTCTTGCCGAATTTCCCCGGACATCTTGATAGGAGCTCGAGATCGAGTAATTGCAAGCACCTTGGCCAATGAACTCCCCTCTTTGGGAACTAGTAACTCTGGAAATCGATTAATCGCTTCCAAATTCTCGATCAAGAAGAAGATTAGGTCGACCAGGTTGACCCCCGGGTCGACCAGGTAGACCCTAAGGTCGCCCAAGTAGACCCTCAGGTCGAACAAGTGGGGCGAACGAAAAAAGGTGAAGGATCGCTGGTAGAGTCGCCACAAGCAGATGACCAAGTGTGCACGTTCGAATGTGGAGAACTCTGGGCCGAAGATGTAAACCAAGGATGAGCTATCATACCGGAGATCGACCCTTTACCTACAAGTGTCAAGCTGGAAGATATACAGATTCCTGACTCTGACGGAAACACCCCAGAGGAGGTGGACCGACTGAGACAAATTATATGGAGAAGGTGACATGACCTTCGGCTGGAATGCCATATTCCTTGCTTGAAAAAGTATCCTTGGCCGCTGAAGTATTCTAGATGGAGTATTGTACTGTGGTACCTCCACCAATGGTCCTTCATCCTCCCCGTCAGGTCTTCCTGATAGTAGACTATGTCGGTGGTAGATTCATACACCAAGTTTAACCACTCAGCATATCTTTGAGACCCTACCGACACAAAAGCCTGCACTCTTGGTACTTGGTCCTTCGTCAGCCACATCCCTATCTTGGTGTCCTCGTGTAATATCAGGGGTTAGGCACTGACATTGGTAACTTTTACAAACTTCCGACTTCCTACCCCTTGGCTCATAGTCGTGATCCAACGTTCTCCCCTTGTCACCCACAACTTCCATTGGTGCGAGGTCGCCCTTTTTAAAGGCACTTCCTTGTACCCTCCAGCCGGTATCTGCACGTAACGACCCAACTTCACATCTGATACCCGCTTATCGTACAGGGTCCTTCGTCCTGCTAACTGGACTCGAAAACCTCATCGGAAAGACATAGTGTCCCATTTGCCTGGTCTAGTCGAATACCGGCTGGGACCATGAAGTCCATGCCTAAAATTGCATCTTGACCCACCATCGGGCCCAACCACACCTTAGAGATGTATACCAAGTTCCCGTTCATGACCTTGATGCGGGTGCATCCTTCTGCGGCATACACGGATTCCCCGATACCACACATTCTTGGCGCTCACTTTCATCAATCTGGCAGCCTACCTAACGAGCAAAGGAGATATCCCAAAATAGATATCTCGGCGCCAGTATCGAACAACAAGATAGCTCGATCGTCGTTAATCTTCCCAGAGGCCTTGGCCTGTCCAAAACATTTCGTAGTAGCATGGTATTTCCAATGACCCCTCAACTATCCCGGCAGTAGGTCCAACTCCATCACTGCACTTTCCCGAAAAAAAATCGTTAGACGCACCGAAAGAAGCAACATGGACCCTAGGGTAACTTTCAAACTTCGATATATTTCCCATCGATTTATCCTGTATGCCCCCTCCCCCCTAGGGGCGCTTTTCCACATATGCAAAAATGCAACAATTAGAGCGCTCGGATCGTACCAGATTCAAACCTGGCTTGCGTCCTAATTTAGCATCTGCTCGACCTTCTCCGGCAACGTCCCAGCGTGCTTGGCCGGGTTGTACCACTGACTGATCAAGTTATAAAACTCTTCCATCGGGCACTTCTCAACCTCGTGGGTTTCTCCACAGCCTCGACACACGAAAAGGCAACGATCCGATGGATGGCCGTTCTTCCCACATCAATCTCAGGTCAGCATCTTCCAACGACCCAAGTCTCCATGCTTCCTGGACCTACAATGGGCGCATCTTGCACTTGGGGTTGCTGACGCCGTGCGGGGTCCAAGGTCCTTGGTCTAGGGTCGGGGCTGGTCGACCGCTCTTATGGGTCCTTGACCCTAGGTCCTTCTTTCCGTCTCCTTAGCCATGAGGCGACCTTCCGTAGGTCACATCCACTATCAGAACTGCCCAAACTGGAGTTCGTGGAAAACGGAAGGATTTGTTACAGGAATTCCAGATGCAATTCTGTGGTTTGGGGGTACCAGTGGCCCGCCAATATTACCACGCAAAGAAAAGGTCGGAAGAATCCTCGTTGGACTACCTGTACCGTCTGAATGTCATTGGACTTCGAGCAAGGATCAAGGATGGGCCGCCCAAGATTTAAAAGGAACATGTCGAACAATATATCGAGACCATGGAAGACCCCGACCTGGCGGACCAGTTGACCGTGTTACGTTTGGCTGATGTGGAGGAGTTGGAGAATGTACTGAGGGCGCGTTAACGGATGAAGGCTCGACGGGGCAAGATGTTGTTTGGGTCAGACAAGTTTTGCCAGAAAGCACCGATTACCCCTGATCGGCCAAGGGAGTTAAATTGCCGCTCTGTCCATGCAGTTCGAGCGACCCAGGAAGGATCAAGCTCCGAAGACTCCCACAACGTGTACGGGAGGTGGCCCCCCAGTTCAAAGAAATGTTGTCCGATCTGATCAAGGAACTATTATCTGCGACGATCATCCAGACTTCTAATCCGCCATGGGCCAGCCCAATCGTCATTATTGTGAAGAAAAAAAGGGGTGGATATCAGGCTGTGTATTGTTTATCGGCTGGTGAACGACTTGACCAGCTTATGATCTACCCCAAACCTCTAATCAACGAATTGCTGGAAGATCTGAACGGAGCGTTGTGGTACTACTCCCTGGATATGGTAAGTGGTTTTTGGGTCGTCGGCATGACCAAAAGAGCGACAATGATCTCAGCTTTTGTCACCCATTGAGGTTATTATAACGGCTGCGAATGCCATTCGGACTCAAGAATACGCCTCAAATATATCAGAGGTTCTTGGATAATGCTTTGTATGGATTTTTACGTATCTCGAAAGGAGCTGGGTACAGAGGAGATTGAAGAACTGTTTGCGATGGGGAAGCGTGATGTAAAGTCGGGTCCCTCGGTACTGGGTCGGCGGTCCTACATAGATGACATTTTGATACCGGCCGACTCGTGGGATATGTTGTGCGCAAAGGTTGAGCGGTTATTAGATGTGTGTGACTATTGGAACCTATCAATCAGAGTGGTCAAGAGTTCATGAGGGTGCCGGAGGGAAGACTACCTTGGGCACCGGGTCTCGGATTAAGGATTACTAGAGGCCCACCCAAAGGATCTCTAGTCCCTGGTCGACCTACCGTTGCCAACGACACTCAAAGCCATGCAATCTTTTTTTGGAAGTCTGAACTACTATGGTAGATTCATTGAAGATTATGCAGTGTATGCATCGATCCTCTATAGTTACGAGAAGTGGATTTTCACGATTGGCGATGTAGGTTGAGACGGGGGAAAGTGGGGTGGCTAAGGCAGAAGACGCCTCAGCCACCCCACTGACGATACCGCTTCTGGGCAGGCCCAGTCAATAAACCTCCAAAACGAGACACTTCTCCCTATCTGGCGCTTGGTCCCTCGTGAACGCGGTCTTCAGAGTGGTCACTCAGCTGCGTGCTCGGTCCTAGTCTTGGTCTCTTCCATAAAACCCTTGAGATTCGAGGTCGCGGAGAGCTTGATACGAGGAACCATGTTGGGTACCTGTACCAGGGTGGTATTGGTCATTCTCGCCAAAGGTCCAGAGAGGTCCATGTCGTCTGGGTTGTATTTGCACGAACCGACCGATTCCATCTCCACGTCGGTCATCCCTTGGTCTCTTGCACCTTGCATACCTGCACTTGGACCCAGCTGGCCGTTGACCTCTGCGCCCTCTCTCGTCCTCTGCGGTACTTGGAGTTTTTGTAAGAATTTGCCATCGCCGCGTCAAAGTATGCCTGTAAATTGCCTGCCGGGTTGGTAAATAATCCTCCTCAGGGAACTTTGTCACGTGACGAGGTGTAATTTGGTACTATTCTTGGCTCTGATTAGTCCAAAATTCGACCTATCAGAAGCACGACTTTCCCTTGGCTGTACACACGTGGCCGTTTCGTGAGCTCGCTGCTCGTCGTCCGCGCTCTCCGCTCGGTCCTGCAGCAAGCGACATGCCGGTCTGTTCTAGTGGCATTTGGCCCACGTGACTAGAGACGGGCAACCCTCGCGATGTTAGCCTTGCAAGGACCTGGGGACCCTGAGGCAAGGTGGTCTGTGATAGATCTCGTATAGACCATGGGTCCTTGGTCGAACATTAATCTCGAGGGTGGACCTCGATGTCTTGCAGGGTCATCTGGCTGTCGTCAGACGGTGCTTTTGCAGCGGTAGCAGGAGGTGAGTCGAGTAGTACTGGGGTTGGTCCCACCAGGATACCCAGAAGTTTGTGTAGGGTTTCTAACGTGGTCTGGCTGTTGTTGAACCCCAGGGAAATCAAGTCTTCAGGCTCGAACCTTCCTGCGACCATACCCACCTCGCGAAGAAGGGCCACGAGCGCGGTGATTGCGTCTGTCACCTTCCTCAGCTTGGGAAGGGTCGACACAGGTCCACTGAGCTGACCCAGCAGTCGGATCTCGAGGGCTCTGGTGACGGGGTCACTATCCAGGAACGCGTCAAGCTTGAGTCGGTGATATGCCATAGTCACGTCCGCATCCGACCAGGACACGGGTCCTGAGGTCGAGGGGCCTACCGACTTGGTGTCACCTGGTGCCTTCATCTGGAGCTTGGTCAGCTTGGACATAGCGATCGTATTTTTTTTGTAGTTTTGTATGTTCTTAGTTTTGAAAACAATATTCTATCGATTTGCACCTTCGACTGATTGTCCACTCGGCCATGATAGATATCATGACCCAAGGTGTCCTCAACGAGGACATAGGGAGGGTATTTCAGTTTCTCTTCAATAAGTTCGACCTTGACCATGTTGACTGGGCCCCTCCTAAGGTCCAGTAGGTCCTTTAATCCTTTGTGTTTTCTTGTCTAATCACTGGAGATTGTCTTTCAGTAACCCTTCGGCCTTTTCCTCAATCTCAGCTTGAACTTCCTCATCTTCTTGGGACTCGCGGTGATATCCTGAGTCTTCCAAAGATCTAAGCACGTGCACCATTGTGGTGGTTGGTTATCAAACTGCGTAATGAGACCCCAAGCCACTCACCGTACCGGACTGCCGACAGTCGGAGGGGGTACCCCGATGCCGCTATAGACCTTCTCTCACCTTGTGTACCCGCCGGCTGCACTCTTCGGAAAACTTAGTTGAGATGCCATGACGGCCTTGTGAGTGGTCGACCTTGGGGGGCTTCGAGTGGGTATACTTCACTCGGTAGACGTATAGGTGGCCACTTGGTCGACTAGGTCGAGGGTGGAATTATAGCCAAATTCTTCAGGGGGATACTCAACCCTGGCCTTCTCCTTCCTTGATGTCTCAGGGGTGTCAACTGCCTGGCCTTTACCTGCTCCCAGACCACTAGGGTAGGAAGACCGCTTCCGATAGCGGGTTGAGTTGGGGGGGTGCTACTCGGACGAACTCACAGGCCAAATGTATTCTGGGGCTCTATTCACACTTGGGTCTTAACACACTGTCTTCGACGGGGGGGCCAAAATGTATCCTTTCCCGGAACAGGTGGGTAGACTTAGTAGGTACCTTGGAAGCACGACGGAGGTGTGCTATATAGATCGCAAATTGAGTAGTCTTTAATATAGTCCTACCTTATAACTTCTTTACTCTTTCCTTATCCTCCGAGACGTGATTCTTGATTCTGCTTGTCGAGGGACCGAGGGGCCGAGTAGCCGAGGGACCAGGGTCTATCAACGAGAGATAAGGGTCCACCACGGAAGACCAGGGTCTACCAACGAGGGACCAGAGTTCACCTTGAAAGACCAGGGTCTACCAACGAGGGGCCAGGGTCAATCTCGAATAGACTGAGGTCCACCTCAAAGAGCCGCGGCTTATCAGACAAATCGCGGTGTACTCCTCTGAATGGAGCAAGCTTAGACCGTACATACTCCTTATTCAACGGTCGTCCCCCGTCGCTTGTTTGAGCGCTTCGTCTCTCTGTCACTTACCTAACGGTCGCATCTCCTAAGTGGGTCTCCGTCTCTTTGCCCCCCCACCGGTCCTCTGGCCTACCAATTCTTGAAACGCTTCACCACACATGTTTTGCCAATATGCAGGCGCTGGGTAGCGCAGAGTTTGAAAGCTCTAAGGTGAAGCTGTCACCACGTAATCGTGCGAGATTACATTGTTATGCACTGACCGATGGTCTGTTGTTCTATAGTACAGGGTCGGATGACCAGCCTCGTGTTGTGGTGCCTCATGATGAGGACATTAAGTATCAGATACTTTATGAGGCTCATGATACACCACTTGGTGGTCATTTAGGTTCGTGAGAAGATTTACAGCTTAGTGAGCACCCATTATTGGTTGCCAAAGCTATATGAATGGGTCGATACATATTTACGCACGTGTGAAACGTATTAAAGGGTGAAGCTCTCGCCTAGTATGGCTGCGCCTTTGGCGAGTTTGCCTTTACCCTCGGGGTTGTGGCAGTCCATTGGTATGGATTTTGCGTTTGGCCTACCGCGTGATGCAGCAGGCAACACTGGGATTGTGGTCTTTTTTGACCGACTGAGCAAGATGGCCCACTTAGCGGCAGTGCCGGACTCCATTGATGGAGAAGGAATAGCTAAGCTGTTCACGGATCGTGTGTTTAGACAACACGAATTGCCTGTAACAATCGTCTCGGATAGAGACCCCCGTTTTACGGGTAACATCTGGACGTCAGTCTATAAAGTGCTGGGCACTCGACTGGACATGTCCACGGCGGGTCATCCGCAGACCAATGGTTAGACAGGACGCGTGAATCGCGATATTGGTGATATGCTTCGGCAGTGTTTGTGCTGAAACACCCAAGCAATGGATCACGATGCTGCCTCTCATTGGTTTTGCGTTGAATAACGCGGTGCATGCCTCGACACGCTTCACCCCATTCTATGTGAATGGTTTGGTTAATCCTCGCGTTCGCTAACACTACACCCTGCCGCTTCAGGGCTTTAGTGGGGGAGAGATGCCGAAGACTTGGCCGATATCAGCCGTGTTGCAATGCGCAAGAAGGAGGAAGCGTTTCTTTTAACGCGTTTGACGTATTACGTCGCATCAAAGACGCTATGGCTGAAAGTCAGGATGTTCAGAAGGAACATGCGGATGCCAAAGGCAGAAAGAACGAACACGAGTATAAAGTGGGTGATTTAGTTTTATTAAACGCTCGGAATTTACCTACTCGTGCCGTTTCTGCGGTATACAAAACCAAATTACGTCCACGCTTTATTGGACCTTTTAAGGTCATAAGCAAGAAAGGCTTAGCCTATGTTCTGAACCTTCCAAAGAAAATGCGAACACACTCTGTGTTCTTCGTGGGCTTGCTAAAGTCATATATCAACCCTGCCTCGGTGGACTTCGAAGTGTTGTCCCCATATCCCCGGCCGAAGGAGGCGGGTAGTACGGTACCGGAGGTGCATATGGACGCTGGAGGCGTACCAAGATGTCGATCTGACATCGAAGTTCGGCTTGAGAACTCTCAATCGCCGCTAAGCGATCCGAGGTCTCAGAACGATAACGCTCAAAGGATCGACGGTGTCTATCGACACGGTCATTGAGCGATGACAGATGAGACTTCACCGATGCAAGAGCATCATGCTCCAGAAGTGTCAGGCGACACTCTATCTCTGAGAGATGAGAGGTCAATGAATCATCGACCTCCTACGACGCTGATTGATGAGCTGGGTCATCAACAGCTCCACGTGGAGCGTCTCGAGGCTCGGCGTCGTCACCAGGGTCATACCCAATATTTGGCGAAGTGGAGGGGTTACCGCCAGTCGTACGACTCGTGGGAGCATGAGGTACCCCTCCGGCAGGATTGACCTGACGCCGCTGACGCTTTTGACCAGGACGGTCAGAAGCGACGACAGCTGTCGTCGGACGCTTCCTAGCACTAGATGCTGTGAAAGTAGAATCAGTAGGATGGCTTTGCCTCTGACCTTCAGAAGAAGCCAATGTCGATACATCACTCGTGTGAGAGGTACGGGCAACAGCTTCAGAATCTTGCTCCCCACAAGTCTTTGACCTGTATGTGGACGGTAATTGATGTTTCGCTTTGATCTTAGCGAAGATAAATCGTAGACGACGTTCTAACCAAATGTCTTGCGCTTTAGCGCTTAAGCGCAAGTTTGACAAACTTGAGAGCTTACATGCTCGTTCTACCCAACGGGTGAACTGGTAATCATCTTGTACAGATGTTTCAACTGGTGCAAGCACCACTGGTTTTCAATTTAGTGGGTGCACGGGCACCCCACGTGACTGTCGTGACAGTCGCTCCTGATACGATTTCATCGTAAACTCCTGGGGAGTAAGGAGCCGCTCACGAAGAGTAACATTATCTGCATTCTCGCAGACCGTACGGGTATGGGACCCAATGACATAGGTTCGCAAGGATTGCGATGCAGCTCGTCGAGCTTTCTCATTAGGGTCCCGGGGCACGAACCCATAATCACGTTGTTAAAATGCTTGTTTGGGCCGTGCCAAAGCGGCCGCTCGGGCCTCGTCATCGAGTTGATGGCGCTGTGCAGCGTCAAGAGGGGTTGATTACCTCTTCGTCTGTACCCTCTCGCGAGGGAAGTAGTGAAGCTTGGCGCAATGCGGTTGTCTCTCTTCGGGAGAAGAATAACAGACTGGGATCGGCGTCACTTCGCTCAGTGAGCATGATGATCTTAGGGTCATCATGCTCACCGAGCGAGTGACGTACCATAACCCGAAGGAGACTCGGCACCGCTACCTCTAGATGCAACGTCACTTTCATCGTCCCCAAAGATGTCGTGACGCATTGTATCCATCCATGATGGAGCAAACACTTTTGAGACAAGTGCTTTATAAAGCAAGTGTTCGTGAACACTGAAATGCTTCAAAAGCAAGTGTTGTGAACACTGTAATGCTAAAAGCAAGTGTTGTGAACACACTAATGTTTAAAAGCAAGTGCTAGGCACCTTGTTTGTGAAAGCAAGTGTTTGTGAACACACAAAGGGTATTAATATCTAGTGCTAGGCACTTAACGCTTATAAGCAAGTGTCATAACACTTAATGCTTTAGCGTGAGTGCGATGCACTGTATGCTCAAGGAGAGAGTTTCGTAACACTATAATGCTTAGAATGTGTGTGTGCAAGGCACGGGTGCTCAAGGAGCAAGTGTTAAGAACACTAACGCTTTGTTCGCAAGTGCAAGGCACTTATTGCGAGGCAAGCAAAACGAAAAGAAAAGAAAATCGATGCCTCCAATCAAGTGCGAAAATTCGTGGGTACGTCGAGTCCCACGGATTGGTGGGGGGAGGGTGTAACGGGGTTACTGAACCCTTTGCTGTGGCAGGTGTGTATTGTAATAATACACACCTGCCACAGCAATGTGGTGTGGCTGTACCTTGGGTACAAAAGTAGGCTTGATGTGACCGTACCTGAAGCACGAAGTGGTCGCAGACAGAGAGCCACGTGGTCACTATACTTATTTAAAGTATAGTGACCATGCATGTTTGCATAATACTAACAGGCTATAGAGCCAGTAAATAGTGACTAGCATAAGGTGTTTCTATATTTAGTGTTAGGAGATAAACATGAACATAAGTCAGTTTTAAACCTGCTCTGTAAGCCTTACAGCTTGAGCGTTCTACTCCTCCTGAGGAATTAAGTATCTTTGATACTAGTCTCTTTGAGACGCGGTTACAACAACCGATAGGTACAAGCTTACGAGCTAGCGTAGGAGGGTTAAACACTCTGAGACGTAGTAGCTCTCTGAGCTTATCTTCCTCTTCACATAGTTCATAAGTAGCTTCACTACAGTAGCTTGGCTACATCTTCTGGACATAGTGCCTAAGTAGCGTAGCTACAGTAGCTCGGCTACATTGGCGGTATCTACATATCTGGTCTATGTGTCTTAAGCGTAAGAACTGCCGAATGGCTGTTTCTTGACGGCTGGCCTGTTGCAAAGTCATCTTGCGTCATTCATCATATTCATGATCAGCACGAACTACACTAATGATCGCGCATTTTTAGTGGAAATTGTTTTGAGGCCAAGATGCACCTCCCGGTTAGCGGTACTTTATGGCGCTCTAACAAACTTGGCTTCATTGATAACCTTTCTCTCTTCGGCTACTTGACCATATTCGTACTTGCCCATTATTTTTGCCTTTAAAAGATGCTTTCACCTGACTCACCAAAGCTAGTTGCACTTAAAGAGACCCTGTGCAGATGTGGTCTCCTTTCAAAATCGATTCCTTGCCTCTGCGTGGTCAAATTTTGATCAAGAAACAAACGTGCCTAAAGTCCATGTATTACTTGGTTAAACAGTTACTACCTCGCGTTTTTTGGATGCGCTTCATTACCAAGTGTCACCGATCACGGCTTTATTTGTGAGCTGTTGAATATATTTGTCCAAGGATCAATAGAGCTGTGGAGCCTCAAAGCTTAGTTATTCCACCTTGCGCACACTTTTGGGCTGCTACTTTGATGCCACCACTCAAGTTTTTAGCACTGGCATCTGCAACATACCAATGCTCGCCCTAGCTTAGCTGTACAAACATCATAGCTCATAGCCTCCTTTGTCACATATACTACCGTCATTATTGTTTGCTCGGTAAGCATTAATTAGACATTAACTCTTTAAAGTAGATGATTGAGCAAATTAGCCCTCAATGCCTGACTTCTACTCGGACGGGGATCCGTCAGTTGGTCATTCATTAATCTATTTGTGACTAAGAGCGGGAACGAGGTTTTCTATCTGCATCATGGCAGGCGCAAGCGGTCAAGTAAATCCTCAAAAATGGAGAATTTACAGAGTGCCAAGAAACAAAATAGACCCGTTGAAGAAGATGAAAAGCAGATGAATGATCAGAAAAATTTGGTCAAGGAGACCAACCGTTCTGTTGGTAGCAAACAAGTGTAGAAACAAAAACTTCGGTGTTGCAAATTTCAATGCTGAAATGGACTTCTCAAAGCTGTTGTGCCGATGAAACAAACGCTAACGACTAAGCACAACTCGAGTGGGTATTCGACACTGCGAAGAATTAACCGATGCAGTTGAATCTGTGTTGCGGCGAGCGCAACAAAGCAGTGCGTTATGCTGTGCTTCGTCAATTTCATCGCTGACCCGAAGCAAAGATTTACGCGCAGTAGAGCAATACCAAAGCTGTTGCAGGAGGCTAAGGATCAATGCCAGAGTTAGGTTATGCTGTACATCGAGGAGCTTCGTGGAAAGCTGCTGGCTGGTGCAAACGCTCTGTTCTGGCTTAATGTACTGCAACCGATGGTACATCCTGCGTATTTATCGAGACAAGAAGCCCGAGAAGTTTTGCTGTTGCTATTGGAGGAGCTTAGAAATGCTGACGGTGTTTGCGAGGTGTTGATGAAAAAAATGAGCGCTTTTGGGATCTTTTGACGCTACCTTTAAAGCTAGAACCGCTGTTTCAAGGCGTGAGTACGTTAGCGCTCTGTGGTCACGAGATTGCTGCAAATGAGGCTTTGCAGCTGCTAGCAGTCTTTGCTAAGCAAAATACAGTATTTGTAAACAAAAGAGGGCTACACCCATGGGGCTCTCCATCGTCACCTCTGTGGGTCTTCTTGCTCCGCTGGAAATTTCAAGCGCAAGAGAACTGCCTAAAGCATTTTGTGAACGGTTTCGTAGCCGTTCATTATGCTGATAAGAGACTGGCACATGGTAGTTGATGAAGTGCTGGATATCCTCGGAAAATTTCTTACCGGCAAGTGGGTGTCGTGCGAACGAGCTTTGTTCAAAAATCCGGTTAACAACACCGTTGAGCATGATTTTCAAAGCCGTTTTGCACGACTTCGACACGCTCTGGCAACAGACCAACTGTATGTGATGAGAAAAACGGGTGGAGTGACGTCAAGAACCAACGAGGAGTGCGTGGACGTCAGCATCTTACACGACAATGAGCTGTTGCTTGTGCAGCTGGACGGCGCAATAAGTTGATGTAGTCCCCTACACCTTGTCGTTTTCATTAAGTAGTTGGTATTTTTTCAAAAGAATGTTCTGCCTGGTCTTGAGCTGTCAATACCTTGTAAGTTTCCATACCGTTGGTTCAAAGCTAAAGCTGCTTGGAAGCTAGCAAGCCAAGAAACAAGTGAAAGTTCGATCCATGCGTTTCAACGTTGGTGCAAAGAAACTTATCAGCTCAGACTGTTTTCGGCTATTGGGTTTAGTGCAGGAGGTCCAGAATGACGTCGAAGTGATGAAGCCTGTCTTGTGCGAGCTAGAGGTGATGCGGCTGAGCGGAATAATGTCGTCAGTAAATACCAGAGATTTTATGATGGAGATGCTAGAATCTCGTGAGTTCGATGATGACTTTGTTCTTTTTCTTCGCAAGGAAATTTTTGGGCCAAATAAGGACCAAGCGTCGAACGACATCAAGGTTATATCCCTGTTTGGCAAACAAGATGCAGTAAAGCACGAGCTGAATAATTTGAGCTGTTGGTCGGTCGAGGTGAGCAACAACTTGAATAAAGAAGACCAGGGGGTCTACTGTGTCACTCGTCAGAACGACGAGGCTCCAGGGCGCTTGCTGGTTTTGTTTGGGTGGATTCAAGATTTTTTGTTCAAGAAGGATCGATTGCGTGATACTGTGACGTATATGCTTTGTTTTCTGACGTGCCTAAACCCAGATATGGTGTGCTGCCTATCGCCGGAAGATGTTGAGCTAGTTGAGCGAACGGTAGTCTCCATGAAATCGAACCATTTGGACGCTTGGAAATCGTTTTCAGTTGCATTCATGTGAAGCGGCAAGAAGAGCAGAAGGATGATGTCGGGTGTAAAGATCTTCCAGACATTAGGTTGCCCGTGACTCTTCGACCCAAAATGTTCAACTGCTAAAGGGAAGCTTTCCTCCTTTTATAGTAATGGAGCCAGCTCCAGCTAAAAAATGCACCGAATCGTGCACGGAAACCTTCGACATCGTCAATGACCTTGCGAATTGGCTACGAAACGAGTCAAGACAACGTAATTTGCAAGTAGAGTTGACCGGACGAAGTCTGGCCGATTCTGCAACGAACTATTGTGCAGACATCTGGACGATGGCCTGAGAAAAAGCTGCAGGAGATTCAGGATATGCACGCCCGAAGCCTGGATACATTGGCAGATACAACAAAGGAGCAAGTGCAACAGTATATTGAGGAACAGCGGGCGATGTTACTTGGTTGTATAGACAAAATGTTTGATTTGGATGTGCGTCACTGTGGCAAAAGACGAGCCTGTATATGTGACTCTCCGCAAGCACATGGAGATTGTCCAGACAAACCGACACATCTGGAGCAAAATTGACTCTGCGACAAAAGCAACCTTGGATCTGCCACTCCGTCTCAAGAATTAGATGAATGGCATCTCTTCGGTGTTTCGCGATCACTTAGTTCGCGACCCTGAAAGCAATATACGTGAATCTTTAGCAGATTATTATGCGGGAGCTCACTTTCTTCGATACGAAAGTTGTGGCCAGTGGTACGAACATTGAAGAAATTAGGCCTGAAAGGAATCAAGAATCGGAGCTTCTATCAGAACGATTCCGCGACTGCATGATTAAGCCGTTGAATGAGGCTCGACAAGCTTGGTTCGAGGCTGTCGAAACGGCTTGTGCTGCCGCAGGAAGCGTGTTGGTGATCAACTGGAACGAGGAAAAGCACAGAAGACGAGCAAAAAGTTGTTTCTGAAGCTACTAGCATCCTTTTTCGTGCTTGGCGGGAGCAGCACAACAATGGCTGAAGACAACTATCTGCCCACGGGTACGCTCGACGACGATATACTGCGACGTTCAAAAGGTGCAGTGGAAGCCCGCAACAGACCAAGTGAAGGTTTTTGAATTGGCAAACAATTACACGAGTCTTTTAACACCAACGAGCTAGGCACTCATCATCTGAAGCCAGGTGAAAACTGCTAAGAACTTTCACCATTAAGAACCACTGCGTGGTGTTGGTAACGACTTCTCCGCAGGGAACGCTTTTTGCGTCCACTTGGTGATCGAAGGCGGGTTTCTCCTACCCATGTTGCTTTCAAATACCTGTCTGTATCGATGTTTCGTACTCAAGTCTGCTGTCTCCACAATAAACTCATTTGAAAAGATATTGGCCAATTTCGCGCCGTAACCATTTCGTCCACCCGTCGTTTCCTTCTTCTTGTTATCATCAAAATCGCTTCCCGTGAGCAAGTGGCCGAAGATCAATTCTGGCACATATACTTGATGCTCTTTATGCAATACAATAGGAATACCTTTCAGATTAAGATCTCATTTTTCTTGACATCAATCGTCACCTTAAGCGTATTCATCGATTGATCTCGCTGCTAATTATTACACGGATTACCAATAATCTCGTCAAAGACTTGTACAGACTTGGTACATACATGATCTTTTTCATCACCATTTTCTTCTTCTCATCGTCAGAAATCCAAATATTTTGCTCTACGTGCTCAATGGAGCCCACATATGTGTCTGGACGCAGTAAAATATGCTCTAATTGTGTTTTTTTCAAATAAATCTGCTCAATACTTTGCTTGGACATGTCTGTATCTTCCGTCATTATTATTTTCTCATCTCCACTGGCATCAATATCAAATATTGAGCCATCACTCTCACTATCAGATTTTGCGTCACTGTCCCACGCATTGATCTTCTTCTTCTGACTTGGTTTCTTCTTGGTCATCATCTTCTTTGTAGCTTTCGTGGCTTTACCTCCTGTGATCTTGTGCTTACGTGAAGTAGTAGATTTCATCTTACTTTTTAGTGTCACCTGAAAACCAAAGAGAATGTGAAGTAACAAAACATTACGACCAAAAGTAACATTGTATGAACACTGAAGTTTATAAAGGTTTTAAACAAAATAAAGAAAACAATAGCAAAATAACAAAATGTATAGCTAAAGAGACGGCGTACTTGATGATCTAAATCACTCATGACTAGCTACGACCGAAACGATAATAAAGCCACGTGAAGAATAAATGAGGTTGCGGAATGGAAAAATGACGTCAAGTCAAAAATAAGAGCGAGATAAAAAACCTCAGTGGATCTTGAATTTTGAAATCAAATGACAAAAGTAGATACCATTTTTTTTGTCTGACGTCGTCAGAGGTGTGTCTGTTTGATCAATGAATGATAGAATATACTTGAGTTGAGTATGCTTGCTGACGTTGCACGAACGTAACAATGTCCAATCTCTTGACACTACATATTGGTTTTACAGTATATATTGATCGACCTTATATAAATGAGTTTTGGTCATAATTATGATCTTTTCTATCATATTCTGCAGTTATGGCTACATTATGACCTTGATAGAGCAGGATTCGCGTAGCATAAAGTCTCATCATTGTCTTCTGAGCGAATCAGCACAGATATCTCCTCATTAGGTTTAGGATTCTTAGCTGCCAAGCTGATAACCAACCAAGCTCTAGTCTTACCGCAGCGACAGGTTATTTCTAGAACCACGAGCGATTGTTCGAAAAGAAAAGCAAGCAGACCCCATCTCTTAATGCGCATGTTAAAGCGTCGACACTTTGTTAATGTGGCATTCGATATTTCTTACCGCTCGCTAAAGTGTATAAGCTCGACAAGATATGAGTCTCACCATTGCTGCAGTACTCTATGTATCAAATTGTGGCTGGAAGGTAGCGTAGTAGCTATCATAGGCATCGATGACAGCGAACGGTGGTATTGAGCTCTTACAATATTCACACAACTTTGTGGTCGTTTGCCACCAAAACATGAACAAACACTTACCCACACGGCAGTTTTTTCAGTGTTTTCCTATGCCACCAGCACATGAATACTTGACAAGTACGGTATAAATACTACAGGCTTACCTGAAGCCTTTAATCTCGGTGAATACTTGATAAAATGGGTGCTTGTAACAAAGCATCTCCGACAACGGTATGTTGATCATGTTGACCATTAGATCGCCATGTATTCAACATCATTAAACCTAGTATTTTACATCATTAAGCCTAGGCGACGACTTTTACCAAGACGCCAGGTAACGCAATTCTGTACGTCTCACGCGACAGTAGTGCCCTGGACATCACACGTTCAATTGACTCTGAGCACGGAGATCCCTTCAACCAGTCGACGGCTACTGTTGTGACACTTTCGTTATCGTTGACGGCTGCTGTTGCGACACTTTCGTTACCTTTGCTAATTCTGCCAAGCTTATCCGCATGTCTGTCATTGTGTTAACCTCAACGCTGGACAATCTCTGATTGTCCAATGCAGCTTTTTAAGGTACAGCGCGGGTCGCGGAATGCAACCCGTTCGTCATTGGTTTTGTCAAACACTATAGATAATGCTTAAGTTTGACGTCGACTGCCACAGATTCCGCCGGCTACGATGGAAGCATTTTCTGCTGCAATGAATGCTGTTGCTACGGCATACGCTCCTACTACAACAAACGCTCCTGCGCCAGCATTTACTCCGTCTTTGGGTGGTTGTACAGAGAAGGGAAGCAGTGGTAAGAGGCACAAAGCAAGGGTAGCTATAGCTTTTGCCATTATATTGTAGCACCAACACCGCTGCCGTTTTGAGTTAAAGTGGCGAGCTGCCTCTAATATGGTAGGTGTGTAACATCGTTACAAAGAGCTACGGTATCGTTGCATAAGTACTAAGGCTCATCAAATTGAATGAATGCTTTGATCATCGTTACTGTAAACAGCAGGGTGTCATACCCATCACGATGGTAGCATCTTGTGAGGAAATGACACAATACTACAAGAAAATTAGTCATGTATCAAGGGTAAGGTGATATTGTCGGACCACAATACGATCCTGATAAAAATTACTTCTACCTGAGCAATTAAAGGTGACGACTTCAAATGTATCTCAAAAATGGCTGGCTTGTTCAATTACGACAATGTCAAGATAGTTTGTTCTCTCTGTTCGACGACATTAACATCCATAGATCAATAGATGACCCCGGTAAACGTGAGTTCGTTTAATGACGTAGCTTACGAGCACGCTTATCAGCACAACCCCCGCCCGAGGGAGGAGGCCCCTTACCATACGGTTCGGTTGAGTCTAGTGGTGGAGGAAGGCTGGCGTCCAGTGCAGATTCGACACCTGGCTCCTAATGCCCCTCACCAGGGGAAGGTCCACTGGCAAGAGCACTTTCAAGTCCGCTTGAGCCAGGCGCGATTAAGCCAAGGAGACCGGCCCCATGTTTACCAGTACTCCCAGGCTCCCCGCCTTTTGGCGGCGAAGCGGCCCCTTCTGCCGAGTCACTAGAAGTACATTTCGCTCCTTCACCGGAATGCTTAGTCCAACTTACCTCGAATTGAGGAGTTTCGCCCTCCTTCCACGTGCAGCATGGGTCACCGAGAGCTTGTCCCGCTGTTATCGAGGCACGAGGGAAAGTCTTATGACAGATTGTGTCCCACTTGAAGCCCGCTTTTTGAAATGCCGTACCAAAAGCAGTATAATTTGAAGTACCTTCGTATTCCAAATTGTGACCCGTTTGGGATCTACTCTTCTTTGGCCGCCACCATATTTATCGTGGACGCCACGATCAGAGCTGAAGCAACGATAGCAATATACGTCTTCATTGTTGGTTGTACTGTATTGTCTCGATGTAAGATAGATTTTGTTGAATACTACTTGGAAGTACAAGGAAAATTGCAAAATGACTACAATAAACGCGTTGGGTTTCCAAGCTTTATCGAGCATCGAACTGAAAAACTAAAGTCATCATTAGTCGTTTATCGTCAATGGTGGATCTTTCAACAGACAGGTCAGCAATTGGATATATAAGCCTTGTTATTCAATCATTATGATGATGTTTTTCTGACCCAGGGTGTCTTGGTTAGGTACAAAGCCACGTAGCAATCGCCTATCTCTGAAACGGTCTGTCGACATACCCACTGTGGCTCATTTAGAACACAAATGCTGTCCATATTATAGATCACGATCGATAGATATTGATCGGAGCAGGTACAGACTCCGAAACAAAGTTCCGATACGTTGGAAACGGCCATATGCAGCTCTATGTCCGTAAAGATTTCAACACACGAATACGATTGAATGTGATGCATTCGTCTAGTTCCTACACGGCGGTTTGTGATAGCATCACCCTGATGGAGTATATCCAGCTTCACCCGGCCAGAGTAACAATATCCAGTATCATTTCTCTCCGATCTGCTTCACGACATTGTTTCAATTTGACCAAAGGTAGGTTGCTAGCATCAAGGATTGGAGCTTCAAGGAATAAGCAAGTATACCTTGTGGCAAAGAATAAGCCGACTATTATACGTGTAAAGGCTGCGTCAGCTCACATGCTTTGTTCGACATCTACAAGGGAAGGTGAGTGGTACCTTGACAGATTTGTAATGTATACCTGGCTATTAACTTTCTCGAATTTTCATGGCGTAGTGGAATGTACAATGTTATCACCATCTTCATCCAAAACAGAAGCACTCCCTGGACTAGCTGGCGCGCCGGGAGGACCAGTTTGCCGGGAGGATCAGTACACCAGAGCTTGGTTCAAGTGGACGAAGAGGGGGCAGGTGCAAGCAGGGCGCCTCATCGTCACCCAACGTGATCCCGTGATGACCACGTTGTCTCAGCGAAAGCGTATCGGGCTCAAATTCGAGGTGGGGACCTATTTGGCACCACAAAGGTGGCAATCCTCAATGATTGAACGCCGGGTTTGGTCCCATTTGAGCCGGTCAGAAGTGTCCGCGAGAGCTGGTAGGAAGGGGCATTCTGGACACTGAATTTGCCGGATATTGTTTCCGCCCGAGAGGCGACGAGTACTTTTGGGCGTGTGCTCTCCAGCCGTTCTGGAGCATTTTCTCGTGGGCGGATGATCCCAGCATTTTTGGCTCCTTCCTAGCGATGCTGCGGCCGAGGGTTTTCAACTGGGTTGCAGAGAGCCCAATGCGTGATTTTGACAACAAGCGGACGAGGCAGACAGAATACGTATTCACATTTCCACAGTTGATAGCACGTCACAAACCGATCAAATTGCGTCGGTGAGCAATTACCGTCCTTCTGTATTCGTCACACCTGGACGTAGGGGCACACCTCAACGGTCAGTACATTATTGCTGAGACAATGACCACTGTTTACACACGCTGTACACTGGAGCATCACCAAACCGGGATTGATTCAATGAATACAAGTTGGTCTGTAACGCGTACGACGCACCGGTTTGGCTGCAGCAGGATAGTTCAGGGATTCGCTGGAAATTTCAAGGGGATGTTCCTCCGCTTGAAGCGGAGCCTGGCGGCATCCTTGCTGCTTTTGCCGCAACCTGCAGGAAGTTGGACTCGTTTTCGACACACATCCAATTCTTCACGGGTTCCCGTGGACTGCGCCTGATCAAGACTCCAGCATCAACCTGCGGGTCTACCTGAAACGGCTGGCTTATGGACACTTCAAACGAGACTTTAAGAAACCTTTGAGGTGATCGCTCAGCGTCTTGCTACCAGGGCAGCAGTGAATAGCTGGCAGTTCGATGCTATGTATCAGTACTCCGGTATCTTTGGGAGCATCAGCACAGCCTAGTGGACTACCAAGTCCGGACGATGCATCGGCTCGCGCGCACGAGCCAACGTTCTTCTACGTGGGTCGGCCCGCTGGGATCCCTGCCTTGTCGGGCCACAGCGCGCAGACCTAGTCGAGACGTACGATCACTGCTTCTACAGCTTCCCGTTTGCTCAAGCAACATTGGCGCAACTCATCAGCCGCCGAGAAGGCACCTGAGTTCCACCCGTACGTTTGGAACGTTGGAAACGCGCGTGCGCGACTAGGACAAGACCGCCCCAGCCGGGTTACATCGACGGATAGTCGGCCAGCGATACCCGGATGAGTCGGGCGGCGGTGGGGCGGACCGGGATCGTTGCTAGACGATCCGATGTGTAGTAGCGATCACGTGCCTCTGGATGCGTCGCGTGCAGCGAGTTTTCCGCGGTGAAATGGTTACGGCTCGGGAAGGAGCAATGACTTCTTGGGCAGAAACGGTGCGGCAGCTAGAGGCCGTTGCCCAACGCGAATGCCGCAGGGCGCGTACTGGCGTTTGCGATGCCAAATTATATGCGTGTCTTGGGATCTAAACTCAAACACCAAGCGTGGTCGGAGATCCCCATGTGGCAGGCTCTGACAAGACGTTGCGGTCTATGGCTCCGGCATTCTTGGTATGGCTGCGGAAATATTAGCTATCTTGTACTTAATTGTAAATAGACAATCCTGACTCTCTCTACAACGTTAAGCCCATCTTCATCCAAAACAGAAGCTGTCCTTTCGTAATGCTGATCGTGGCATATCATATTTTTGTGGTTTGTATGTCTAAACGTCGTCATCATCGTGTCCAATACCTCTGCAAGTCATATAGCTCATGAAGTTTATGAAGTTTATTTACACTTACGACCAAAAATTCAGAAGCATGGTCATAGTCCGTAACGAGTATTGCCTCATAATTATGGACGACCACTGCGCGGTAAGGTTTGCATAGACACTGCAATTAGTCTATATTAAGAAAAATAAGCGACACTATTGGTCATTACTGAAGTGATCAGCCTCAAAAGTTCCCATAAGTATAAGTGGGTCTGTTGTTTGATCAAAAGACACAAAAATACAAAAACCATATTCTCATTATTCAAACTTTTACAATATATTTTGCTCAGGCTAGCACAATCACCAATACATATTTTCGACACTGCTTCACTAGTCAGAAGATGTGCTCGCAGAGGAGGACGAGTCGATACCTATGCAAGACATTGCTTGTTTGCAACAGTCTGCAGCATGTTCCCTTGCTATCTCCATTGGACTCATGTTTCTAACTTTTTGCAGACACAGTCCACAAAAAGATACTTTACGCTGTACAAGCTGAAGGTCTGAGCCAACAAAGGTTACCTTGCATTGAAATCGGCACGAACGACATAGGTACCCTGAGCACAACTTGCACGTGCCGCTCACGCTTCTGCTATAATCTCCAACTCGAAATTTTGAAATTGGGTTGGTGCAAGTGACACAGATACTTGGTCGGGTCGGAGTGCCAAGCTCTTTTGCCAAAGCATAACGCTTCGCCAGCATCCACGCCATTTTCTTCATGTTGCTGCAATGCGCGTACTTAAGTGTTGTGAGGTAGCCCGTGGCAATACTGGGCATCACCAATGCCTTGATCATGTCGCCACCGGGATCCACAAAGCCTGAGCCGTACACCTGAATAGTGTCAGGACCTAGTCGTCGAAAGATGCAACACACAGTAATGTTCGCTCGAATACGACCAGGCAATTCTTTTGCCTGTGGAAAGTTCACAGAATGAAAGGTCATGACTCCAACACGCTCACCGGTTGACAAGCGAACCATCTTTGTGCACTCGAGGTATACATAGTCCCGGTTCTTCACTAGTGACGTCGACGCGAAAGGAAGATCAAGCTCCATCCATTTGACTGTCATGGACTTGAAGGGCTCTTCAATCGTTGGCACGTCTAGAGTGGCTAACACAGCGCCTCCACTCATATCCTCAACATAAGAAGCCTTGATCCGCATGGACTCGAGTGTCGGATTAACCGCCCCGAACATACAGTCGTCAACTGTTCCCCAAGTGGTTCCAGTCATCAAGAACTCTGGAAACTCCGTCTTAGCGCCATTCTCGGACGGATGATTAATTGATTCGCGCTCGAGATATACTCGAGTACCAAATTTGTTTTTAATCAGCTTCCACTTCTTCTCATCGACATTCGGGCCGCCTCTCGCAACAAACGCTTCGTACTTTTCAACGTTCTGTTCGACAAAGGTGTAGCCAAATTCTTTGAGGCTGTCCTTGTCAGCACGAGAGAGAGAAAGTTCTTCAAAAGGGTTGACAACAAAGCGGTCCTTTCCCATAGTTTCTTGATTTATTACTTACGTTTTGTAAGCGTTGGTATGGTGAAGGCAAGTCGCGTGCTTGCTGAAAACCTGCAATTTAGAAAATGAGATATGTGGCAACGGCCAAGACTTCCGTGGCAGGGGGAGCTATTTGCGGAAAGAATGGCGGATGACGCCCAGGTGCTAAAAAAAGCACGTGAGCGCTGTCTTGTGTCCGAGGCACATCACGTAGCTTCAACGTCCTATTGATCTTCAAGTGAGTTTACCAGTAGTTTGAAAAAACTTATCTTACGAAATGACATGATACCGTCACATTTTCTGCATTGTACGGACACGTGTGACGAGCAGGGCAAGCGGCATTAATGAAGAAGCTTTTACTTTCTTTGACATAGCTTATGTTGCATCCATTAGTAATGGTCCTTTTCGTAATACGTCGACCAGATTTGTAAGAGGGTGACAACAGTCAGAGCAACTATCTACATTCGACACTTGGTTAGAGCTGTAGCAATGTCAGACTTGCGGAGAATGTCTTTCGTATGCTGCAAGTTTAATATGACGTATACTATGCTTTATACAACATTTCGTGTAGCTAACACGCGGTTCCGACAGATGAACGCATCCCTTTGTGCTAACCCGATTCTTGTCCGTTAGATCATCTAGCTTTTATCGTTAAAATATAATGTCGCCAGCAAGACAATTTTACGTGATTGAAGCGTTGAAAAACACAACAGAATCGTATAGCGTCATCTCACATGTCATAGTGGGTCTCGCACATCTCTTACGGTCGATAATGCTCATACATTGCGATTCATGTATTTTGTTGCCACTTTTCTACTCGATGCAAGCCCCTGGAATCGTCTCGATTGATACCAAATCGGTTGCTCTATTAAGACTGGATTAGTCAAAGTTTGACAAAGTTTTTGCGCAACTTCTTTGATCCGCGGTAGTCTGAGGGTGATGCAAGCTGACCGCGCTGAAAGAAGACACACAAGAGCACACGAATTGCTACAGGCCATTTGGATTTACCTTCATCTGACAGCTTTGCTTTCTTGATGTACCATTAGATAAGTAACACAGAAGACGCCATGCGATTTACGATTGACCTCAGTTTCAGTTGTTCGATTACGCTCTTGTGCAATCAAAAGAAGATGATATGTGGCAGACACTTCGGCCATAGATCACCTTTTTGATTCCACAAGAGAATTTTCATCGCTACAAACTTTGCATTAGCAGAATGCTCTTTTTGTTTGGTCGGCGCCATGCGTTGGAACAGCATCGAAAACTTGCTTTCGCCGTAATTGTGCTCAGAATGATATTTTGATAACATCTGTAATGTAAAGCAACTTTGGACATCTTGAGAACACGTGAAGGTATATCTCACTAGATTGTGGCTACCAAAGATGAACTGGTTTCAATCTAGTTAGAAAGCGTACACTTGCGTATGCTGGTAGCAGTAAAACCATATTGTCAGTAGTAGCAACATAGTCAACAGAAATGCATAAAGCTGGGTATCTCAATGATATAAGATTGACAAGTTTTGACTTGCGCAGCCAACGGCACCAATTGTAACGAAGAGCACGAAAGGTGCAACGGACAACCTTTATACCTGCACACTATCAACATGGTAGCGTCTACTTTTCATCGGATACGGCTATGATTGACATCTGCAAAGGCATGCTAAATCTGTTCCTTACCATCTTTCAGCAGCGAGTATTGTACCAATTTGATCACACCGTCTTAAGGATAAGAACCAAACAAAAGATTTTCCGGCTCAAATACGGACTGATTGATTCTTTAGGGCTAATCTTACGAATTCCAGATGGGGTTGAAATAAGTTAGGATGCGAGGCATGAGGCCTGCCATTGAGCCCACGTCTAAGTTGCAATGCAACTACTTTCAAAGATTTTTGTCTCTTAACATATTGTGATGAGGAGACATTTGTGAAATCATTCCATCAACTTGCACCAAGTAAACATTCGTCGCTAGCTATATATAACGTAACGGTGATTTTTTTAACTACCGGCAATACTAGTAAACATGCTATCGAAATACAAGAAAGAAGAAGAGGACATGTTGCGAGAAAACGTCGTTTGTTCCTTATTGAGACTACTCAATGATGTATATCGCCTACCCCTCAAATGGGATTAATTGAGAACCTAAGGTAATGAACACCCCATCCATTTAAATACATTATACAAATGCAAATCTCTTTAGCCTCCATCCTTCGTGTAAATCTTTTTTCTCAACCTTTCTTCTCTTTTCCGTTCGTTCTCAGTCTTATTCTCATTAAATTATTGAATAAACAATTTTCTCAGTCTTATTCTCACCACAAATTGATAAATAGAAAGCGTTTAGGTTATTATTGATATGGTAAACAGACAAAAGAGCAAGTGCCAGTTACGTTTAGAAGCCCGTTCACGCGCCAGCTGCGCTCCTACAAGTGCCTCATTGGATCCACAATTACTGGCTGCTGAGTTGCAGTCACGCATTGCGCGCGCTAATGAGGTCCGTGCCGTCCATACTAGACAACTAGCAGCTCGAGCTCGTGCGCGCGTGCAACATGCCCAAGAAGTGGCAAGGGTAATGCGTATTAAGCGACATGAAGAGTCTAGGCGTTGTCGTCAGTCATCTATTTTGAAAATGGCTGAGGCGGTACGTCGTCGCCACGAATTACTGGAGCAACTGCAACTTCAATGTAAACAACGAGCCAATCTAATTAAGGAAAAAGTGGAGCTAGTGCGCGCTAGTCAAAGCGACAGGGTAGATCGGGCTCGTCGTACACTCGCAGACCAACTTGATGATGCTACTCGTCGTCGTCAAGAGCAAACAGAACAACGTGTACGACGTTTGATGAAGCGGCGGCACAATGCCAAATACCGTGCGACAAGTGTCAAGTACATTCAACGATGGTTTCGTCGCCATGTGGTATATCATCAGACGGTGAAAGCGTGGCGAGAAGTGCAACAAGATATCAGAAAAGTGACTTTCTGCTGGAATCAGATGAAAACGGCAAGTTTTGAGGACTGTATGAATCTATTGCAACAACATCCAGTGGTTGAAGCGGCTCAGCGATTAGTGAAGGTTTTAATGGCTGATACACGAACTAATACTACAGATTCTAAGCCTGCGGTGGAAAAATTTCTAGGATATGATAACAAGACTTTATTATTATGTTCTCAAGGAGGCAGGAGTTACCGGGTATTACTGATGGCAGGGATGATTTCATGCCATCCTGTGGATATTATGGGCTATAATCCATGTAAACGACTGTATTATGCTGCTAATGCAATTCTTTTAACTATGGAAAAATTGACACTCTCTTTAGCAGCTTCCAATGGGTGTCAGCGATCACAGGAATTCACACAACGTGTAACTGAATTGGCTGCAAGATTTCTTTTTTATACCGAGACGTTTGCATACTGGAAAAAACAAGATGCAAATCAGTTGGCAGTGGAGTTGTTGACGTCATATCGGGAGTTGATTATCGTGCACAGGAAGTACAAAATGCAAGCACAGCAAGCTAAGAATCGAGTAGATGGAGTGTCTGAACTTTTACGACAGACACAGGGACAATTGATGCAATTGCAAAGGGCATTGGAAAGGTTATTAGGTAAAAATGGTGCGAAACGAAGGGTGATGGAGCTCGAGCAGAGTTTACGACAGGAAGATCGAGTGGACAATGCATTGGTAAATAGTAATGGCAAGTCAATCAAGGAAGGAGACAACAATCGGCTGTCGTCTGGGGAGGGCGACACGGCGTCGTCATTGCCGATGAATGTAGATCATGACAGTGGTCAGGACAAAAAAGGCGACAAAGATGACAATATGTGGGGAGTTAATGTGGTGGATGATGATGCGTCTGGTGCAATTCCACCGAACGTTAATCAAGCTCTTCTTGCCGACCGCAAACTTGTACACGAGTTAATTATTAACCCGCGATTCCAGATCCAAAGAGACAAAGATGTCGAAGCATCTGCTGCAGCTATAGTATCAAAGCAGTCAATAGCAGCGATGACGGTCCGTGTGCGTGAAGCCATGACGAAGGCATTTTGGGACCGCGTGATTGCGTCTAATGACATCGAGACATTGCTTGCCTGTATGGAAAAGCTATGTACGACCTTCAGGGATGCTCTGGGTGGTGGCACCGCAGTTGGTTCAGGAGTCGCATTGTCAACGTTGTCGGACCAGGTGGACATCGCACTGCATCCAGACAAATTTCGAGAGCTGGTGCAGGATCCCATGAGGAATCTTCATGCCATTCAAGCGCGTTGTCTCAGCGTTTTGGACGCCATTGAAAGGGCAGAAGCACCAGCTCGAGCTGCGAGCACACGGTTGTTCCGATCCGACTGGGCTCAGCGAGGTGCGGTTGATGCAATGGCCTCAGTCCAGTTGCTGGTAGCTTTCCTTGCTTTTGCTTTGGATAAGGTTGACGAATTGCGAGTTGATGTGCTGAATGCTCATCTCGGTCTTCTTGGCGTTTTTCTGCAGCAGTATGGTGTGGAGTACGAGCAGAAGCAGCTCTACTCTCGGCTGTCAGAATCGAAAAACAGTATGGATATGAATTTTGCAATGACCCGCAAATGGCTGGAAACGGAAATGGAAGCCTATTTAACTCGGCCTGATGTTGATGACTTAGAGCGTGCTTGCCTTGTCCGACACGATGGTGGAGCTTTTAAACGCTTCATGCGCGCGAGTATTTGGGCGCTGGTGGTAAGGCATATCGATGATACTCCCTCTCGTATCTGGCCAGAGACTTTTGAACTGGATGTGGAGCGTATCCGTGCTTGTCGTGATGCACTTGATCGCATCGCAGTTGTTTCGAGCCTACTTGCATTGGTTCAAGATTATGTTGCTCGACGTAGCCTAGCCACTCCTGCAGGATTTGTTAACGCTGTTGGCAATCAACTGAGCAGACTGCTGCAATCACCTGGAATTACGGGCGTACAGGTTGCTGCCCAAGCTTTTCAGGTTGTTCGTGAGTTCGAGAGCTCGGACGGGGAAAACCGTCAACAAGAGCTGCAAGTCTTGGAAAAGCAGCTGATCAATTCCTTTGCTCCTAACAATCCCGTGTTCAAACTCTTTTTCTCACGAGCGTCTCGCGCTTTCGAGGTTACGTTGCAGCAAGGCAACGCGATGGATAATCTGCATTCATCACTGGTACCTTTTGCCACCGAGATCAGTGAAACCACGTTAATGCTTCGACGTCTCGCGCAGCACAACGAGAATGTCTACGTGTCGCTTTACAATAACATTATCAAGCGTCTGGTACCCCCTCCGGTGTAGACAAATTGCAAGATGGTTATAGGTTGTGTCACTGAAATGTTTATCACGTCTTGCCAAAATCACATATTGTGGGATAAGAAGAGTACCCTCTTATCATGTATTGTTGTTGTTTCCTAGCTACTTTCTCTCTTCACCCGTACACTAACCAAATCAAATTAACTCAAAAGACGTGCACCATGAACAGCTTCAGTACCGACATTGGCATCGGTGCTAATGTTGTACAAAAGTTGCGCTAACCAGCGACTCGTGGTGGCATCTTCTTTTAAAGCCTCATCAAACGTGTTGTTACGCAAAGCCTCTGGCAAACACTGACGAAGGGCTTCTTTAGCACTGCAAAAAAACACAATCGAATGTACATTAGCTTCAGATTAGTAATCAAAGAAAAAAGACACTCTTTGGTTGCAAAGATAATATCCTACCGTGAATTATCCGACAAACGAAGGTAACAGCGAATAATATGCTTCAAAAGTCGTGGAGCTGGTGTATCAACCAATGTCGTCACCATTTTGCTCAATACCGTGCCAACCGCATAGAATCGCTCCGGCGTGTGACAAATATAGGTAAGTCCCATATCATCTAGTAGAATTTTCTGCACAATAAAGGTAGCTACTGTCTTGGATAATTCACTACCTGCTTCCATAATACGGAGACAAAGTGGGATAATCTCCGTTTGTAGCAAAAAGTTAATTACGTCCGAGTCATCAACCTGCACGTCAACAAAAGAATAACAGAGACATCATAAGTAGTCTTATAAGAATAAAATCACTCTTACACGGATAAAAATTAGTATTTTGGATTTTTTTATGTTGAAATATTTTTACCTTAACTAGTGCGCCAATGACCCCCAGACTTGTTAGACGTAAATATTCAAACGGTCGATTCTTGCTCACTGTATTTAAAAACGGATATAAATATAAGGGAATATGGGCTGGATAAAACACACACCAGGTTTTAGTGTCAGTTACAAAACCATTTTACCACCTTTTCGTGGGTTGTTTTACTTATTCACTTAAGACCATCACTCTTCACTAGTTTTTTTACGCACCGTTAAGGAAATGAGTACGAGTTTCTGAGTGTGATGCCACACATTGTAAAAGTGCCAGTGCATTGCACACTCGATTCGACGCGTGGGCCGTGAGTTGCGGAGGTGACAAAAGCGGATAAATAGCGACGATTTCTTGCAGCAAGGCAGCCACCGTGCCAAATGAGTGCCAAAGGACAGGCGCAAGTTCTGGAAATTCTTCGCGCTTTTTGCTTAGTTCCAATAATGCGCTTTCGCGCTGTTCGGGGGACGATAACTCGAGCACGAGTGTATACAACTGCTCAGGGGGGTTCATGAGCTTTTTATTTACTTTTTTGGTACGAGGTTTTTGTTACAATTTGAAGTAACAATATATTTGGGTAGCTTTTAGTTTTTGGGTTATAAAATAAGGTCTTGATTGTTTATTTCAGTATCAAATGGCATCAGATGTTTATTTCAGTATCAAATGAAGGTCATTTACACAAAGATAAACAAACTAAGGCTACATCAGACCAACCAATTCATCAACAAATTCGTCAACGAGCCATGTTGAAAGTAATTAATCTTTTGAAAATGACTCAATAAGTGCGTATTGCAATTTGCACGTCATCTATCACTAACTTGTCTTCTGAATGATACGTAAGCAGATCTGCCCTAACCTATATCCTGTAAAACTTTATACGCAAATAAAATTATGATTGGTAATAAAGCCACAGCTGTAAAAAAATGTTTGCATCATAGTCATCCTTACTTCTTTACCCTGCTTTACACATCTCTTATTCATCATTAGCTCAGATCCTCTACTTCACAACTAAATCCGACATGCCTAGGAATAATGGAGACACCGTTGGTGTTCGCTAGCAATTGTGCTAGTGTCAGAGAGGAAATATGTAGCACTGAAATAAGAGGATTCTGTCATTCTCGGTTGCCCTTGTGTTATCAGTCTTGCCTCGCTACCGCTCATGTTCATCTACTCTGTTTCCTACAGCCGAAGCTGACCGAGGTTAATAACACGACAGGCCCTAAGTCGTTAGCCGCCACTATAAGAATCCCAGCACGCCTCTTCATGCATGTACGTACCTAGCATGGAACGACTAACCAACTCAAAATAATGCAATTTTCAACACCCCTCCTCGGTTAACTTACCGTCCTAACCAACACGTATTAAACACGCGACTTTGCAAGCTTGGTCGCGTCGAGTGCCTTGTGCTGGCACGGTGTTCGAATCGCACGTCTGTGCCAGCACAATTCCACGCCGGGCAAAATCACAAACAAACTTGACTCGAACGTCAATTTGTTTGGCCTTGAGCGACGACGCTTCATCCTCAAGCTGTCGAATAGCGGATTGATTTTCCATATGCATTAACATGGACTGTTTTGGCACTGCGCCAATTTTGTATAGCATTTCGCGTATGCCTAATAGCTCTCGCGCAACCTCCGACGCCGCCACAAATTCAGCTTCCGTCGTCGAAAGGGATACACCACCCTGTTTCTTGTGACCGCCATATTGTTCAGGCAGAAAGTCCCTGACCAAAGGTATTATACTTTTGAACAATATGGCGGTCAGATGTCCGCGTCGCTGTAACTTTCAATTACAATCGACACATTTCATTTTTGCTTGGTTTCATGTTAAATTTCACCGCTTCGTGCGTTTTATGTAGCGGGACACTCGCTTTGCAAGCTTCCAATCGTGAAACAGTGGTAGATAGGTTTTGACGTGTCGCTTTGCGGACTGTAAATACAATGTCGAGCCGCGTGCATCGTGAAATCCAAATCAGCAACCCAATCAGTAACTGAGGCTCCTTCACTGTTAGTCATCCATTCTTGCCCTTGACCTCGAGCAATCCGCTATCACTTGGTGCACCTAGTAGCAGTAGGCGGAAGTATTGAATAAGCATTTGAGAGTCCGTGCTCATGTAGCAAGTCAGTTATAGCCTCCTCCTGGTTCATGAGATAGCCACCATCTTCGATAATCTACACTCGCATCCCAAGAAACTTACTCACTTGGCTGAGATTTTTAATCGACAAACTTGATAGTCCTTTGAAGAAACGGTCAGCTGCGGCCGCATTAGTGCGGTGACCAGAAGGTCATCCACACCACAACAATGTCCTTATCAACGCGCTTCCAGCACAGACACATGTCAGATCGGTCTTCATTTTAAACACTAATATGGTGTTCAGTGCATTTTTTGCAGGCACCTCGCTTGACAAACCGCCAAACCTTGTTTTCTTCAAAAGCTTTTACTCTTCACGCATGGACTTCTCCCATCCATAGCGCTTGCTGATGCGCATTGCTTCTCCACACTTATTAAGATCTCGCTCGTAACATGAGCCACGGCAGTCTTTTTATGTCTTTGCTCCTCCCGAGTACCGATAGACCGAGCACGTTTCGATGCACCTCGAGACCTGTGGGCACCACGTGCCAATGGCTTCGACTTCTTCTTTCCTTTATGGCTGTTTAAAGCCAAGATTAAGACTGCTTCACCGAAGCATGTCGTTCCTCTTCATGCTCATGAAAGGAGTGCGGACACCGATGCGCTAAAAAGGGTTCTCAAATGCTGAGCGGTATGGATGAGCGCATGAAGAAGATAAAAACTGTCTCACGCTATGCTTGCTGAAGCCGAGCTCATGCAAGGCACCGTACAGCGGTATGTTCGGCTCCATTCTCGGCGCTGACTTCGCGATTAGGCTATATCGAGATGCTCTCGAATACCCGGAGCTACCAAGTCATCAAGCACCGCGACATGCGACGTATCAGGAAGATGAGATCGGTCTAAGAGTTCAGCAACGTGCACCGCAGAGCGTATAGCCGCTCCCTCAATCGCCTGCTCAACTGCCGCCGTACCATCCGGGGCCGGTACCGCAGTATCAAATCCCTACTCAATCTCCTGCGACGTCTGAGTACCGGACCCCAACGCGGGTCAGAGAAAGCTTGCTATGCGCAAGCACGGTCGACGGGACCGAAGTGTACATCAAACTGCAATCCGAATCTTTGACTGGGGCAAAACTCTCTTGCGACAGGTGGACATGGCCCAAGAGTCGTGCGGATTTCTCGGACAAGCTCTCGGCGACCCATGCTGCACGTGGAAGGAGGGCTAAACTCCTCAGAGCGGCAATTTAACTCCCTTGGCCGATCAGGGGTAATCGGTGCTTTCTGGCAAAACTTGTCTGACCCAAACAACATCTTGCCCCGTCGAGCCTTCATCCGTTAACGCGCCCTCAGTACATTCTACAACTCCTCCACATCAGCCAAACGTAACACGGTCAACTGGTCCGCCAGGTCGGGGTCTTCCAAGGTCTCGATATATTGTTCGACATGTTCCTTTTGAATCTTGGGCGGCCCATCCTTGATTCTTTCTCGAAGTCCAATGACATTCAGACGGTACAGGTAGTCCAGCGGGGATTCTTCCGACCTTTTCTTTGCGTATTAATATTGGCGGGCCACTGGTACCCCCAAACCACAGAATTGCATCTGGAATTCCTGTAACAAATCCTTCCGTTTTCCACGAACTCCAGTTTGGACAGTTCTGATAGTGGATGTGACCTACGGAAGGTCGCCTCATGGCTAAGGAGACGGAAAGAAGGACCTAGGGTCAAGGACCCATAAGAGCGGTCGACCAGCCCCGACCCTAGACCAAGGACCTTGGACCCCGCACGGCGTCAGCAACCCCAAGTGCAAGATGCGCCCATTGTAGGTCCAGGAAGCATGGAGACTTGGGTCGTTGGAAGATGCTGACCTGAGATTGATGTGGGAAGAACGGCCATCCATCGGATCGTTGCCTTTTCGTGTGTCGAGGCTGTGGAGAAACCCACGAGGTTGAGAAGTGCCCGATGGAAGAGTTTTATAACTTGATCAGTCAGTGGTACAACCCGGCCAAGCACGCTGGGACGTTGCCGGAGAAGGTCGAGCAGATGCTAAATTAGGACGCAAGCCAGGTTTGAATCTGGTACGATCCGAGCGCTCTAATTGTTGCATTTTTGCATATGTGGAAAAGCGCCCCTAAGGGGGGAGGGGGCATACAGGATAAATCGATGGGAAATATATCGAAGTTTGAAAGTTACCCTAGGGTCCATGTTGCTTCTTTCGGTGCGTCTAACGATTTTTTTCGGGAAAGTGCAGTGATGGAGTTGGACCTACTGCCGGGATAGTTGAGGGGTCATTGGAAATACCATGCTACTACGAAATGTTTTGGACAGGCCAAGGCCTCTGGGAAGATTAACGACGATCGAGCTAACTTGTTGTTCGATACTGGCGCCGAGATATCTATTTTGGGACATCTCCTTTGCTCGTTAGGTAGGCTGCCAGATTGATGAAAGTGAGCGCCAAGAATGTGTGGTATCGGGGAATCCGTGTATGCCGCAGAAGGACGCACCCGCATCAAGGTCATGAACGGGAACTTGGTATACATCTCTAAGGTGTGGTTGGGCCCGATGATGGGTCAAGATGCAATTTTAGGCATGGACTTCATGGTCCCAGCCGGTATTCGACTAGACCAGGCAAATGGGACACTATGTCTTTCCGATGAGGTTTTCGAGTCCAGTTAGCAGGACGAAGGACCCTGTACGATAAGCGGGTATCAGATGTGAAGTTGGGTCGTTACGTGCAGATACCGGCTGGAGGGTACAAGGAAGTGCCTTTAAAAAGGGCGACCTCGCACCAATGGAAGTTGTGGGTGACAAGGGGAGAACGATGGATCACGACTATGAGCCAAGGGGTAGGAAGTCGGAAGTTTGTAAAAGTTACCAATGTCAGTGCCTAACCCCTGATATTACACGAGGACACCAAGATAGGGATGTGGCTGACGAAGGACCAAGTACCAAGAGTGCAGGCTTTTGTGTCGGTAGGGTCTCAAAGATATGCTGAGTGGTTAAACTTGGTGTATGAATCTACCACCGACATAGTCTACTATCAGGAAGACCTGACGGGGAGGATGAAGGACCATTGGTGGAGGTACCACAGTACAATACTCCATCTAGAATACTTCAGCGGCCAAGGATACTTTTTCAAGCAAGGAATATGGCATTCCAGCCGAAGGTCATGTCACCTTCTCCATATAATTTGTCTCAGTCGGTCCACCTCCTCTGGGGTGTTTCCGTCAGAGTCAGGAATCTGTATATCTTCCAGCTTGACACTTGTAGGTAAAGGGTCGATCTCCGGTATGATAGCTCATCCTTGGTTTACATCTTCGGCCCAGAGTTCCTCCACATTCGAACGTGCACACTTGGTCATCTGCTTGTGGCGACTCTACCAGCGATCCTTCACCTTTTTTCGTTCGCCCCACTTGTTCGACCTGAGGGTCTACTTGGGCGACCTTAGGGTCTACCTGGTCGACCCGGGGGTCAACCTGGTCGACCTAATCTTCTTCTTGATCGAGAATTTGGAAGCGATTAATCGATTGCCAGAGTTACTAGTTCCCAAGAGGGGAGTTCATTGGCCAAGGTGCTTGCAATTACTCGATCTCGAGCTCCTATCAAGATGTCCGGGGAAATTCGGCAAGAGGGTGTTATACAACGACGTTGGACAGATCGAATCAGGGAAGCCCAAGATCAAGAGGACTAGGTGTGAAATTTGAAGCCTTACTTGAAGAGAGATTGGGCGACCTATTTATGGAGACCGCTCACTCGTGCAGTAAGATGGCCAGGGACTACGAGATAAGTGAAGAGGGCCTATTCTTGTATTTTCCTGGTCAGAGGGCCGAGGGAGACGATCGAAAAGTAACGAACAGACTAGTGATACTCGAAAGTCCCCAAGCTGACGTCCTGCATCACTACCTCACCAGCCTGGAAGGAGGTCACCAAGAAATTGGGCGTACCTATCACCGAATCCGACGGTACTGCCATTGGAGAGGTTTATTCCGAAGCGTACAGAGGTATGTAGGGACATGTGTGGATTGCGAGACAGGGAAAGGAGGACCTAACCTGCATGGCAAGAGTCCATCCATGAAATGTCGAAGCAACATACCCTTTCCAGATTATAGCGATGGATCATATTATCTCTCTGCCCAGATCGCATAGAGGAAATACCGAGTTACTAACTTGGGTCGACCTGTTCACGGGATATGTGATGGCCAAAGCTAGTGCGTCGCGAACGGCCCAGACGGTAGCTGAAGGGTACGAATAATGCGTTTTTCGCCGTTTTGGTGCTAGCGAGGCCATCCGCCACGATCGAGAACCATGATTTATGTCGGATTTCTTCCGGACGTTTGGTCGCATAGTGGGCCAGCGTCAACAGGCGACCATGGCCTATCAACCTCAGGCAAATGGTACTGCGGAGAAAATGGTTCAGACTCTGATTAGGTCCATTAAGATGTATGTCTCGGATGTCGGACAGCAGGATTGGGACAAGTATGCAGAACGGCTAACGTTTGCGATGAACACCGCGCAAGACCGAGTCCGGAAGGAGAAGCGGTTCTATTTGGTCCAAAATTGGGAAGCTAGGAACACCCTCGAGGCTACATTACCTGTGGTAAATACGCAACGTCGGGGATATAGACCACGCAGATGGAGGTATTACATTCAACAACACTATCAGCGGGCGAGAGCCCAGGTGAACGAGAGCCTACGAGCGGCCAGTCAAGCTTGGTTCCGATCCCATTATGAGGGGTGGTCGATCACAAGATTCATCCGGGAACTCAAGTGTGGCTCTATCCGGACTGGTGAAAGAGGGGTACGCCAAGAAATTGTCCCACCTCTGGCATGGACCATTTCGAGTTCTAGAGTTGGTGCGAGAGCACGCGGCACATTTGAAAACTTGAGTCACGGATTATAGGCTATCTCCGATTGTACATCCGTCCAAAGTCAAGAGGGTTAGAGAGTTCCCTGGCCGACTGAGTGCCGCGTTAGAGACGGACGAAATAGATCGGGTCGACTCCGATGAAGCCTGTTACCGGAGGACAGTTGGGCAAGGGATATGGAAGAAGGAGAGTGCGAGGTCGAGGAAATCTTTAGAGCCCGCACTGGAAAGTTAACACGCTACGGAAGGCAACAACGAGAGCTCCTCGTCCGATGGAAGGGTATGAAGACCCCTCGTGGGTCGATGAAGTGGAACGCAAGGAGACAAGGAGGAATCGTTTCGAAGCGATGCAAAATCATATGGAGTAGAGGCCAATACCAAGGATCGTAGATGGTCGACCAAAGTCTATAGTGAGTAGACCCTCGAACCCTCGGTAGTAGACCTTGGTCTTCCGAGGTTGTCTCTGGTCAATCATTGGTAGGCCCCGGTCTTTTGTGGTAGACCTTAGTCCTTTGTAATAGACCCTGGTCTTTCATGGTGGACTCTGGTCCCTCGTTGGTAGACCCTGGTCTTTCGTGGTAGGCCCTTATCTCTCGTTGATAGACCCTGCCCCGCCCCGGCTCCCGCCCCTGGTCCCTCGGCTACCCGGCCCCTCGGTCCCTCGACAAGCAGAATCAAGAATCAGGTCTCGGAGGTAAGGAAAGAGTAAAGAAGTTAGAAGGTAGGACTATATTAAAGACTACTCAATTTGCAGTCTATATAGCACACCTCCGTCGTGCTTCCAAGGTACCTACTAAGTCTACCCACCTGTTCCGGGAAAGGATACATTTTGGCCCCCCCGTCGAAGACAGTGTGTTAAGACCCAAGTGTGAATAGAGCCCCAGAATACATTTGGCCTGTGAGTTCGTCCGAGTAGCACCCTCCAACTCAACCCGCTATCGGAAGCGGTCTTCCTACCCTAGTGGTCTGGGAGCAGGTAAAGGCCAGGCAGTTGACACCCCTGAGACATCAAGGAAGGAGAAGGCCAGGGTTGAGTATCCCCCTGAAGAATTTGGCTATAAGTCCACCCTCGACCTAGTCGACCAAGTGGCCACCTATACGTCTACCGAGTGAAGTATACCCACTCGAAGCCCCCCAAGGTCGACCACTCTCAAGGCCGTCATGGCATCTCAACTAAGTTTTCCGAAGAGTGCAGCCGACGGGTACACAAGGTTGAGAGAAGGTCTATAGCGGCATCAGGGTACCCCCTCCGACAGTCGGCAGTCCGGCACGGTGAGTAGCTTGGGGTCTCATTACGCAGTTTGATAACCAACTCCACCACACATGACTCATCGCGTGCAAACGCCACACGAATACGATCCGTTACTGACGCTCACAACAGTGATATGAGCAAGCTCATAGTCAGGTCTACGCGATAACGCGTCAGCCAAAACATTCTGTTTTCCCGGCTTATACTTCACCTCGAAGTTATACTCCACGAAAAAGGAGAGCCAACGAGCCATGCTCTGCGAGAGATGAGGCGACTGTGTCGCTGTGCGTAACGACGCATGATCGGCATAGATCACAAACAGCTTTGAGCCCAACAGGTGTACCCTGAACTTAACAAGGGCATACTTCATCGCAAGTAGCTCCTTGTCATGAACTGGATAGTTTTTTTCTGCAGCTTTCAGCTGACGAGACTCAAATGCGATGACGCGTTCTCGACCCTCAGTGTCGACTTGCAAGAGCGCACTGCCAATGGCAAAGTCCGAAGCATCACACACGAGGCTAAAAGGACCCAGAGCCAGAAATGAAACTGAAGGAGACTCTCCTTAATGGCTTCAAAAGCCTTGTGGTACTCTGTGTTGCAACACCATTCCACATCCTTTTTAGAAGATTCGACGATGGTCTAGCCACTTCCGCATAGCTGTGGCTATACTTGTGCAAGTAATTTGCCGAACCCAACCACTTGCGTAAGTCTTTCTGGTTCCTCGGAACCGGCCTATCTACTATGGCTTTGACCTTAACAGGGTCTGCCCAGATTCCTCGCTTCCCAATGAAGCATCCCAAAAAAGGGAATCTCTTCCGCACCGAAGATGCATTTTTCAATATTGGCATAAAACTTATGCATTCTCATGCAACCGAGCATAGCCCGCAGGTGCTCGATGTGGTTGTCCACATCAGTCGTGCCATTATTTTCGGCTCGACTATGGACGAATATATCGTCAAAGTATGTCTGCGCATACGCCCTATAGGGCCAAAACAACTGCGTCACTAGACGACTGAACTTTGCAGGTGCGTTAGATAGCCCTTGGGCCATCACTAACTACTCTTAGAGCAAACCGCTCGGTATTCTGACCGCGTTCAGCGAAATATCACTAGCTCAGATGAGCAGTTGGTAATATCCATCTACCAAGTCGAGGGCAATGTACATCGTACATCCCGCTATACTGTTCTGAAGAACATCCTTGCGAGTAATCGGTGTTTGAGCCGGGATAGTGGCTGCATTCAGCTCATTGTAAACATGCACTATTCGCCACTTACCATAGGGCTTTTCACACAAAACGTGGGCGTAGAGTGAGAAGGCTTACTCTCACGCACCATGCCAGCCGCGTGCTTTGCACGAAAGAACTCATCAATGACGTCACATTGTTTTCGTGGCAGCGGCCACTGTAGCGTCACACAGTATTTGGTTCCTGGAACTAAGTCAATCTCATGACGTACACCTCTATCCCGAGGTAACCTCGTAGGAGGTTCTCTGGAGACAACATCTCCATGTTCCTTCAACAAACTAAAATAAGGATCCGAAGGGTCCTTTAGGATCTGCAATCCACTACGCACATTCAGCGCCTTCTTGGTATCCTCAAAAACTGCTTTATCCAAAAGCTATGAGTAGTTCAACTCCGCTTCAGGTCGTATAACGACCACTTCGGCGATGTCGCCTGCCTGTAAGGCAATGCCAAACTCGGCAAAGGAAGACTCGTCCAGATCTAACAGAGCACTTACTACGGGTATAGCTGAAAGAGCCGCCGGCTCTTCGACATCCCCAGTCAAACCATTGACGAGTGTATATAGCTGTTCGCTATCCCGTCACTCACGATATTATCATCGCTACTCATGATGCTCTCAGCATCCGACGCATCAGCGTCTACATGTGCACACACCGCAAGTTCAAAGACCACTTCATTTACTGACTGCACCCAACCCTCTTGGGTCAATGCCTCGTCATGAGGTGCTCGCACCTCGTTGTCCTCAAAGGCAACCGTCATTTTTGACTTCACCTGACCCTCTTGGGTCAGTACCTCGTCGCTAGGTGCATGCACCTCGTTGTCCTCAAAGACAACATCCATTTGTGACTTTACCTGGCCCTACAGGGTCAGTTCCTCGTCCCTCATGTCAGTTGGACTCATGTCCTGACATCTTGGCTTGCAGCCGCTAACGCCACTTACGGTGTCAAATGATGTAACATCATTCTCATGACACATGTCATATGTGCCATCTAGTGGGTTCTCAACCACACCATCGACAGTCATTGGGCCTCGCCCAGGACTATTGTCCTCGACACTTACAGTGTCTACAAAGTCGGATATTCCGACATCCAACATATTGACCGACTCGGTCCAATATCCGCGCCAAAAGCGCTTTTGCTTCCTAGCAGATGTGGGTTCATGACTCTCCAGAGCCCCACCAGGAGCATTGCGCGTTGCGCATAAGGTATTCGACCTCCAATTAATCCATGGATCATGGCGTTCTTGCCATACCATGCCTAAGATGAGGTCATACCTCGCATCTAGGTCTAAGACCAAACAGCGTTCCATGCTGTTAAAGTTCAAGAACTTTACATTTAATTCCATCGGGACTTTAGGTACCGTAACACGCGTACCAGTCGCTAAGCGAGCTGTGACTGTGTCACTCTCACGCGCACAAGCGCTTCAGAATACTCCTGACTACCTTCCACGGTGACACGGCGCACATGATTGCCCGAAGCCCCCGAATCGATCAAAATGATCCATGGCTTATCAAAGCCCTTAACCGTCCCTTCAACGACTAGCAAGCCTGGCTTGCATTCTCGTTCCGTTTTTGAGAGTTCGGATCTCCTTGAGGATGGAACCTGCTACTTATACCTCCTAGAAGATCAACAGAACTCAGTCCTTCCCCAGTAGGGCACCCGCGCCTACTGGGTTTCGCCGTTTCCCCGCGGCAACCAGAAGGTTTACCCATGGGGCGTCGGCCCTTTGAGGCCAAATAAGTGTTTCTCGCAGGACATTTTGCCATCAAATGGCCTGTGCTCTTGCAGATATAACATCTACTGCGCACAATTTGCTGCTCCGCAGCATGGAGCTCAGCTTCTTCATCCTCCACTTGACTATAGTCCATGGGAACAGACCCATCAGACAAGTAGTTATAAGTGGCGGGCCTAGCGGCCTTAATGATGGTCTCGGCATTCCATGTCACTCCAACAGCTTCCTCAAATGAGGACGGGTTTACCCGGAAGACTTTCGTTCTAGCAGCGCCAACTCGGAGGCCCTCCATGTAGACCGTGACGGTTACTGCCTCAGGCATAGGGTCTATGACCATGGCAGCATTGAGAGTTCTCAACTCTTACACATATGCCGCAAGCTCACGCTTGCCTTGGTGACACGCCAAAAACCGCGACCAGTTACGGTGTGCTTGATTCGGCGGTGCATACTGCAGGATCATTTGAACTTCAGATCGGCCCATGTTAGAAAAGCATCTTGTAGTGATGCACCACATGTGAATGCCCACTGTTTAGCTAAACCACCCGTGGCAAAGCCCACACGGTATGGTTCATAGGTGATGTCGGCTATAAACATAGCCGACTCGACCTGTTGGAACCAAACCATAAGGTTGTCACTTTCTTTGCCGTCGAACTTATCGACTTCCATTTGTATGGGTTTTGGTCTGCGGACCGCTTCTTGCGCCATAGTCGCCATGGGCGAAGGCGCAGAAGATATCATCCGTGCCTTTGCATGCTCGACTAGAGCTTTGTTATATTCATCAAGCATATGAATACGCTTGTTAACCTCTTCTTCGCCCTGGGCGATGAGGTACTCCACGCCCTTAGGGCCAAGAATAGGTAGCAGCTTCTTCAACCCTTCCTGTTGTGCCTGTGACAGGCCAACCGCTGATATCTCATCGATGTCCATTCTCACACAGAGAAGTAGTCGCAAACCCAGGTAAGGATTGACTGCAAGTGCTACCAGGTGTAGCCGAGCTACTTATGCACTATGTACAGAGGAAGACAAGCTCCAAGAGCTTCTACGTCTTAGGGCGCTTAACCCTCCTAGGCTAGCTCGTAAGCTTGTGCCTATCGGTTGTCACAACCGCGTCTCAAAGAGACTAGTATCAATAATACAATTCCTCAGGAAGAATAGAACGCTCAAGCAGTGATGCTTATAGAGCAGGTTTGAAACTGATTTATATTTATGTTTATCTTCTACCACTAAATATAAAAGCACCTACTCTATACTTAGTGCTAGTCACTATTTACTGGCTCTATAGCCTGTTATTATTATGCAAACATGCATGGTCACTATACTTTAAATAAGTATAGTGACTACGGTGCCTGCAACCCTTCGTACTTTAGGAACGGTCACATCAAGCCTATTCTTTGTACCCAAGGTACAGCCACACCACATTGGTGTGGCAGGTGTGTATGTACAATACACACCTAAGTGTAACCCCGTTACAGTAATTACATCACATTGAAACGAAGTTCTCTGCAAATACTTCTCTGATCTAGTAAGGTATAAACTATCCCGATCGTTAAATGAAGATACGACACCAGTAATCAGTGGGAGGCGAATTGCTCAACTGTATGCGTATCAATGTCGTAGCGGTAATCTTGTCTGTAGGGTAAACGGTGATTTGGCCTTTCGTACTTTTGCGCTATCAAAGCAATAAGGCCAATGTTAAGAAATTCAGTACGAAGGTCAATTTAGACATGGCAATATTTCTTATGTAAGCCTTCGTTTGCTACTTCAGAATGCTCATGAGGCTACGAGTTCATCCATTTTCAAGCGCCAAATGGCCATACCATCTCGTAATGAATATTAACTTAGCTGACGATGAAGTCATTAACATTGAAAAGCTCTAACAGTCGTCCCATAGGCACTTCGCACTCGACACTTTCATCACTCCAATGTAACCCTCGCAATAGTAGGGATACAATGTTTCCATTCTCTTCATTCGTGAACAGCTTGACAGGATATGATACGTCCAGAACAGCGCAAGACGCCAGGGTATTGACCAAATATTCACATTTGGTGCCGAGAGATAGTTAAGCAACTGAGAATAGTCGTGTGCACTTAGTGGCGACTACTGTAACGTTAATGATCCGACCGCCAGTCACAGACACTGCGAAGGCGTAATGATTTCGTAAACAGTCTTGGAGTGTCTTCGTGTCGATTAAAAAGTGTTTATCCAGAAACCGACTTAGCAAGACAAACTCATCTCGCACGAGCTTAGCATCTCCTTTGGGAAGCAGCATCGTGATTGAACTCAAGAATGACGCTATGTGACAGCTCAAACTTGCTCCGTAATGTTGTGTCCTAAAACCCAACAAAATGACCAACACTTTATCATCATTTTATCCATTGATAGTCCAGCCAAACTCGACCTGCTGATGTCCCAGCAATGACATTTCACAGCATATTGTTAATCTAAGAAAGCTGTAATCACTCGGACATGGTAAAACCCTTGCGGGTACACCTGCAGAAAACTTCAATGCAGAACGACCATAAGCATGATGTGTCTCGCATAAACAATGTCAACCTATCGTTAATAGGGAAGTCATCGTTGCATTCTCACCCGTTCGTTATTGCATGCAATACCATGTTCATCGACCACACAATTGTATTCGAGTACGTCTCAATCACGTGTTTTGTTCCAAGTAGACAACAGTATAGGAACCAAGCGCAAGCGTCTTTTTGATTTTTTGAATCGCGGAAGCTTGCGAACTCCATTGCCTGGCAGCAGCAGAATACTTGTCGATTACTAATCATAATCATAACGATCACATGAGCAGACATGCAGAATGGCGCTCGGATTGTTTTAAGCTCTACCCCGTTCTACAAACAAGTTGTTGCGAAGGAAGAGGAAACCCGTGCAAGAGAATAAAGCTTAAAACAACGTCAAGGGGCTTCGATTCTCTTTAAAAGGAGAACTACTGAGGAAACACTTGGGACTGGAAATTTCACGCTTGCATTTGGTCAGCACTGTACCAAGTATTTCATGCCATGGCGCAGTAAAGCAACGATAATGCCAAGTACCGTACTACCTACGACCATTGTTTGGTTTATTGTGTGACCAGATGGAGTTCTGTGGTGCACGGAAGCACATGATGTAGTAAATTTGTTATGCAGATTGCGACGTGTCAATCCTTGTGCACCTACCGACTAATCATTAGCGTTTTTACGTAGTAGTGCAGACAAACGACTTTCTCATGCCTGACGACATTCCGTAGCACCCGCTTTGATATACTCCATTGCAACATGTTCTGTGGAGCCGTGTTTGAAGAGCACGTAGAAGCAAAACTTCTTACCAATTTTGCTGCAATTTCATCAACACGTCACATAGCTTAGTGCTACGTACAAAACGATAGTCATGTAGCTGTCAGACGAATCACGACCTATATTGAGTCTCGTGCAGGTATATTGTAGTATTCACCATAATGATTTTCGTATGACAGAATTGCATTGGAGACCTCGATTTCTCGAGCTGCATCCTCTCTTCCGTCTAGATTTCATGGCATCTACAGTAAAGTCGTTTAATGTTGCTTGTCATATACTGAAAGACCGCTGTTCAAGTGACTCTACATTCTCGAGCTAACAACACTACGGTTTCTCTGCATATATATACTTAGCACTCCATGAAGCGGCATCAATCACTGTGCTCATAATAAGTAGGAAGCCTCTACACGCGTTGACTTTAAGGCTACAACATGTAATAATATCCTGGTAGTCAATAATCTAATTGCGTGATTTGACTGATACTTTCTGGGCTCTTCATCGATGTGACCTACTGCTCTTTTTTGGATGGATTGAGCTTTAACAGGCCCTTTACAAGGAGTAATCCATTCATGTTGGTGCTGTGCCATGCTGTCCAACATAATATAGTGAAGCATCGTGCGACGGAGTGCAAAGATCAGCAGCATGACGCCGATAGTGATCAAAGAAGAGTGAGTAACGTGACTTTTTGTGGCAGGACAATTGAAACGAAGAAACTTTGAATGCTTTCGTCATCAAAGCAAACAGCAAAAAGCTGACATAGTTGTACTGTTTTTCCTGGTGTACGGCTACTGCACAAGGTCAGTTGATACATCTTAGTCTGAAAGTAGAAAACAAACACACTCGTTAAGCAAGGCATAAACTTTTCTGAGCTAAGTCTTACGTTAGTGACAAAACAAATGGAGGTAAAGGAGTTAAAATGTTGCACATATATAGCTCTTTTGAACATGTGTATTCCTAATGGACATATACCATACAGCACCGTACGTGCCTTCCAAACATTTCTTTTGTTTGAAACTCGTAGCCATTCATTCTTGCAACAGTGCCCATTGCTTTGACCATTCTACTATATGCTAGCAGCTACGTTTGATGCTCAATCATTGCAGTAATCACATTGCGTCACCACATTTGCGCTTCTTAATTAATCAATCATTTGCACCAGTTGGACAACGCTACCTTTTCGGACAAGGTTTCATGAGTCTCCAACGGATCATTTAATATCTTATTGACCACCTTGTGGTGTTCCGGCGATAACGTGTTTACTAGTACTTGTTTAATCACGCATACCGCTGTGTTTACGGATAAGGTGAAGATGTCGGGCTATAATGCTATCTGTGCACTTGAACGATGTAGACGACATAATGCTACGAGGAAAGCAAACAGTTAACGATGACAAGTGCAACAAGAACACAATTCTAGCTTGGCTGAGGAGCAAATCACGTAGTTGTATTAAGTGTTAACAATAACAATCGTACTACGACTTTTGCCAGCAACAACTACACCTTCAATTGTGATGTAAATAGAGCCGAATGCAAAAAGTGCGGCGGCTCTAGCTTTGACTGCGGCATGACATTAAGACAACCCATTCGGAGAATTGGCACGCGGAGTGGATGCTGAAGCCTCCGATCGCAGATATCCATCGTACATTAGGAGCAGATAGTCGGCCTGTTTCCTTTCTTTGGTTTCCGGATCGATGGTTTTTGCTACACTCGCAATCTCCCGAGCAGTTATGTGATTTTCCATCAAATTTTTTGCTACATCTTTTAGCTCACCAGGTTTAACGTTAGGTCCAGTCAAGTAATCAATCTTACGAAGTATAAATTCTTTTTTTTCGGTTCAACTTCGTCAAAAACCTTCTTATAGCGCTCAAAAGTTTTCACTATAACACGTTCGATAAGATCTGGATCAAAGTTCCTTTCGTTATTAATCTTAAAGTGAGTCACAATGTCTTCGACGAGTTTAGCTTTGTTGCCTTCAGCGTTCATCATTCGCTCTTCATCATTGACCGCACTCGAATCGCTTATGTTCTCATTCCTTAGAGAACGTTTGACAATCTGCTCATCATTGATCGCCTTGGTCTTTTCACCCACCATGCCCTTAGATGCTAGGTTTCCCTTGGTCGTGGTAAGAAGAGCGACCGACGAGGCCACAAGTATGATGAGTCTTATACGCATGACTGTTTTGGGCGCGGAGAATTGAATTGTGTGGTATCGAGCTCAGCAAAAAAAGTTGCAGACGGGAAATGTTTCCAGATGGGCACAACTGCACACATTAGTTAATGACTTGCGCCATAGTTCAAGCAAAGCAGGGACGCGTGCAACAAAGGAGCTGTGTAAACGCTTGAGCTCAACTGTAGTGAGGAATTCACGTCGCAGGTTTATGCTGTTATTGGATATGCAAAATGTAGGGCAGAGTCTGATTAGTTAGCAGGTGTGTTATCGTCTTCATGTCTACAATGAATGATGCAGTCGATCGATATGCTGTTCCCCGCAATCTTTCTATGATGTCTTGTTGAAACATCGTGTATACGGCTTAATAGTTAATGGTTGGGACATGTCGCGTAGCTCACACATCAAGATTGTGTTCTTGACCGTTCGTAAAATGGTGTTGCGTCGTAGCAATTACAGCTGAATCTTACTCTATAGGCTTCGTTCGAGTTGTAGGTCGAGAGATGTAAGCGAACCAATCTTCAAATCAATGTACATTAAGATAAACTTGAAAACAAAGCAAGCTACAAACTAACAGTTGAAACAACTCATGGGTTCAAACTGGGAATAGTTATATTGAAGGAAGTATTCATAAAGCTTGAAAAGAAGGATTTGCTTTTACATGGTTAAGAGGGACAAGACGTATCGACGAAAATATATGGTTCTCAGAGCATCCTATTTGGTGTTTCTTACACATAATCGTACAACATTCGATCCACAATTATATTATAGTCTTTGGATCAAACAACCATGTATGCAGGAGGTGGAGCAAACGAAAGCGACCATCATGGTGCTGGTAATGTGCCCTTTTCGAGTGCTACAACAGAGAAAAACGACCTGGATGCACTAGTGTTTGAGTTTGGCACATCAAAATGTAAATTTGGCTACGCTGGTGAGGACTTTCCGCGTGTTTACGAGCGTCCTATACCATTTGAGGACGGGCAGGACGATCATGATTCAGGCCGACGACTGAGTTACAGATCGGCGCAGATCGAGCGTGACCCAGAAAAATTAGCCCAATGGCTTTTTGACGCCAGCTGTTCTAGACTCCAGACGAAACTCAGTGAACATCCGCTCTTATTGGTAGAACGACCATTTCCTTTGCCAGAAGATGTGACAGACGATATAGGACAGGATCAGGATAAGCAGGACGTCTCAGCCATGACTAAGTCCAAGACCAAGATACTCCAGGCCAGTAGCAATAGCAAGAAAAGGGACCTGAAAGCCCGAGAACAGATGGTGGAAGTAATTATGGAAGAACTTGGGGTCCCTGCACTATTTGGTTCAAAAAGTGCCGTCCTAGCTTGTTATGCGAATGCTAGGACCAGTGGCCTCGTAGTGGAAATGGGAGCAACGTATACTAGCGTCACGTCGGTTCATGAAGGTTATGCATTTGCATACCCTAAGAGTCAGATGGTATCGTTTGGTGGTCATGATTTGGATGCCTTTTTGAGACTCAAGTTAGCACCGCAAATTGTTCAGAGTTTAGAGCAAAGAGCAGTAACAACATCCATGGAGATGGAAATTGCCAAGAGGAAGAAGCAAGCGTGGTCCTATGTTGTAGAAGCCAAGGAAAGTGGACTGTGTCGTGCAGCTGACGGACCGTTTGACGAAGCGCAGAATGCGCAATTACCACTTATTAGTTATGAATTGCCTGATAAGACCATTGTATCGATGGGTACTGAGCGGTTTAGTGTGGCAGAGCATTATTTTCTACAAGAAGTAGGGCCAAGTTCTGCAAACAACGTGACATCCAGTATTGCAAGAAGCTCCACAGTTAATGCTCCCGGTATGCGACTCCCAGAGTTGATCTGTGAAACAGGAGGAGTTACGACAGAGACTGATTTACGTAAAGAACTTTTTCAGAACATTGTGCTGACGGGGGGCAGCTCGTGTTTTGAGAACATGCCAACCCGAATTGAACGTGAAGTGGTGACGAGATTGAGCGGTATGCCGTTGTCCCTGACAGGGCCTGGAAACAACGGTGCGTCGGGCGGGTTTCCTAACAGTTTGCGCGTGAAGGTAGTTGCGGCGCACCAGCAGGAGCGTCGCGTTGGTGCTTTCCTTGGTGGTTCAATTCTAGCGTCATTGGGGTCGTTTCATGAAATGTGGATGTCCAAGGCCGAATACGCGGAGCACGGTGCCTCACTCATGCACAAGAAATGTCCATAAGATAGTTAACAACTTTTATGAGATGGAACTGTGTTCTGGGCGTCCACTTTGCAGAGACAGTTGTGCTGCAAGTTGCTCCGTGGTAAAGCGTTTTCTCTTGTCAACAAAATGTCAGCAGCAATGATGACAGAAATGTTTAAACGCCATACTAAACGTGTTCTGACTCGAGATGCAATCTTACAAACGGTAATATGTGGTACTATATCTCACGCGCAAATGTGTTAGCATGTATATCGCTTCTCGGCAGTGGTTCCAGATCAGACCATTAGTCTGTATGGGTTTCCACTTAAAAGCATGTCCACATGACGTGAACGACAAAATTCGAAAAAGGCGTTGGAAAACGCATCAATTCAAATGCCTCTTGATCAGTTGTTGTTAATGACTTTGTACTTGTGTGCTGTGCATTTTAGTGAGATCGAGCAGGCAAAGGTAGCTTCTCTGCGTCCGTTTAATTTGGAAAACGAGTATTGACTGTAGATTGTGAAAGAAGCAAGAAATTGGTTCGGCTTCCATCTTTGAAGTTCTCACCGACGAGTTCAATCAAAAAAAATTACTTCATCTGGAACTCAAACGCTAACCACTTTATTTGTACTGACCGGAGGCCAAGAGTTGCAGCATGGCACAACATCGTTAACCTGCCGTTCAATAATCCACCATGCAAATGGTCGTTTCTGCGAGATCAAGTAAACCGAACACCGGTTACATCTCCTTTGTTAATCCACTTCTAGGACGGCACCGTTTTTTGTGTTTTCACGATGATGTCCTGCCTCATGATTGCAATGCCCAAATTAATATCCGCCGACATCCTACATGGAACCACCGCCAGTGCCAAATGAACCTTGATATCCAGGTTTTGTAATGAGTTTCATTGCTTCAAGCGTATCGTACAATGCAGATCAGCTATGGCGGAAAGTACTTTATCGAACGATTATTTGCATTGGAAGAATACACTCGAAACACATCATTTGCACGAGCCCTGATGGTATGCATCGAAACCCCACTACCTATGGCAGTTCTTGTCTTATTTCAGGAATGCATACCTCTACACAGGACCCAGGGGAAGGTTGGAGCTCAAACTTTGGATTCTGGATTCGCCTTGGCATTCTTGGCAGTTGGAATAGCTACTTTTGTGAGATCCACATGATTCCAGGCGTTGTTGTGTCTAAACTTTAATATGCATTAAGTTTCGTCGGCCTCGCAATTATGTACCCGGCCGCTGGAATACTTCTGGCTTCGCTCTGGGTTTTTCCAGTCCCTTTCATTGTTCTGACAATCACGAGCCTGTACGTGCTGCTGTTCTGTTCCGCATCATTGCTGGGAAACAAATATTTCGTCAAATGGTGACGCATCAAGATGAACTCATCTTGCTTGTTAGCTTTAGCAGCTCTTAGGTCGTAATGGCATTACCCAATCTCTTGAAACTATATATTGGTTTTACAGTATATATTGATCGACCTTATATAAATGAGTTTTGGTGATCTTTTCTATCATATTCTGCAGTTATGGCTACATTATGACCTTGATAGAGCAGGATTCGCGTAGCATAAAGTCTCATCATTGTCTTCTGAGCGCATCAGCACAGATATCTCCTCATTAGGTTTAGGATTCTTAGCTGCCAAGCTGATAACCAACCAAGCTCTTGTCTTACCGCAACGACAGGTTATTTCTAGAACCACGAGCGATTGTTTGAAAAGAAAAGCAAGCAGACCCCATCTCTTAATGCGCATGTTAAAGCGTCGACACTTTGTTAATGTGGCATTCGATATTTCTTACCGCTCGCAAAAGTGTATAAGCTTGACAAGATATGAGTCTCACCATTGCTGCAGTACTCTATGTATCAAATTGTGGCTGGAAGGTAGCGTAGTATGCATATCATAGGCATCGATGACAGCGAACGGTGGTATTGAGCTCTTACAATGTTCACACAACTTTGTGGTCGTTTGCCACCAACACATGAACAAACACTTACCCACACGGCAGTTTTTTCAGTGTTTTCCTATGCCATCAGCACATGAATACTTGACAAGTACGGTATAAATACTACAGGCTTACCTGAAGCCTTTAATCTCGGTGAATACTTGATAAAATGGGTGCTTGTAACAAAGCATCTCCGACAACGGTATGTTGATCATGTTGACCATTAGATCGCCATGTATTCAACATCATTAAACCTAGTATTTTACATCATTAAGCCTAGGCGACGACTTTTACCAAGACGCCAGGTAACGCAATTCTGTACGTCCCACGCGACAGTAGTGCCCTGGACATCACACGTTCAATTGACTCTGAGCACGGAGATCCCTTCAACCGGTCGACGGCTACTGTTGTGACACTTTCGTTATCGTTGACGGCTGCTGTTGCGACACTTTCGTTATCTTTGCTAATTCTGCCAAGCTTATCCGCATGTCTGTCATTGTGTTAACCTCAACGCTGGACAATCTCTGATTGTCCAATGCAGCTTTTTAAGGTACAGCGCGGGTCGCGGAATGCAACCCGTTCGTCATTGGTTTTGTCAAACACTATAGATAATGCTTAAGTTTGACGTCGACAGCCACAGATTCCCCCGGCTACGATGAAAGCATTTTCTGCTGCAATGAATGCTGTTGCTACGGCATACGCTCCTACTACAACAAACGCTCCTGCGCCAGCATTTACTCTGTCTTTGGGTGGTTGTACAGTGAAGGGGAGCAGTGGTAAGAGGCACAAAGCAAGGGTAGCTATAGCTTTTGCCATTATATTGTAGCACCAACACCGCTGCCGTTTTGAGTTAAAGTGGCGAGCTGCCTCTAATATGGTAGGTGTGTAACATCGTTACAAAGAGCTACGGTATCGTTGCACAAGTACTAAGGCTCATCAAATTGAATGAATGCTTTGATCATCGCTACTGTAAACAGCAGGGTGTCATACCCATCACGATGGTAGCATCTTGTGAGGAAATGACACAATACTACAAGAAAAATTAGTCATGTATCAAGGGTAAGGTGATATTGTCGGACCACAATACGATCCTGATAAAAATTACTTCTACCTGAGCAATTAAAGGTGACGACTTCAAATGTATCTCAAAAATGGCTGGCTTGTTCAATTACGACAATGTCAAGATAGTTTGTTCTCTCTGTTCGGCGACATTAACATCCATAGATCAAAAGATGACCCCGGTAAACGTGAGTTCGTTTAATGACGTAGCTTACGAGCACGCTTCGCAGCACAACCCCCGCCCGAGGGAGGAGGCCCCTTACCATACGGTTCGGTTGAGCCTAGTGGTGGAGGAAGGCTGGCGTCCAGTGCAGATTCGACACCTGGCTCCTAATGCCCCTCACCAGGGGAAGGTCCACTGGCAAGAGCACTTTCAAGTCCGCTTGAGCCAGGCGCGATTAAGCCAAGGAGACCGGCCCCATGTTTACCAGTACTCCCAGGCTCCCCGCCTTTTGGCGGCGAAGCGGCCCCTTCTGCCGAGTCACTAGAAGGGCATTTCGCTCTTTCACCGGAATGCTTAGTCCAACTTACCTCGAATTGAGGTCCTTCCACGTGCAGCATGGGTCGCCGAGAGCTTGTCCCGCTGTTATCGAGGCACGAGGGAAAGTCTTATGACAGATTGCGTCCCACTTGAAGCCCGCTTTTTGAAATGCCGTACCAAAAGCAGTATAATTTGAAGTACCTTCGTGTCCAAGAGACTGTCCAAATCGTGACCCGTTTGGGATCTACTCTTCTTTGGCCGCCACCATATTTATCGTGGACGCCACGATCAGAGCTGAAGCAACGATAGCAATATACGTCTTCATTGTTGGTTGTACTGTATTGTCTCGATGTAAGATAGATTTTGTTGAATACTGCTTGGAAGTACGAGGCAAATTGCAAAATGACTACAATAAACGCGTTGGTTTTCCAAGCTTTATCGAGCATCGAACTGAAAAACGAGAGTCATCATTAGTCGTTTATCGTCAATGGTGGATCTTTCTTCAACAGACAGGTCAGCAATTGGATATATAAGCGTTTCGTTGTTATTCAATCATTATGATGATGTTTTTCTGACCCAGGGTTTCTTGGTTAGGTACAAAGCCACGTAGCAATCGCCTATCTCTGAAACGGTCTGTCGACATACCCACTGTGGCTCATTTAGAACACAAATGCTGTCCATATTATAGATCACGATCGATAGATATTGATCGGAGCAGGTACAGACTCCGAAACAAAGTTCCGATACGTTGGAAACGGCCATATGCAGCTCTATGTCCGTAAAGATTTCAATACACGAATACGATTGAATGTGATGCATTCGTCTAGTTCCTATACGGCGGTTTGTGATAGCACCACCCTGATGGAGTATATTCAGCTTCACCTGGCTAGAGTGATAATATCCAGCATCACTTCTCTCCAACCTCCTTCACGACATTGTCTCAATTTGACCAAAGGTAGGTTGCTAGCATCAAGGATTGGAGCTTCAAGGAATGAGCAAGTATGCCTTGTGGCAAACAATAAGCCGACTATTATACGTGTAAGGCTGCTTCAGCTCACATGCTTTGTTCGACAACTACAAGGGAAGGTGAGTGGTACCTTGACAGATTTGTAATATATACCTGGCTATTAACTTTCTCGACTTTTCATGGCGTAGTGGAATGTACAATGTTATCACCATCTTCATCCAAAACAGAAGCTGTCCTTTCGCAATGCTGATCGTGGTATAACATTACCTTGTGGTTTGTATATCTAAACGTCATCATCATAGTGTCCAATACCTCTGCAAGTCATATAGCTCATGAAGTTTATGAAGTTTGTTTACACCAACGACCAAGATTCAGAAACAAGATCATAGACCGTAATAGATCGGCGCACCGAAACAAACTTACACTAAGTAGCATGATATGACAAGCATCGAAAACAACAGTATTTTGTTTGGCATGTGTGGTATTTGCGTGCTTCCAGCACGAACGAACGAAGTTGGTAGAATAGCACCCTTTCAAACACGAAAGGCTTATCTAAAGACCCATGTATACTAATGAGCACTTTTGAGGCTGATCACTTAAGTTATCAGCCTCAAGGTGCCCATTGGTATAAAAGCCAATGGAAGTGCTAAAAGTCAGGCATTCTTAGCCATTTCATTGGCTTTTACACGATTAATAGTCATGAAACCGTAGCAAAAGAACGGAAAATCAACAACTGTCCCATTGATCGTATCATTATGTGGACAGATTCATATCTAGCAACAAATTGCGCTTTGGATAGTATTTAATTTCCATATCACCTTTACGTTTCAAATGAATGATAAATAGTATTTATATAAGAGCAATAATTGTGTGATGGCATAATTGTCCTAAGGAGTAATTGAAGTTGTTGTCTAGTATAGGCAAATATTAAATTACTACTATACATTAAATAATCCTTATTTTACTATAGTTAGTAGTGGAAGCATGAAACTGAGTATTACTACATAGATTTACTATTATTGGGGTTAAGAGAGTAAACAACCACCACCCAAATGCATTTGTTCTGAAAACTATCTGGTTCCGTGGCAATTAGTTGGTAGCACCATATTAAATGTAAATGCGTTATCATTCCACAAAAACTTCACCCTCGGCTGTGATCTAGTCGTATGTTCAACCATAAACATTGATCATACATTGTTATTGGCTACACGACTAAAGTTATGCATGATCGACGTCAAACAAGATCGTCTCAATGCTTGCATGAAATTGTAATGCACCGATGCTGCTTACATAGTGAAGCGCTCAGAGGGATGTGTGTGTGAGTGCTAACAAACTGCAGTAAAAACACTGTGCTATGATACATCCTTGAGCCATAAAGTATCCATTGCAAGCATTCTATCTGGTAAGTTTCTTATCTTGATAGTTCGGAGCACGCAGTTTAAAGTAATATGCAAGTGAGTCAATTACTACGAAGAAATGCATATCAATTCCTTCTTATTCATACACGTCATGGACTATGATAATGATGATTCATATAATTGCAAAAGTATGATTGATACCGATATCTCTGAGAAAGAAATATGTTGAGCAATAGTAAGTATATATGGGACAGCCCATGAGATAAGTAGGGGTCAGCAGTTGCTTGCTACACAGACAAGTGAGTGATGAATATTTGATTCGGTTAAGAAGGGAAATGAATACTGCAATGATTTGAAATGAGATCTTGATATATACGGCCTTATACTTCCATATTCAATCAAATACTTGATGCTATTTAATCGACTGGGCAACATCTTTGTTGCAGCACTCTTCATTGACGGCATTGAAATCCAAAAAAGGTTTTATATCACGTACATTTCGTCTAGTATATGAAAAAGCTCAAGCATTGATCAAGGTATAATCGTCGTTCCTACTGTTGTTGTTGCTCCATACAATTTACGTAATATAAACATATCATATGGTAAGACTAATGGTACAAAACTGATGATGTTAAACACCCCGAAATGATCGCAAAGCACCACCCCATCATTTCTGATCTCCCCCATGCCGCCGCTTTTTATACTTTAATACCGTATCAATCCATTTCAAGAGGTTCTACAAAATGATATTACTAACTATCAGTCACTTCTTCCCTCATGTATATTACGTATACGAATTAATCAATCCTTCTCATGTCACAATACACTTTGACGTCTTATTTATCAGGTCAAGACATACATTCAAGAAGTCACTCTGATCGTGAGTATTATTGTTATTATTAGTGCGTCTGACTTGATCAGGACCATTTCTTTGTAGCCTCTTTTATATTCCATTGTGTGTATTCAGCTCAAAGAATCTGAGTTGTCGTCTGTTTTCTTCCCGAACCAATCAACGGATTTGAAGGGGTTTTATTTTGGTTTACTCTTTTTCTTTCTTATATTAAATGCTAACAATTGTACGATATGAAAATAAACAGGTTTGTTCAGCAAAACTAAAATTCATATTATGTCAGACAAGAGCATTTGTCTATTATTACCATTACTACTACTACTACCTCTCAAATAACTTACAAGCCATGCCTTCATCATCATCATCATCATCTTCACCATCAAGTGAAGATGAGAATCAGACTCCTACAGCACCTTATGCACGATTAAATTCAAATCAATCATTGTCACAAGTAGATGGACATGATATTGAAGGTAATAGTCTATTAGGTAGTGATCTCGTGGATGTTCAAGTCGTGGATGTCGTGGAAGGTGACGAGAGTGAATGTATTTCGAACACGAAGAAGAATATAAAGTTTCAGAATGTCGAACAGGACACGTATCGAATTATTTACTTAAATGATCCGGACACCAATGGTACATTGGGCTATTGTAGTAATTTGGTCATTACAAGTCGTTTTACCGTGTACAATTTTCTACCAAAATTGTTATTTTATGAATTTAGTAAACTTGCCAATGCTTATTTTCTAATTATTTCAATTTTGCAGACGATTAAACCAATTTCAAATACCGGTGGTTTTCCAGCTTCGTTACCAGCTTTATCCATTATTGTCTTGATTGACATGTTTTTTGCATGTATGGAAGATTATAAACGACATCAAGCGGATGAAATTGCAAATAATCTCATGTGTCAGAAATATAATGGAAAATTACGTCGGTTTGAATTGACCAAGTGGCATTTCTTACAAGTCGGTGATGTGGTGAAAATTGGAAATCGAGATCCAGTACCAGCGGATTTAATTATTCTAGGAGCCTGTGAACCCGATCCGACAAATCCAGTGGGGATTTGCTATGTTGAAACAAAATCATTGGATGGCGAAACCAATTTGAAACTTCGACAGGGACTTGAAGCAACGTATACAGTGTTATTGGATGATACTGCCGTGGGCGATTTAAAAGGAACGGTCGTGTGTGAGATGCCAAATAATTCAATCCATCGGTTTAGTGGATCCATGACGTTAGAAGGAGGAAAGAAAGAGGTGATTACGACCAATGCAATTGTCCTGCGAGGCTCGACGTTACGTAATACCGAGTATATTTACGGTCTTGTGGTAAATACTGGTCCTGACACTAAAATTATGATGGCATCGTCATCCGAACCAATGAAGTGGAGCAATATGGAAAGATGCCTTAACAGACAAATTCTCTACATTTGTATGCTCATGGTGGTGCTGTGTCTTGCAGGCACTATTTTGTCAACGGCTTGGAATAGTAAAAACCTCGATCAGGAGCCGCACAAGGGGGCGTGGTATTTGTATGATGGAAACTCGGTGTCTGTCACGTCACCCGTTGGAAATTTCTTTATTATGGTACTGTACTACTTTTTGTTGCTAAACTCGTTCATTCCCGTGTCGTTGTACGTGAGTATGACATCGGTAAAATTTATGCAGTCGTATTTTATGAACAACGATCTGGAGATGTACCATGAGGAAACTGACACGCCGTGCCAGGTACGCACGATGTCTTTGAATGAAGAACTTGGTCAGATTGACTATATCTTTTCGGACAAGACGGGCACACTGACGTGCAACGTTATGGAGTTCCGTAAGTGCTCTATTAATGGGGTGGCGTATGGACTTGGTGAGACAGAGATAGGCATTGCGGCGAGAAAACGTCGGCAGGAAGAAGGACCATCAACGTCCTCGTTTTTTGCTGTGACTCCTGGTGGTGGTTCCGCAGTTTCATCTCGGAAAAATGGTGTTGATAATATTGCATTAGACTCGAACAGCATTACAATCGATCGTGTGGTGAAAGCACCGTTCGTGAGCTACCAAGACGATTCGCTCTTTGATGCAATGGCACAAAAGGATAGTGTCCAGGCGAAGGCCATTGAGTCATTTTTCGAGCACCTGGCAGTATGCCACACAGTGATGCCAGAGAAGGCCCCAGATAATAGCTTGCGCTTGAGTGCATCTTCTCCTGATGAGCAAGCGTTAGTTGCTGCGGCTGCTTGCTTTGGTTTTAAATTTGTGGCACGTGGACCTGGCAAGGCGATGGTGGAGTATTTTTCTTGTATTGACCATCCAGAGAGAATGACCTGTAATCAGCCCGTTGCAGAACACTCTGTAGAGACTTATGAGATTCTCGAGGTTCTCGAATTTAATAGCACGCGCAAACGTATGTCCGTTATCCTCAAAGGGCCAAGCGGAGATTTGAAGCTTTTGTGTAAGGGAGCAGATACTGTCATGTACGAACGCCTGAGACCAACCAATGACGCGGCTATCAAGCATACGCGTAATTTGACGCTACAACACATGGAGCAGTTTGCGTCTGAGGGATTGCGAACTTTAGTGATTGGTTCCACGGACATTGATTCGCGTTTTTTAGAGTCGTGGATAATCAAATATCGTACAGCAATTAACGATATGCGTCAGATTGATCTGCGTCGCAATGGCGAGGAAAACGACATTGACCGGCTGATGGAGGAAATTGAGGTTAATTTGGACATTTTGGGTGCTACAGCTATAGAGGATCGATTGCAAGCTGACGTTCCCGACACTATTTACAAGTTGCGGCAGGCATCGATCAAAATATGGATGCTTACTGGTGACAAGGAAGAGACGGCAATCAATATTGGCTTTGCTTGCCGGTTATTGGCTTCAGATATTGAACGAATCGTAATTTCAGCGGATACGCATGCTGACTTGGCTGCTATTAAGGATGAGCTGGAATTGTATGCCCACAAGGATGACAGCGAAGATACAACAGCGTCAACATGTGGTGCGCCGAGTGCCTTTTCGGTTCATTCAGAGGCACAAACTAGCTCGGTCTTGCTCAGAAGTCAGCACAAAAGGCTGACTCGTATCGAGAGTATGGCCGAGCGACCTCAGCAGGACTTGGCTTTGATAATTGATGGTGAAACACTAGAGTTGGCGCTGGAAGAGTGTCCTGAGCTATTATTGCAGGTAGCGGAGAAGTGTGTGGTCGTGATTGCTTGCCGTGTATCGCCTGCTCAGAAAGCGCAGCTCGTACGACTGGTTCGTGACAACAATCCGAAAATCCGAACGTTAGCTATCGGTGATGGTGCTAATGATGTATCGATGATTCAAGCGGCGCACGTCGGTATTGGCATTTCTGGCCAGGAAGGTATGCAAGCAGCCAACTCGTCGGACTATGCCATTGCTCAATTTAGGTTTCTCTCGCGATTGTTACTTGTTTATGGACGCTGGAACTACGTCCGCATGGGCAAGCTTATCCTGTACATCTTTTACAAGAACGTGATACTGAACCTGACGCAATTTTGGTACATGATCTACACCGGCTATTCAGGGCAGAAGTTCTATCTTGAATGGGGACTGCAGGGATACAATTTGCTCTTTACATCTTTGCCAATCATTCTGGTTAGTACTTTTGAGCAGGATGTTCCAGCGTTTCTGGCGCACAACTACCCATTGCTTTACCGAATTGGTCAGGAGAACACGAGGTTTAACACAAAGGTCGTGTGGGCTTGGATGTCATCGTGTGTGTGGGAGTCGCTTGTTATCTGTTTTGGCGTTGTATACGGCATGCAATACTTGGTGGTGAATGGTGATACTCCAACAATGTGGGTTTACGGATGCACTTCGTTCACAATCGTTCTGATTGTGGTGACACTGAAGTTATGTTTGCACCAGCAGATGTGGTGGCCTATTCACATTGCCATCTACGTCGTCTCGTTCTTGCTCTGGATCGCTACGGCAGCCTTTATTTCGAGTGGTGATTCCGTGGCCTCGTCGTATTGGAGTGCGGTTTTCACGCACACGTTCCGCGTTGATGCGTTTTGGCTGGTGGTTCCGTTGCTCGTCGTTACCTCTTTGTCACGCGACTTTACATGGAAGGGCTATATGCGGACGGCCAGACCGTCGTATAAGCACTTGGCGCAGGAAGTGAACGCGTATGGACTGACGCATATTGCCGACCAGTTGCTGACGTTCCCGCCTGCAGAAAAGATTCCTGAGGATGTAGTTGGTGGCGAGACTGGCCGCGTTGCAACAGGGTCTGTGTTGACATCGAGTATGCAGGACGTAAGCGTCGCCAAACCGATTGCTCCTGCTGTGGTGATGTCTTCTCAACCGCTAGTTGGCCGCCGTTCAGCGACAAGAGGTAGTGCTTTTAGCTACGACGCAGAGAGTGTCATGGTAGAGTCTTTCATGTCAACAGATAGATTTATCCGGAATGTGAAAAAGACGAGGTCTATCTTTGGTCGCCACGGGAGTCGCGGCTCGTTGGCCTTCCATAGCCTGTCGCTAGAGTCAGACACTGACCAACATGTAGAGGAAAATGACATGGAGCATGCAGATGCGTCTCATTCGCTACGGCAATCGGCAGGCAACGTTTTCCATGGTGCACGCCATGGTCAAGGTCGAAGGCGTTTCTTTTCTATTGCTGGCGTACCACGCAGCTCGGATGCAAACATGATGGCCTCAGGCCAACGTGGACGCAGTCGACTTTCAATCGATAGGTTATCCGGTGTACGCGAATTTGGTACTGGCAGCACAAGTCGCCCTCCAGCAGTCAACCGGGCTAGCGGCTTTGAAAACCGTACCATGTCGAACGATGACGCTCACGATCTTGTCCGGAGGCACAGTTCTGCCCTGCTGCGTTATCCTCTTGTTCGACGGCATCAAGGACGTAGTATGGTGTCAACTTGTGAAGAAGAAAAATGAACGACGTGTATTCATTAAAAAAAAGGGTGACAGGTAGGAGAAGTAAGCCGAATGTAATTAAAAATGCTTGATAACCAGATGAAACTAGTTGCAGTTGCATATCAAGCTCTTTTGTCTCCCCCAAAGTTAGAAAGACTTTTAACTGCGGCTATGGCTGCTACGGCTTCGACTGAGACTTCGACGTCTTCGTCCACGACTTGAACTACGACTTCGGCTGCTAAAGCTACGGCTACGGCTTCGACTGCGACTTACACTTCGGCTGGGGCTACGTCGACGCGTACGGCTTCGACTGCGACTTTTACTAAAACTTCGGCTTCTGCTTCTGCTTCGACTTGGACTACGACGACGTCGAAATGGACTTGGTGAACGTCGTCGTCCTCCTCTAAACGGACTTAATGGACTACGTCGTCCACCTCGAAACGGTGACGGTGCACGTCGTCGAAACACCGGTGAACGAGATCGTCCTCCACGACGATTTGCATTAAAACTTCGACTACGTCCTCGAAAAGGTGACGGTCCACGTCGTCCACGTCCTCCACGAATTGGCGATCGATTTCGACCACGGGCGAGAGCTGGTGAAAGTGATCGAAAGCGTCCACCACGTCGTGTACGAGATTTCGGTGATACCGATGGTTTCGTCACCGTTCGTCGAGTAGTATTTGTGACCCTTTGGTCCGTCTCAGATTGACATGTATCAAGCAATACTCGTAATTTATTACCATCTAACCATCCATCGTGCATATGATCCTTGGCATTGTCAGCATCCTGTTGACTAGCAAAAATTACCATGGCACTTGCTTTTCCACGAGGAATTGTCATTTCCACACGTATGACAAGTCCAAATTTTCCAAAAATTTCACGTAAATGATCGGCATTTACATTACGCGTGAGGTTTTCAACCCGTAATGTTATGGGTTGTATACTAGACGTTTTGTTCTTGTCAGGAGGTACATCTTGAGTATCTGATTCAAATGGTAATTTATATTGATACAAGTCCATAAAAAACGAAATCAAAAACACACACGAATAAATTTAAAAAACGTGCGTCAAAAGCGCAAGAAATAAAAAATAATATAAAACACGATAAAAAATAAGTGCAACGAACTGGAAGTAGAACGAGAAGGAGACGTCGAGTGGGATCGAGAAATTGAACTTTTACGGACATTCTCAGCGGAAGAAGAACGACGTGGAGACGGTGAACGGGAGACTGAAAAACGAGGCGATACCATGGCCACCGAGTTTTTTAAATACAGCGTTTGTATGGCCGAATGGAATCCGAGTGTAAAATACCTCAAGATTAAGAACGGATTTATTACATTACCGTAGGAATCCTATTTTATTGTATTTTGTAATTGTCACTTATTTTGGGATCATGTTGTGATAGAATATTTCATTCGCTGTAATATGAAATTGACAATATCATCTAGAAATCATTTCTACAAGTCCCAACTCGTGATATTTTTCGATGAGAATGATGCAAATATTGAGTTAAATATTAGCGTGGAGCGCAGAACAAGGACTGTTCTCTAAAAACTAATAAATCGTATCTTATTGTGTCTCAATCACCTTACTAGATTCAACAAGTCCTTTGAAAACCCCTCCTTTTACTGCTAATAATACTGATGGACTATTGTATTCCACCACTTGAACCGCATCGAGGACTAAAATGTTGTCACTGTCCATAATCGATTCGATACGATGCGCAATACACAAAGCAGTTTGCTTGCCATCGTAAAAACTCTCCTTCATGGTCTGCTAAATCAATCTTTCCGACTCGAAATCAACATTTGCAGTCGCTTCATCCATCACAACCACCTTACTGTCTCGGATGAGTGCACGTGCAATACACAACAATTGACGCTGACCCACTGACAAGTTGCCGCCTTTCTCTGCCACATGGTAATCAAGACCGTTTCCCCAGGAAGAAATGGTACCCAATAAATGCACCCTGCGTAGTACTGCGTAGAGCTCAGCATCCGTATTCTCTCCAAACGGATCCAAGTTCATCGCTAACAAAAGGATCGGATCCTGTAAGATGATGGTCAACTTGGTTCGTAGCTGACGTACCGTAATGGTAGCAATGTTGACACCGTCAATGAGAACGTCCCCACTTGTTGGTATTTCCACAACACGAAACAGCACACTCATTAACAAGCTCTTGCCACATTCAGTACGGCCACAAATGCCAACCTTCTCACCACTTGCTACTGAGTATGACAACAAGTGGTAGATCCTCACGGTAGCGGAAGGAAACATTATTAAACACAATGTCACCAGTCTTGGGCCAAGCAGAATCAAGTGCGTCCTTGTAAGTTGAGATGCGCTGGCATCCCTCCTCGTCGAGATCGTCGTAGTGAGTAATGCGTTCAAAACACGTCATGATGTTATCGACTTGTGTCACTAAAGCTGTCAGACGCTGGAAAAACGATGTGAGCTGCGCCGCATAGGTCAGTCCTAGACCTGCAGCAGCAGCTCCTATGCTCGACTTTGTAGCGATTGCGAGAATTGCAACAGCAGCAATAATTACTGAGACCAACCAGTCGGTCCGCATGCAGAACCACCGAGTGGTCGACTCAAACATCAGATCAAACTTGGCGTTGTTATTCACGAGCTCTTCACAACGAGCAGAGAATAGTTCAACCATTTTCGACGATCGAACTGTCTCAATGCCAGAGATAGTTTCCAATACCAAGTTTAAAAAAGGGGATCGAGAAATACTATCCAAACGTTTCAATTTCCGGGCGGACAACTGGTATATTCTAGCCGCGCTCGTGAAGGCGTATCCCACTGGAAGATACAAGATGAGCACGTATGGGTTTGTTGCAGCACATACAATAAATGCCGAGCCCACCTGGAAAATGTAAAGCATCGCATAAAACTGAAGTATGGCAACGGATTATCAACTTGATCAAGGTCTTGCGAGAAACGATTGATGATCCGACCGACTGGAGTTACATCGAAAAATGTTGTCACGGGAGCTCCAAGCACTTTGCGAATATAACTGGTATGGAGATTGCGAGAGCATCTCATACAAGTCTCCATATAGAACACACATCGTATTAAGGTCAACACAAAGGCTGTGACAAGAATTTCTACATACACAGCCATTGCGTTCTTATGGTCAAGAACCACAGCCCCGCTCGACCACTGGCCCAAAAATCAATCACAGAAAAATAGGGCAGCTTGAGCCGCTGTAAACATAGCGAAACTCGTGGCGACTAACACGTAGCCGTTCCACTCCGACGAAGCCAAATAGTTCAAATATGTTCGTATGCAGACTGAACCAACATGACGGTTTTCTTCAGCAACCAGCTTTTTAGGTGCTTTGTGCTTTTTCAACCCTCTTCCTTTTTCGTTGATCAGCACTGCTTCAATAGGCTGCTCGTGTTTTACTTGATGTACGGTCGAAGCGCTGGTATTGATTTCTTCGGCATCATTGCTTTGGTTGACAGGGGAAGGAGACTCCAGGAGCAAAAATTTGCCTTGAAGTTGATCCAGTGTTCCGTCCCCCCACAATTTGACCGTTCGACATCACTAGCACACGATCCGCATACTGCAACGAATGATAGTGCGAGTTCAGCACCAGTATACGAGTCAAACCCTGCGCAATCCCCATAACGCCATAGAAAAACACTGCATTTGACACATGCACGTCCAATGCGCTGAGAGCATCATCAAGCACGACGAAATCACAGTGGCGAGCCCGATACATGGCGCGTGCCAATCCTACGCGAGATTTCTGGCCACCACTCAGGGTAATCCCACGCTCGCCGACCTCTGTCTGATCGCCTCGTTCTAGCATGTCAAAGTCTGGTTTTAATTGACAAGCCTCAATTACACGTTGATAGTGCTGTGCGTCGTAAGTCTCACCGAACAGAATGTTATCGCGCACAGTTTGGTTTTGAATCCACGCTTGCTGACTTGCATACGCCATGTTGCCACGAACAACACGCGTACCACGGAGTTGCTGCATTTCTCCCAAAATAGCGTTAACGAGGCTGGACTTGCCACTTTCGACTGGTCCAACAATGACGGTGAGACTTCCAGTCTGCAATTGAAACGTTAGATTTGAAAGTGTTGGTACCGGAGTTTCTTCGGTCCACTGAAAGTCGGCGTCTTGGAAGGACACAATGGCAGTATCATGGCCTTGATTGAGCTCAAGCTGTGATTTCCCCTCCACATCTCCAGACACTAAGAAGTCTTTCACACGAAGAGCTGAAATGATCACTTCAGACACAGCAACGGAAAAGTTTGCGAAAATACTGAAGGCGACTTTGCAAGCATTTGTGAGAGCAACGATCACAAATGTCGTCGCAGCATCCAACGTGTTACTCAATAGAATATATACCATAAAACACATCATGTTTATAATCGACGGTGCTAGAAACATCAACACCGCGTTACACAAGCGCAGATAGTTATACTGCCGCATCAACGTCACTTCTTCAGTACAAATCTGCCGGATGGTCTCGTTGATCGAGTCTTCCCATGCATAAAGCTTGATTGCTTGAATACCCACCAACGCTTCATTTGTAAATTCTACTTGATTTGCACTAACCTTGGAGATTCTTCGTCTGTAGGCCCCAATATGCTTTGACAGCATGCACGATCGCTGCACTTGTACCAGCGGTCACCAGTCCAACATAGACACCCATCTGTGTCCCAATCAAAATACACACCGCGACCAAGATAATTGGCGAGACAATGCACCATATACCAATTGCGTACGCTTTCATGAAGCGTTCACTGTCTACTCCAGCTAGAGTCACCACCTCTCCACTGTCCATTGTACGTCTCGCCGTCGCACTCAATCTTAGTAATTCCTGAAACACACTGTTCACCATCACGACTTAGGCGTTGCAGCTCGCTCTTGCAGCATAAAGCATGGCCAGATTCATTGCAGTCGCTGCGCAAAAAGCCACACAGCCTAGGAGCAGTGCAAGTCCGTAACCAGAAGAGATGCCAACGATATTCTCTTCACCAATAAGGTTCTTCAAGATGGCTTGTATCAGGAATGGCTGGGCAAGAGTAAGTGTTGCAGTTACTAACAGGAGACACATAGCCACTATCATCTTGTCCTTGGTAGCAGCCCACATAGCCGCATGGACTCTAGGATATTTGTAAGACTCTTCATTCTTTTGCCGTAAGATTTGGTCTTGAGCAGTCCATGAGGCATTAAATCGTCTTTGTAAACGTTGAGCTTGATCCACTTTGGGCAATTCCCACACCTTGTCTTCAGTCAAAAGGTTTTTAGATCCTTCAACCACGAACGGTTGCAACTATGAAATTCTTATAATGGACCAGAGATTGGCAGTGTCCAAAGGACTTTGCATAGCGACATTCGATGGATCTTTGGTTTGAGACTCATGTCGCAGACTTTGTAGTTGTTTGTAGGTAGTCATAGGTGCATCAAACTCCTGGTCCAATACTGTACGGCTTTGTGGAGCCATTGAGGATGAAGATCTCTTAAGCTTTCGAAAACTTTTTGAATAATGAAGCTTTCCATCGAATGCAGCAGTCACTTTACTTTCGTGACTTACTTGTTTATTGTCGTGATACCAAATTTCGATACTAGCAAAACGTTTCAAGTACTACGAGACGTTAAGTACTGAACTGCTGACTCGTTTGTCAAAATTCAATACGTTAATGAAAAAGCGACAGCAACCATCGAAATTCTTTTTTGCAGACCAACGGTGGATAGAGCGTGCTTTGATTGGGTTCATGGTAGCGCATTGATCTAATGTAACAGTTTGGAACTTCAAGTTACTTAAGGCTGCTACTGTTTTTACACAAAAGATTAGTTATGTCACCAAAGATCACGTAGCATATCCACTAACGCTCGAGAACCTTTTAACATAGTGATAGACGACCATTGCGCGCATAGCACTGCAATCAGTCTATTTTAAGAATAAAGAAGCGACACTATTGGTCATCACTGAAGTGATCAGCCTCAAAAGTGCCCATTAGTATACATGGGTCTTTAGATAAGCCTTTCGTGTTTGAAAGGGTGCTATTCTACCAACTTCGTTCGTTCGTGCTGGAAGCACGCAAATACCACACATGCCAAACAAAATACTGTTGTTTTCGATGCTTGTCACATCATGCTACTTAGTGTGAGTTTGTTTCGGTGCGCCGATCTATTACGGTCTATGATGTTGTTTCTGAATCTTTGGTCATAGGTGTAAAACAAACTTCATAAACTTCATGAGCTATATGACTTGCAGAGGTATTGGACACTATGATGATGATGTTTAGATATACAAACCACAAGGTAATGTTATACCACGATCAGCATTACAAAAGGACAGCTCCTGTTTTGGATGAAGATGGTGATAACATTGTACATTCCACTACGCCATGAAAAGTCGAGAAAGTTAATAGCCAGGTATATATTACAAATCTGTCAAGGTACCACTCACCTTCCCTTGTAGTTGTCGAACGAAGCATGTGAGCTGACGCAGCCTTTACGCGTACAATAGTCGGCTTATTGTTTGCCACAAGGTATACTTGCTTGTACCTTGAAGCTCCAATCCTTGATGCTAGCAACCTACCTTTGGTCAAATTGAAACAATGTCGTGAAGCAGATCGGAGAGAAATGATACTGGATATTGTCACTCTAGCCAGGTGAAGCTGGGTATACTCCATCAGGGTGGTGCTATCACAAACCGCCGTGTAGCAACTAGACGAATGCATCACATTCAATCGTATTCGTGTGTTGAATTCTTTACGGACATAGAGCTGCATATGGCCGTTTCCAACGTATCGGAACTTTGTTTCGGAGTCTGTACCTGCTCCGATCAATATCTATCGATCGTGATCTATAATATGGACAGCATTTGTGTTCTAAATGAGCCACAGTGGGTATGTCGACAGACCGTTTCAGAGATAGGCGATTGCTACGTGGCTTTGTACCTAACCAAGACACCCTGGGTCAGAAAAACATCATCATAATAGTTGAATAACAACGAAACGCTTATATATCCAATTGCTGACCTGTCTGTGAAAGATCCACCATTGGCGATAAACGGCACGACAATGGAAAAATATTTTTTGCAGACCCACGGTGGATAGAGCGCGTTTCTGTTGGATTTTGTGATAGCGAATCGATATGAGGCAAAAGTTTGGCACGTTAAACGGCTTGAAGCTGCTACTGCTTTTGCACAAAAGATTAGTTATGCCACCAAAGATCACGTAGCATATCCATTGACGCTCGAGAACCTTCTAACATAGTGATAGACGACCACTGTGCGGTAAGGTGTGCATAGACACTGCAATCAGTCTATTTTGAGAATAAAAAGAAGCGACACTATTGTTCATTAGATTGCTGCATAAATCAATACAAAAAGGTTATTTTTATCGCTGTAACAAAGGATGGTCACTGGTTGTAAAAAGGTAAAATAGATTCTGTGTTCATCTCTCACCTTTGTCTCTCTTGCTGTTCTATCCAGCTGCAACCTCCTTGCACCAACCACTCTCTAGCGTCACCCACGACCCTCTAAACACCTCTTCGCTGCCTCCCATGCATCGCCTAGCGCTACCAAAAAAGACGCATCTTTTCGCGTCTCCAGAAACTGCTAGACAACTAGATATGAAAATTTTTACAATTGCTTCCAAAATCATGGCTGCTGGGTGCTTCTTACAGGCACAAAATAAGTGCCACTTGGTCTTGCAATTATCTGCAAGTGCAATATTCGAGCGTTTTCAACGAGGTCAAGGCTATTGAACTTGTTAGTTTTGCCAGGTTTGCGGATATTTATTGAGAAATAAGTGTTTAAGATTGTGGCGGATAGCTTTCTCACGTTTTAAAGTACTATCACACTTCGGGAGCCGTGCCATTTTACTAGACATTCTATATGGCGACTGCGCTGACGACGATGGAGCAACTTTTCTACAATATAAAGCTTCTATCTCGTAGCTGATTCTAGGAGAACCGGTGATGCCGTCGGAACCGGTCGTCCAGCAAACTCAGAGGCATTTGGCTTGTATGGAGCAAGTAGGTCGACTTTTTAGCAATGAGTGCAGTCTCTTCATATTTTATTAGCTTCAGCCTAGCTAGGTTTGGGTTAATCATCTTGATTCTCTCAAATGGCCCGCCAACTTTGCGTTATTTAATTTAATGTAAGCGTTAATTGTCCTAAGTGGTATCCAGCAGAACTAAGTCACCGACATTAAAGGTAAGGCTTGTTCTTTAATAGTCGTAGTACTTTTTCTGCCTTTCCTGAGCTTGTTCCTGTAAGAGTAGAGTAAAGTAGTGATGCACTTGTGCACGAGTAGGTAGAAGTAAAAGTAAGATATATTTATTATTAGCTGCTCTCCTTTGCTAGTGCTTTAACATGTATGATATAATCAAATGCAACTATACCATGTCTAGTCTGTAGTCTTTGTCTATCCCGCCTCGTCCCATCTGTTGTAACTCTTGGTGAGATGATGCGGTATCTCGTCGATCGTCTCATATGTCACAACATCCAGATGGTTCAACGTAGCGACGTCGTTGCCTCATCACATCCATCAATATGTCACACTATTTGCCAATCAGATGCGGTCGCAACTCACCAGGCACAGGATATAACCCTTGCCTTTAACACCTTCCAACCTGTCAAAAACGATAGTTTCTAACAGTTCCAGGTTTTCACAGAAGTTGCGCACTAGGTCTTGTCGATCTTTGGCGAAATTAAGAGCAAAACTCTGAGTTTGGTTGTTGATCCAGACCATCGTAGTCTGTGTATTCGTAGGCAATCAGATTGGATACTTTCCTCATGTATTGACCTCAAACGGGGTGAATTTAGTAGACGCGTTTCACCGAGGTGGCGTGCGCGTACTATGTAGTACCAAGTAGGTTGACGAGATTTCTCCACTGTACAATAACAGATAGCCTAAAGCGTCTTTCGCCACCAATTCTTGGCGTTCTATATGTCCATCTGCTTGCGCCTTGTAAGCAGCGTTGTACAGCGACGGTACTAATCCTCTTCCCGCGTACGACCTGTAAGTCTACTAAAAGTACATGATCTGGTCTAGCTTACTCATGTCTTGGACTGGTACCATGACATACATGCCGAAGATTATGTGGTGAAGTGGTTCTAAACTGTTGAGAACCCAGGGACCGGTTAACCGGAGAGAAAAAGGACCACAGAGGAAAAGCGACCGTTGAACGGTAGACCGCGGTCCTTCAAGCCCTGGTTTATGGTCTTATCACGCAGTTTTGGGAATCCACTCCACCTCAATTATGCCTTGGCCCACCATAGAGCCTACCCACACCTAATCATATACATCAAGTTTCCATTTAGGGTGATCTTGATGCGGATACGTCCTTCCGTAGTATATACAGATTCCCCATTGCCAATACATTCTTGTTGTTCACTCTTGTCGATTTGGCAGCCTATCTTACAAGAACAGGCGATAATCAGGATGGACATCTCGGGGCCAGTATCGAACAAGGAGTCTGTGCAATCATTGTTGACCATTTGAAATATTTTTTCTTGGCTGAACCACATAGTGGGAGCATGATACTTCCAATGTGAAGCCACGGCGCTTGATGAGTTAGTTACAGCGCTCTTCGTAAGGTGATATAGCAATAGCAGGCCTTTCTTTTATAATTTACAAATCAGTGAACAATACATTATCTGTCTATAGTCAAATATGAAATTATAAACATTCCAACAGTGCTAATTGTGCCGTCCGGATAGGAACCTTACGGCTTCTGTGGTTTGCCCACTTGCTCATTGTGGAGATATTGGTAACATTTTCTAAATTATTTGCGCTTTATGGAAGATGAAGATGCACTTATGAGAGTGGTATTTCCAAACCCTCGCAGTCAAGCTTTAGTCAATCAACGTCTCAGCCATTCACCTTGAACATATCCCATCCGTAGAATCTTTTCTCGCAGGAGCCGTGAGTAGGCAGGCCTTAATGATTTTGCGCGAGTCAAGGTGCCGAACCGTGTCTAGATGTTAATTAACGGCCAAAAATGCGGCTGGTGCGGCGGACCGATTCCATCAGATGCGCGCAGCACTTGTCGGCTGCGTCCAGCTTCCGCACAGACAGACGGCCAGCGGGGAGTCGTTGATGTCGAGTTACATGGGATGCCTACGAAAGTGACGGTCATGGACTGAATTACTGACCTTTCATGGATAAATTGACTTGTTGCCGAAACGAGACGATTTATAGCCATTGAAGACTTCGATATTATTGACGGTGGCAGTAGTGATGAAATTTGAGACCTAAACTGCCACCGCTCAGCGTAAGTATTTGCATTATCCAGACAAGTTAGGCCTTTCCGGTAACCGCGCTAATGCTTCAAATCCTTTTTGCCCGAAGATCAGAACCACATCCCGTATTGACGACAGCTCGGTAGGATCTACAGCCAATAAAAAGGAGTCCCTGCCCTCGAAAAAATTAGGACTTGCGAATGGGCTTTCCTAAATATTTTTGAAGACTTGTGCTTTACCAGCTATATTTGTGACTAAAAATGATTAGGTCACCCTGTGCTACCTCTAAGCTTATCCTTCTAGATTCCTTCTAGAATCTTTGTAGACGACGTAGAGATTGCGTGTAAAGATGACTTTCGACTTTTTGTTAGTTTGTAATATTGTAGCACTGATATGAAGGCTTACAGGTAGTGTGTGGTAAAGCGCAACGAAGGATTTGGAGTCATGTTACACCTATTATGAACCCAGTTTCACCTGTCCCAAGCTACCGTTGGGACAGATGAACTGTCTCTACGCAGGTGCTGGGCTCGAAAGATAGACAGCGAAATGGAAATGGCTGTTCGCAAGGTTGAAGATGTTGAAGATATCAGATCTATCTCCAGGATCAAGGTTGGACACCAAAGTTGGCTAAGATCTTATGGACCAATAAATATCTGACCAGGTCACGTAACCCGATCCAACTCCGATCGTGGTCATATGATCAAGCTATTTTCCGAATGGGGTTTAAAGACCGGCTAGCGTAGACAAGGAAGGTGGACCAACATGATGAGGGATCACCTGGCTACCTGATTTCCGGATACCAGATTATCGAATTCCAGATTATCCGTATGCGGGATCTTAAACCAGTAATAGAATCATTTCGGTATGAATTTTGACACGTGGCACCTATTTAGGCATGTAGTCATTATGGCAGGATTTGTGATCCTTAATTGGATAATAATCAAATGAGTTTGGTATTTAAATAACCGCAACACGTCAGTGTCTTCCGTATCTGATACGTGGCCGCCCGCCCACACGTAGCAGCAGATAGGAACCCCAGATAGTTTGGCCGGAATTTACTTCCTCCTCTCAAGACTTTTGCAACGAGGCGCAGCCAAGATAGATTTCAAGCTCACAAACAAGACGGCTTAAGTGGTCGGAAGGTCTCCGACGGCTCACGAGGTCAGAAGATCGATGACGGCCCAAGTGGTTGGTTAGAAGGCCCAATCAAACCGATTGTTAGCGACCGAGGAAAGGTTGCACACACCTCTCCCAACCGCGCAAAGATTTCCGCGTGGTGGAAGACCAATTCCGAGCTTGACTAGATCAAGCATCTTCTCGAGTCATCCAAGGAAAGCGTAACAGCCTATCCACCGGGTACAAAGGTGAGTAAGGTAGCAATCGCACGCTCCCTCCATAAGTCGGCAGTCTAGGACCTGTGAGTGTCGAGTCGTGATCACTCTAGTCGGTGATCGCTGCTACACCATAAGTGCAGCGTAGCGATCTGAGGACCTACCTAAGATTCGTTTTCTTTTCATTCTACTCACTTCTAGCTACTTAACCTCTAAACACCCTTGCCTATCTTCATTACATCAAGACATGTAATAAAGATAGGCAAGGGTGTTTAGAGCTGCTTGCGCATACCCTGGCTGACGCATACTAAAGTTTATGTTACTATACGGAGGAAAGTAAGCAATGTTTACAGGTGCGGAATACAAGAATATAACAGCAGATCTAGTGCATGAGGTGGTTTCTACAGATTAGACAATGAGTATTGTTTGGACTGTTTTGTTTAGATGTCTTTGAAATACCACTCTTATTAAAATAAATAACTAGAATTTAATATTGGCAGCTTCACAAGATTGGCTGACCCATGGCAATCCTTGCGTGCCACAAGTGATCGTCACCAAAAAAGCGCCTCGAATTTTCTGACAAAGTAAGAGAGCAATTTCCTTGTCGATCAACTTACTGTGACGACGTACTTACTCGTCACAGTAAGTTGATCGACAAGGAAATTGCTAGTATCATTATTGTTTTTGTGACATTTTGGTAACTACGCAAAATGTCCACAAAAACAATAATGATTTTAAAAGTACCTCGTGTTGAGTAATAGGCAAATACCGAAGTAATATATTTGATAGAGATCCTTAGTTATCATGGCTACCATGTTACTTCCAAGCCTAGTTTCTACGAGCCGTTTCTATCGTACAAAAAACGTTTCCGTACCTACGTAATTTTATCACCTCATGGTATTCTTCTGGTAATTAGTCTTACCCGCTGACAGCTGCACGACACCTAAAAGTAACATACGCTTACCTTATGTTCCGAAGGAAGTAAGTCACAACCGATGATCAACATCCACGTCCATAACCATACACAGCGGTGTACCTTGTTAACACCGCGACATCGTTCTCCATATCTTCTAGTTCTCAGCAAAAAATTACATGCGATTGAATAAATTGACAAGATACTACTTTTTAGAGTCGCTATTGAAGTGTGGACAAATGTCTCGCAACTGTTGTTTCTACTTCAGAACCAGCTAGTACTCACACGTGACTCTGTCGACACGATGGAGGATCCATCTCCGTTTAGCACGTCCTCGTGTCGGTCTTCTCCCTGTAGGGCTTGGCTTTTGATGGTCAGCGCTTTGATTATAAAAGTTTTCTGACCCTGCTTTAGCTTCGTCACGTATTTTTAGCGAAATAAGAGCTACAGCGCCTATGCCTACCTTGCGAGAAAGTGCTGCAGCTTGTCTGCATCAACGTCCTTTAACTCGTTCAGTTTCTCCGGTTTGATTGCCTTCTTCAAGTCGTCTACCGAGTGCCAATAAGACGCTGCTGACACACCAACAATGCACATGATAACTTTGTCATCTTGTCCTTGACTCGACAAATTTTTGAAAGAGAGACTTGACCTGTGTGATCAAAATTTATCGTCAAATGTGGAGCAACATAAAGAGATTTTATGCTTGATTTGATTGGATAACAATTGCTGTTGATGCTTACTCATTTAATCGTAAAGTTATACTCTACTTACCCTATTTTAAGGTAAGGTATCCTGTCACACCATTATATAGGGTCACAACGCTATCACACCTATTCATGACCTTAACGAAGCCAAATAAAAGGACGGCACACTAATTGCGAGTAATCAAATAAAACATCATCTTTCACACCATACACCTCAGATTTGGCGGACGGAATCCTCGTTTATGCATTTTTTAAGTAAAGATTCGAGCAGGTAATGTCTGTGGGGGGGGGGGGGGCGGTACTTGTCAGGTACTTTTCCCATGCCGTGCTTGCTTAGAAAACACTCAAGTACAAATACTAGTTTAGGACTGATATTACGCGCATGCTCAACGAGGCACCAATGGCCAAAACCTACACGAGATGGTGCAGCATTCTTCTAACTTGTACATACCATGTATTATTATCTACAACACCCATGTCTTCTTAATCTTTCTCTTTTTAGTTTGTAATATGGTTTGAAGCATTCTAAACATCGTCCTCTTTGACTGCCTCAAACACATCGTAGATATTCAATACTGTCTGCATGAGGTAATCCAAGTTTTGCTAGTCGTTCAAATGTACTGTACTTTGTCGCTGCTGCTGATGCCTTTGCAAATAACGTTTCTGCTCGCAACTTTTCTAATTTTGCTTGACGGATCTTTTGTTTGATCAAATGCTTTTCTTTTATATTCACTTAATGTTTTTCTTTTTCCATCTCAAGACGTGCTCGATCTCGCTCGAGTTTATCACGCTCAAGGTCAAGACGTTCAATGTCATAATCTTTTTCAACGTTTGTATATTCGGTAGAGTAAAGGAGACTTAAATAGGTGATGGGTCGCGGGTTTTCTTGCTGCATTTGACTGATTTCGAGCTGATGGCGTCTGCCATCACGGGTATAGGCCACTGTTTCGAGAATGACAGCGACGACCCACTAGTTGAGCGCAAGATTGTCGGCAAATTGCGTGGAAATAGCCTTGGTCGCGTCAAGTATTTGGACGACAGTTGTTTTTTATGCAATAGGTGACAGTAGGGATTATAGACAAGATGTGACGACATGTATCCAAGGCATGAATGACACAATGTTGTGCTTCATGTCCGTATGTAAAGAGAAATGGAGATGCCTCTTTGTGATGTATAAGTAATGGAGAGACTGAATGTTGATGACTGGAGCAATGAATCTCACTTGACTTGAGCACAAGAAGAATCAGCTTTAAGTGAGTGGCATCGACTGTGCGCATCAGTTTCGTACAACTACAGTTGATATCAATGTCAGAAGAATGATACGCACGAAATGCTTGGTGCTGCTTGTACACAATCTTTACATCAATTGTTGCTATGCTATCATACAGATATAATCACATCGTGCACATACTTAGATTAATGGCGCCATCGGTGCGTTATCAACATCAGTGCTCTATATCTTGAATTAGGCACTTGGAAGACAGCATTCGTATACATTTGTAGCATGTTAGTTGCAGTTTTGTAATTTATCCTTTTGATATAAATGTAGCCATCCTCATCAAATCTGTCCAGCTAGCTATACAATGCTCTGACACACAGATTGCACATAATTTGTCACATGGCTCTTTACTTCAGAGACACATTGCATATACACAAACTGTACATAATTATGAATTATCCACTCAGTCAATACTTCGACTATATATAAGAAAATTACGTCGATATAAGAAGAGGTAAACGTTACTTCACATGTTTCTCAAGCCCATTATGTTTCACTTAAGACGCTGACAATGTCTACATGTTACTTTTGCAGAAAAAGACGTGATAACGAGTCGTCCATGCAGCGTTTAGTGGCTCAAAAACTGCAGTTTTGTGCCGATATAAATGATACTTTTGTATCCACTCAGCGAGCTCTAACGCGTCAATATGAACGCTATCAAGTGCAAAAATCCCTTGGTGACGAATTGGGTCAATTACATTTGGCAATAGAGCAATTGACCCATTTTCAGACCTTTTTTGGGACAGAAATGAACCAAAATAAGAAATGGACATATCGCAGATGACGTGTCTGCGACAGACATTGATCAATTGCTAAGTACGATTTCAAGCAGTCACTTACCAGTTACTTCACGTACTGAAAAGATTGTGTCGAATGTGCCTCGTCTCATGAAAAAGGCAACTATACTGGTCGTCAAATGTCGTCAAGCGATGAAGGAAGTAGAAGAGCTACCAACGAAATATCAATGGATACCACTAGTCATATGGAGAATTTATGATCAAGTGATGGAGATTATGGAAAATAACAATGAGTGTAAGTCATTAAAGACTGCAATGCATGATATGATGAAAGTATTGAAAGAGACAAATCCATTCTTCTATCTCCAAGAGCTTTATCAACCACCTCCACGACATTTAGATGAACAATGGGATTTAATTGCATCGGAAAAACTCATGACCACTTCGTCAAGTATGGCACCGTATTTTCAAAAATTAAAGAGTCAATCCTTTGCACTGTTCAAGAAAAATGACTCGTCTGTAAGGATCAATTATGGATGGAATCAATTACGAGAAACACTTGCTTTCGTATGAAGAGCTGCAAGACATTTTCATTACTTGATTTTACATTTGTATACAATAGCAATGCGACGTGAGGAGATCAATACGCATGCTGGCATTATTTCGGAAAAAGCTGCATGTGGAATGCTTAGTGACGATGCAAAGCTGAGATCACGGCTGAGATTATGTCGTGCAAACGCCAACTCAGACGATTATTTGCTCAAGGAAAGCTATGAGTGGACACCGGAATTACTGGTTTATCTCGATGAATGGAGACAGCATCGAGACAATCAACGAATTTAAAATTTAGGATTTCATCATAGAGAGCAGTCACATGATTTTCTACCTCGATTTACAGGCGAAGATCAGCCAAGGCGGAGCAAACGGAAACGACGCAAAGATGTACTTGCTGAGATTGGACACCATTTTTGTCGAGTACACCGCGTGTGGCAAAGATCAAAGCTGGGTACTTCCCGTTTTGAATCAATGAAAATTGAAGAAATGGGCCTATTGGAGAGGACAATCAAAGGCAGCTTACAGGCGGTGGTCGAATTGGTCTACAAAATGATGTTAGCTCGCTGGATGGAACGAAGGAAACGACCCGCTGCGTGGTGGACATCTTTTCAACTTCGTGAGAGAAATTGTTTTGGCCGAAAGCATGAATCGCTCGTTCATTTTTCTGACAACTTATCTACAGATTACTTAAATAAGGATTCACAGGCAAACAGTACTCAAGCCGCTTTGTCAGATATTGTCGAGCTCAACGACAATTTACAAGATGCAATTGACGGGGAATCTGTCGAACACAATAAAGTTCGACGGTCTAGTGTGCAATTACCTACCGTAGGTGGTTTCCGACGCCCTTCCACGGTAAATTTGGTGAATCATCCATCGGGATCAAGAGAGAAAGCGACTGAACTATCCTCATCATCGGACTTCGTGATCGCGAAACCACTTTTGTGCTCCAAGCCGATCCGAGATTGCGGCTTTTACCCGTGGACTGAAAAGGACGTTGAGGCCTTCACGCACGACGCTAAGCGTATAGCCGATGTACGTGCCGCGATGGTGGATCTCTGCGACCGGCTCAACTGTCGGAAGGTCTCCCGTGAGGTGGCATGTGTTACTGAAACTGAGACTAGACCAGGTTTTGGAGACTCTGCATGTAATGCATGGCAAACGGCATGCATAGCAAGTCACGTGTGTACGCTAACTAAAAAAGGCAGCTTTGTTTGCTGAGGAAAGAGAAGTAGTTGAGGTAGCGTCGGCGCTTACCATGAAGCGTACATTACCTGTGACTGGGGCTAACCCATCCGTGATAGAAGACAATAGCGACTCATCAGCTTCGCACGTAACTTCAGACGAACCAAGTATTAGGGAGTTGCAGAAGAGTGTTCGGAATGCACATGGCAGCGTTGCAGATCTGCTTTCTCTGTACGATGGCCAACAGTCGGCTGAGTGGCGCGATGTTATTTTTATCAACTGGACTTGCCACTGCTCACCTACTGGATACGATCTTGCAGGATGGAGTTGCTCAGGAACCGCTTGTAGACAGTAGACATCGCGGCGAGTAGATAATGGAATATTGGCCATTAGTACAATACTTGACCGATCGTTCGCTGACACTTACCTGTGCGCATGGAATCAAGTCATGACATTGCGATGTGTGTGGATTTGAGTAGTCCTGGCGTAATCTATCGCAGGTTCCACTTGATTTGCTGGTATGTTGTGAAGACTCATTTGCAAAGAATGCTTTCAATTTGTTATGCCCGATCGATGAAGCTTGTCAGCCGATTCTTCTCATGGCAGCTCTCACTCAAGCATCGCACGTTCCAGTGGCCGGTATATGTTCCTGCTATCAATTACGCTTTCATGGATAAGATAAAGACAATGTTAACGTCCTCATTACGAAGACAACCTGTATGTATTTGCAGTACTTCGATGCATCATGATCACGAAAGGTGGTTCCAAGCGCGTTGAACCGCAAATGCTCAAGGGGCTTACAGCGTGGCTACATTGTTGAGAATGTGATAGTTACCGCACCTGCTGTAAGATGCAACTGCCGACTCATACGTGACACCGTCTTTTGTGCTGAACCCCGACGTGATCCACGTCCCAATTGTTCGATCTTGGCCTTGCAATAGATACACATTGTTCTTGTCTGGCTCGGTGGCACCAAAGTACTTGCAGGCCTTCACATAGAACGCATTGATGCATGACGGGGGGGCTCTTAAGGTGGTTATTTATGTGAACGATGCCATTGCGAACACTGTTGAGCATCTCACAGTCACCAGCAGCATCCCCCGATGCATAAATTGGAGCTGTGCGATTGTGATTAAGTTGGGGGATGCTGGAGACGATTGCGGCTTTTTCTGGACCCCAAGTAATTGGATAGTTCTCTACCGTTTTCTAGTGAATAAACCCGCGTCGTTTGTTGCGAAGCGCACAACATACACGTTGGTATTTGGTACCATGTTGCCAAGTCCGATGAGGTTGCTTGCTTCGGCAGCAAAAAGTTGTGGAGACGCACTGATGACATATACCTCTACTTTAGCAGCACGCAATGCACGCATGGTTGACTCTTGTCCATTGAAAACGCGTAAACCTTTCGAGTACTTCCCCTCAACTTTCAGCTCACCTGTTGATGTGTATGATGGATTTTGAAGCGATTCAGCGAGATTCCAGCGAATGCTGGAGCGGATGAGAGACCTGATCTCATCTTCCGACATTCCAACAAGCAGTTGTGGGAAGACAGTCATGGCAATTGTCATTGCGCAGTCAGAGTGATCGTTGCCTCCGTCTATGACCTCAAGGCCGAATGTCAAGAAGGCAAGTTTGGCGCGAAAGTTGCTAAACTCCCGTGTTTTCTTGACATCATGAAGTGACATGGGCTCTCTGTCGTTTGTCAGATTGTAGATGGGCCCGATATACGAGTCAAACAGCATCTGGTAGTCTTTACTGGTGGCGGAGAGAACCGTGGCTAGAGTCACATTGGCACCATTGACATCCTGACCTAGCACTGAGTTTGTGCCATTGATTAGACAGATGTTACTGCTGCTGGCAGTGTAGCCGAGGGCAAGAAGGGTCTGGTCGTATCCGAAAGTTTAGGTTATCAACCTAGTACAGAACGGACGTGTACGAGATATCACCGAACATGCACGTATGTCCCAGTCAAAGACAGCGTAACTCACGATGTCTTTATGCTTGACATTTGTCAGTAATTTGGAGACCATGTCGTTGTTGTAATCGGGGGCTTCGGCTGCGAAAAGCGAATTGCTAGCCGAGACGATGATCAATACGATTGTGGAAAGAGTTATCGTGGCGAACACGTCGATCATGATAAATGAATGTCGGGTGGGGTGAGGCCAATTTGAAAATGAAGATAAGGTTCAAGCTCGCTGTGCAACCGACGTCGTTTTGGAAGCTCGCACAGAAATCTTTTATGAAACGATGTTTGGGCCAAGAAGTCCAAACGTCGTCTCATGACTTGTTGCAAAGTTCCACTGCTTGGGACGTGTGGAAGCAGGAACATGTTGTCTGACGACAAACCAAAGGCGATCGAAAGCAATGGTCTGTTGGCTGCCACGATCTTGTCATTGCCTCTTGCACATCAAGAGACGTTAATGATGACCATGAAGGACAAGATGAGACGAGGCATACTTGAGACAAGTATGTTTTGAACCCGAGTAAACATTTTGTAATACTAATCAAAACGACGTGTGAATTGTGTACCTTTTTGCACCATAGTAAACAAATCGGAATACTAATCAAATCGCATACTAATCATATCGTGCAAGTGCTTCTAAGCTGTCCACGAACGATAACGATACTGCGCGTGTTTCTTGATCATATGAAGCTATCAATCCTTTTGCTTAACGCCAAGCTATAAAACACTCACACTAGGTCACAATTCCATCTTGCCTTTGATCATCTACATCACAGGTTCCAAGCGGCTTACACTATCAAATAGCGGTATAGGCGCTAAGAGTGCGCGAGATTCCGTCATGAACGTTTGGAGTTTCCAGCAAACACCGGCATTCGATATCTTTCAACAAGTCAATGTCATTTTGCAGTATCACGTCCACAAATCATCGCCGCTCGGACGCATACATGTTTCTGATGTTCCGGAAAATTTCAGCCGTTTGCCGCGCAAGCTGCAGTGATTGCATCTGAACTTTCTCGCGCATGCGAGCAGACCGTGGTCTATGGCGGCAAAGCTCCTGCACGTCCTGTTTCGTGACTGCCAATAACTGAATCAAATCCTTTAGCTCAGGTTGTTCTGCAGTTATACCAGTGTCAATATTTACGTCTTCAATAACGTCGCAGGTGTCTGCATCTTTCGACGCAATGGCTTCAACATGGAACATAGGCTCCGAGGTTGCATCGTCTGAGCAAGCATTTGCATCATTCACGCTCGCTGACGTCTGGCAAGATGGTGCAGCTTCCATGCTAGAAGTGATTGTTTCATTTTCTGATCTGCCTGGTTTACCTACTTCAAGCTCTGCTGGTGTCACGTGTTTTTTCTCATCGGGAAGCTGGTTTGATGCAGAGTGCAAAGCAAGTTTCTCTGAACCAGTAAGAGCGTCTCGAATTAGGATCTGCGCACGATTCACAGCTGCAAGAAGCTGCCTTGTCGACGAGTCAACCGTCGTCTTGTTGTCATCATTATCCTCAAACCTAAACTTCTGGACCTCCTGCTTCATCATATGGTTTGTCACAGCTGACAGTGCGTTCACTTCAGCACGAATAACATACACATCGCTCCACCGAAGTAGATATGATACCAAAGTTTGTTGGTCCCAGGAGCAGATGGCCTCAATACTCAGTAATTGAGGTTTTGAGGCAATATCCACTTCCATTGCATCATCGCCTTGGTTGAGTATCGATAGCGAGGTGACTTTACGGTTCCAATACTCCTCAGCAAGACGCTGCTCGACCATTTCGGCTGCCACATCATGACCACCACATCTAGACTCGTAATTACAACCAATTCCACGACTCTCTGACACCCCTGGCGTTCGTGACTGAGAGCAAACAGTTGTACTCAAGCTCCCTTCACTTCGATCGCTATAATACGCATTAAACTCCGTAAAATGAATACTTCGAAGCTGCTCAGGTTTATCCAGCAGGCGCACTGACCATAACGCCTGCAAATGTTGGGCATGAAAATCAAGAATCTTGACTATACTAGCGGTCACATTCGACTCAAAAGACATTACCCGATCTAATGCCACAGCCTCGAGCTCGTCAGTCCACTTGAAATCATTCCACAAACACACGATATTAAGCAATTCGTCACAGATGCAATGAAGAAGACCATTGCTGTCATATTCAAAATCAAACGACAGACATTCCACACTGCGAAAATAACGGAGTGGAAACAGTGCAGCTTCCGAGATTGCTCCCAAACCAGCAAGATCATCACCGACTAAACTTTTGCTGTTGTGCCGTTTGACCAGGCTTTCTCGATAATTGTATCCCCAAATATCAATGCAGAGAAGCAGCTCGGGAAAGAACTCGTACGTGTCCCGTAGAAGCTCTTCAGCTGGTTCGTTTGAACTGTGTTGCTCCTGCGAAGTCTGTTGCTGATATTTGTGTGGAACCACAAGCTTTAACATTGACTTGTATACAACCATCTTTCGCTCGAAATGGGAATTATTCAACGCAATTGGAAGCGATTCAACCTCTTTGCAAGTCGCGTGACCCTTTACGCAATACAAATGTGACACCAGCGAGTGCAGCTGCATCGCAACAAGATGCAATTTGCGGATAATTGAGTTCATCTTCTTGCGATTGAGGACTTCTTTGCCTCCACTGCTTGTACGAGCCAACGAATACGCCACATTGTCAAAAGACTTCATCCGCGAGCTGATCTGTGACACAAGTTTCCGCTCCCACTTCAACGCTGACGCGCCCCGGCATCCGAAATCACAGCCTGGCAGGGGGGACGAGTGCAACGGCGACGAAACATCAACATCCTTAGACACATTCGTCGGGTGCAAGTAATAGTAAGGGTCCATCTTTGCAATTTCATCCAGCAATCGCTTTAGCGTTGCTCTCATAACGTACGTTTGTGGGCCAAAAGAAATCACGCGCTCTAGTAGGGACCAAACAAACGGCGGCAGCTCGCGAGGCCAACGAAGCGACCCGACTTCTTCCATCGTGACGGCGTCAAACTTCAGAGTACTCTTTTCAGAAGAAATCTGCGCTGCAAAAGTCTCTTGTTCGTCGGATTCACTTGCCAAGTCAACTAATGCTGCTTCTTCAAACCAGTCATCATCCTCCCACACTGCGTCATTTGCAACATTAAGTTTGTCATGGCACACATCAATGTGGATCGGTGACTGATTATTGCTGGTCGAGATAATATCGTTAGCCTTGACAGCTTCTACCGTGCTTTCGATAGCTCGATCATCGACAACAGGTCTGTCCACAGCAAAAACATGCTCTAAGCCAGCCTGCAACGCATCGGCTTTTTCTTGCAGTGTCTGCTCATTTTGTATCGATATAGTTTCAAGGCAGCTGTCAAGCTTGCCCATTAAATCGTGTTTGCGAGATGCATCCAAACCGCATGAATGCGAACCAATGTGACACTGTAGATCATAAACAACGCCGCATAAAATTTGCAGTCTTCGGCAACTTTTACGGCTCATTTCTACTTGACGCAACTTGTCTTTCTGTGCCAAAAGCGATGTCTTTGCAATCATAAAGTCAGCCTCCACATTATTCAGTCGCTCTAACGATGCAACGGCATGATTATTTATACGAATCGTATCAGTGGCGACGTTACTAACAACCAGTTTAGTAAGCCTTTCTTCGTTCAAACTGCAGTCGTGCAGCGCCTCAGATTCTGGAACTACTGATACCTTACAAGGTATCACCTTTTCATATGAAACTTCAGCAGCATCAGAAACTGCTTGCGTATCCTCAATGCTTCGTGCAGATACCTCCATAGCATTTCCTGCAGTACTGTGCATACTGTAGTCGGCATCCTTCACAATAGACGACAAAAAACTCTCATTACAGCTTTCAAATGCTTCCCTATCATTGTTAGCAGCAACTATGTCAAGTAAAGATAATGGAACATGTCAGTATATACAGAGGTTGAGCCGTACCTTGTCGGTGAATTTGTTAATGTAATCGACCTTTGTGATGATATCTGCGCAGTCGTTTCTCCAGTTAATCCATTCGGGCCCGTCAAAACCACCTCACTTTGTGAAGCGTGATCGACGATATGATCGTCGGTAGAAGCGTTATCGTTTGGAGATTGAGGTTTATCATCCCCTGCGCTTGCATCTTGTAGCTCTGACAGCGTTTCTCTTACTAAATCTTCTGCATCCTTGTTCACGTTAGAACTGGCAGACACTTCAACATCAAGTTGCAATGGAACTTCGTTCGCAATACTATCTGTGTGATCAAAATCCAGACCAGCATTGCTAGTATGAGCCACATTTGGACTCGACGGCGTTAATCCCCCTTCAGCACGATTTCCTGCAAAATTGCCCGTGTGGCCTGAAAAAGAATCGGTGTCAGCATTATCTACAACTTCATCAACCTGACCAACCAGGGCCGTGTGAATATTGGAAGGCGACGGAGACATGTGCACACGATTACGCGTCTCATACGCTAGGTCGTCAGACATCTTTCTGCTGTTATGTGATAGTCCTTCTCGTAAAATACGACGTCGTTTGTACATTTGTTGGGATCCACGTCCAGCAGGACTGCTCCATAATTCTGCGTTTGTACTATCAAAGCGTCGTCGTTGGCGTACAACCGGAACCTCCACAGGAAAATATTGTAGAGGATGTCCGTGGACAACATCTTCCTCTTCGTCTTCAGTCATCCATTCATTGTCTTCGTCATCATACATGTAGTCATAAATATAAGGCATCCGATGCCGGTAAAAAGCAGGTGGCGGTGGTCTATCACTTCGCATGTTGCTAAGCGGGCGCTTATAAGTTCGGCGAGAGTATGGACGATGCACAGAATGATACTCGTCTGCAAAATCCAAACCTTCATTTGGGCCAGCATTTTCATCTGTCAAATCAGCAGTCTCACCGTATGCAAAATACCCTGCATCATTCTCATGTCTTGGCTCATCATAATCATTCAAACTATCATCTGTTTGTGCGACGCGCTTCTGTGCTCCTGGATAAATATGGCGTGATTGTCCGTTACAAGCACTTCCATATAACGCTTCATTTTCTTCATGTTGGAAAGCACATCCGTACATTCTTGACCCACCTTCACCCCACATTTGGTCCGAATAATGTCGAGGCATCCATCGAGTATGTTCTCGATATGGAACTCGACGTCGAGTAACAAAATGACTTAATGACTGACCTCTTCTCTGCTGTAAATACAAATCTTCCATTCCATCATCATCATCAGCAGCAGCAGCAGCATCAACGTCATCAATACGTCTCTTACTTGTTTTATTCCTCATCATCTCGTTCTTTTTTTTCATCCATTTTCATGTCTCTTACTTTTCTCCATCTCGATCGTTCACGACGAATCCACTCTAGTCTACGAGACTCTAAATCCATTCTCTCCATTTCCCGACCAGTATCTTCCATGTCGGACACATAAGGAATGGTCCAATTGACAGGACCACTCTGTCCTCTTCTTCTCTCCATGTTTGTTACTTTATTGGATTGTCGACCTTTTCTTGTCTCCATGTCTTTTCTCTCGTCCAATATTTGGTCCTCCTGTCGTCGTCGTGTTGTGTTGTTGTGAACACTTGCCTTTTTCTGTACATGAACTTGTACTTTTTCTACCAATGTCCGCAATTGTCTCGTTGCGTCCTCTAATGTCTCACTGGAATCTGCAGCTACTAAGAAATTCATCAAGTAGCTGCGACATGGAGACACTTGTTCACATTCATCTGGTGACAGAGCGCAGTAATCAATGGTACAACCGGTACTATTCACTATACCGTTAATACTACGACCACCATGTTCACCGTATAGATACGGTATTAAAATATCCGGATGCATCCGCGTTGTTAACCGGACAGCACGGACACGTTGTGCCGCGGCTCGCATTGGATCACCCATGACACGCGTGTCATTGTATCGTGAAGCTATGGCTCGTTTACTTACTCGCTCTTGATATAGCAGTGGCGTTTTTGCGACGTTGTCCGTAGAGACGACGTCTTGTGTCTCAATATGGTTGGCCCTAGTAACTGCCATGATTCTGGCCAAACGTTTAAATGACTTAGATAATGTGTACCACATTGTTATACTCATTTGACCATCACTCATTTGACCATCACTCATTTGACCATCACTCTACCTCTTTTTTTTTTAAGAAAAGAGGTGTAATTATTACTTTTTAAGGTAAAAATTAGCATTGTAGTGACTCTAATTTGACTCATAAAACAATGGAAGAAATGACACGCTTGCGTGAGGTGTTAAGTGCTAGTGATAAGCAAACAAAAGACTTTTTACAACCACTGCTATCTCTTCGTGGTGTACAGGATTTATTATTAACATTTATTCGAGACTCATCACGATCCTTTGAAGATTGGGTATGGGATCCTCAAGTACGACAAACACTCTTGAATATAAGAGCCATGGAACCTCAAGTATACGCTTGTCGTCATGACGTGGATCAAGTGTATACACGTGTGGCCGAGGAACGAATGGCTACAAGGACGCAGCAATTTTTATGTGACGACACACCATCTGACTTGCTCGCACGAGTGAATGCGGCACAGAATGATGGTAAAATTAAGTTTCAGAAGAAAAACTACTATGCCGCAAAAAATGCGTTTTTAAAGGCTCTCGAAGCACTACTGGAGCATCAAAGGAGTGAGTACTATGGGAAGACTATTCCTGTGATAGAATGGGATGAGATGGCTTTACAAATGCGATATGTGACACTCTGCAATAATATTGCAATCTGTGGCATGAAATTGAAAGATTATTCATTGATTAATGAGTATACATTCAAGGCATTAAGTGTTGATCAAGCATCAACAAAAGCATTGTATGCACTGATTAAATTGAGAGCCATGGAACATCGATATACTGAGGCAAAGGAGATTGTGGAGAAAGCATTGACGATGTATCCCGAGAACGCTCAATATTTACATTTAAAGAAGGAGATCAAGGCAACAGAATGGAAAGAAGCGTTACAACAGGCTGAATTGGCTGAAATTCGAGCAAAACAATTGCAAACAGCCATGGCAATGCCAAAGAAAGCTACATTGACAGAAGAGGAACAGGAGTTGCAGTGGAAATTGGAGATGCAGAAAAGAATCGATGAGACACCTTTACCTACTAAAGAGGATGATACTTTTGCCGCGTCGAGACTGAACGACTACTTTACGAAAACGAAACAAAGATTGATGGTCGACATTCGAACTTGTCACAACTCGAACGCAGGTGAAGAAGCTCTGTTTGAGTGTGCTATTGTTAATGGTACGACGGGTGAAGTTCTTGCAGCGAATGTCCAAGGTGCTTCCAAGAAATTTGTAAAGAATGAAGCTTGTAAAATTGTGATTGAAAAACTCTGGAATGACAAGCAAGCGGCTGATAAACTTATTCCAGAGGATATGGCATACTTGGAGAGATTTGAGCGTGCAAAGGCAAGTGGCCACCCATTGGTGAAGGAGGCTACTGTACCGGCAAAGATAAAGCAGACACTTAAGAGCTCCCCACAGCTGCCTACACGTGTAAGTTGGCTGGAACGTCAGCTTCCACCGTTGTCGTTGCTGAATCAGCTTACTCAACGCGGAACTCTTCAGGCTCGTTTTGACATTGAGGATGTGTCACCAAACAAGGGAGTGACGGAATTTAAGTGTGTAGGCTACCTTGACGGCGACTACGTTGCTACAGCGAACGCCATCAGCAAGAAGAAAGCTCGTACGGAAGTTGCTCAGCGGATGCTTGCAGCTGCATATGAAAAGAACCTGCTGATGGTTTATGATGGATCGACCGACGAGGATGAAAACGGAGCTCATGACGAAAAGAATTTGGACGGGAGCGAGCATGCAACGGCAGACTGAGGGATGAAGTTGCTGTATTTGCGAACTGTAGACTGCGTGGACAACAGCTATTTGCTCGTAGGATGGATGCTATCAGTGTGGTGTCATGGTCTCAGTCAATTCTTGTTAAATGAATGCGCTTTTAAAGTGTTTCAAAAACGATGTTTTTATGTATGTGGTTGCATGAATCACTTCTACCTCGTTCTTGGTTGCTAATCTACAAAATGTGACGCAGGATTTGTCTCGTATGCACCATAACTCGAAGATAAAACCCTCCGTGCCAGAAAAACACCTGAATCAATCAGCGTGAACATCAAGCGACAGTTGATAGACCTTGTGTGCACGTCGTGCACGCATAAAGTACTTGACACTCATACCAAAGATACAAAGGTACAAGAAGGCCGCTAGGAAAATACTTGTCGCTAGTGAGGACTTTGGTTTTCCTTTCGGTGGTCGAACTTTAATGTATAACGAATTGCTGCTTACAATGCATCCGACAATGAACTACCACACACACACACAATCATAATCATAAGCACCAATAGTTTAATCAAGTCAGTCTATCAAAAAAACAACTTTCAACATCAATAGACAATGCCTTGGATAGTTAGATATAGTTGTACCAGTAAGCAAAATCCCGTCAAGGAAAAGATTGCACAGCAAATAAGACCTATTGAGCATCACCATCATCATTAGTACGTCGTATATATACACACACAGTCATACTCCTTCCATTAGTGTAATCAATATCTACTTCATCAATTATTTACCAGGATGAGTCTGTGGTCCTTGATGTTGTTTCGCTCCTTGTGCCAAGAATTCTTCTAAATCTGATGATGTATCTCCAAGATCATTACTCTCACCACTTCCAGGTGATGATGATCCCATATGAAGATGTTTTAGATTTGCATAACCAGCTTTATCACCACTTACAACCGAGACAATTTCCGTGCGTTCAAATGTTGCAGTCATTTCCCTTCGTAGTTCACCGTAGACATTCTTCAAGCGTGACATAGTCGATACAATACACAACACAACAAAGGCAATCCTCAAGTCGAGATTAGTAATCAATTGACAAGAGCCAGTGAAATTCAAAAATGCGGTCACGGACTGATAGAAATGATGAAAATCAAATAGAAATAGAAAATAAGATAGAAACGCATGTGAGTCTTACGATAGACCCCAACTGAAGGGGCGGCTGGGTGCTGGCTATTTTGTGTCTCGTGGAATTGTAATTATCACAGTTCGTGTCGATTGGGGAACGACAAAACAGTTTAGAAATACAGGACTAAAATAGAAAATAGTCACGTGGAAGGAATACAATCGATATGAAAATAGAGTCTTGTCATTAATTCTTGGTTCTGATTTTTAGCCAATCCAAGTATGACAACAATATTTGGGCTCGAACGCAAAAGTACCAAACGCAAAAGGACCTATTTTTCACGTAATGTGATATTCATGGATACTATTGCAATATTTCCAATTCATCGTAGGGTCCTTTCAAGTCATTGCTCAGGATCCACTCAAGTTTATTTCATCGTATCATCCAGTTGGTACTACTTCACTCGACTATGAGCTCTCAAGGCAACGTATTTTCAGCGCTACAGCCAGAGAAACGCAAGAAAAAGACAAATGAAGTGCCAAAGAATACGATGTTTGCGTCTTTTGTGAACAAATCATCGACGTCTGCATGGGGCGATGACAGTGATGATGAGATTTACGTTGCTGCTACTTCAGTTACTGAATCATCAGTTGTTGCTGAAGAAGGAGAAGAAGATGAAGACGACGATGATGAAGAGGATGAAGAGGATGAGAGTGAGGATGAAGAGCCGATGGCAAGTGTAGCTCCCAAGAAGACAGTCATTCCTCACCGCACACTATCTAAGAAGGAAAAGAAGGAGTTGGAAATGAAGGAGTTTGAAGCGGCACTGGCTGATCTTGGAATACAAGCACAAGATACACAGACGTCGTCAAAGAAGGAAAATGAGATTGTGAAGGTAGAGACACCTTTGACCACGGGTGCATCGGACAAGAAGAAGAAAAAAAAGAAGGGCAAGAAACCTTGCAAGATTCTTGATCCAGAGACTGAAATGGCTGAAATTGTCGATATTAAGGCTGTGGTAAAGACCAAGAGCAAAAAGAAAAAACCGGTTGAACCAGTGGCTGTGAGGATTGCTCGTGAGGAGAAAGCCAAGAGCAAGAATAAGGCCAAGAAAGACAAAAGTAGCTTTAACGAGTTCTCCATCTAGGTACGTGGACGATGCAGTGATATGGTGGCTACGTGATTGACAAAATGGGTGGCCGTACATGTGATAGAGGAGAGACAGGTGGTGTTCGTTATGGCAGCCTCCAAAGCTTGCTTTTAGCTAGTGTCACGCAATTCCAAGACTCGATCAAGTAGCCAGCCACTCTTGTGCACTGCCTTCTGAAGCGCTTGTTTGCTTGCGAGCGATGCAATCTCTTATACGTCCAAAGTATGAAGAGAGGTGTCGAACGCCGTCTGCCAGTTGTGACAATGTAGCAACTTATGAAATATATAAGCAAAACCGAATGAGATGTGTTATTGAGCGATCAAACATGACAATGAATGACGAGGAACCGGTCGACTGACAACGTTATTTTACATGTATTGCATCCATATTAACCAACTTCAATCATACTGCGCAATACTTGCATCCAAAGACCTTATAGTCGAGTCACAACATGCCTCTGATGTCCCCTATCTCAGTCTCCTGCATTTTTTGTGTCAATATTTACACGACTTCAAACGTCGCAGGGTACGTCAGGAAGCCGTATTCATCCACTGGCATTGAAGTTAAATGCCACGGCGTCCCAGCCACAGACGAATATCGACTACACCATTTTGTCAGCTTGCCAAAAAGTGATGGTGTCTCTTTATGCGTATGTATATACTGCAGCTGCCACTGCTTTGTCAATACAATGCCTACTACAACTCCAGCCAAAAGTCCAGCCACAAAATACATAGGACCAAAGAACCCTCTGTCCTTGTAATTCCAGAGCGAAAAGTGAAGCGTTGGTAGTGTTAAACCATCCACATAGCGTTTATGTCGAGTCATCGCTGTGTTTAAATTGGTCACCACGTCCTTGGCCATATTCTCCAGGCAAAAAGAAAAAATTAAGGATGAGGATGTCATGGACATGGCTGCACCTTTTGACGCGAAAATGTCGTTAAATAAAGCACTTTGTCGTCGTAGACTGTGAGCAACATGTATCCTAGAGAAATCGACTTGGGCCAGTACAAGACGTAATACGCTGGATAAAAAGTAACAGCAATTACAATATTAATCGTAGGTAATATTAGCAATACAATAATAATTACAATGATAGACAATAATAATAATAACAATAATAGACAATAATAATGACAATAATTTAAGCAAAAGAGTCTCTGGAGGTTGAAGACGTGTAAAGAACGTACTGTTCGGTATGATTTGCACGATCTGTGGCGCGACGCGCACGGTTTTGAGCAAGTAATAGGGCGTCACCGATGCGGCGTAAGGACCTTATATCTAGCTCTGATGTGGTGCGGCGAGGTGTGGGCTCAGACATGAAGATGGAAGTGAGACGAGAGAGATTACAATATGTAGCGACGATGGAGGATATTTCTTCTGTCTGATAAAGAAGCTCAATAGGCAAAAGGCGCAAACATTCAGTAATTTTGGGGCCAAAAACCCAAATGGTCGAAGGCATAGGGCTTAGGTTTCACATGTTGAAGTTGCGGATCAAACATGTCGCAACGTATCCTAAACAATGCGACACGACCGATACAGTTACACGTATTACATTTGAAAGATCTGCAACAGTGTCACTTTAACGTCAAGGCCATCAATATAATCTTTGGCATTAATTTCTTCATTAATTAACCTAAGACTGGTAATACCTAAGACTAAGTTAAGTGCTTAAGACTGTTGCCATTCACATAGAATGGCTTTACCAACTTCAACATCATGCAAGCAGGAAACAAGGTCCATGCGACTAGCTACACCAGCTTACAATCGCGGGGCCATGTCGTCCGAGGGTGGAGCCGGTATGTAGGGCTTGCGAGGCGGATTCAGCTTGGCCGGAGACGGGAGTGAAACAGGTTCGACACGCTGCTTCTGCGAGGCCAGCGCGTCTACCTTCTCCTGCACACGACGGCCGTAGTCTGGGTCACATTTGGTAAAATTAGCGATAGCACGAGCCTGTACAGGTTCGGACGCGTTCACCAATGAGGCGGCAATGTTGTCTGTAAGATGCTCACGAGCTGCAGCGTTTAGTGTCTTGCGGTAGAACTCGCCAACTTGTGAGTAGTTGTCATCGTCATGAGTCGAGTACTTGTTCGCTGTCGAGTAATCGCCGCGGTATGCGTGGTACTGTAGCGTCGCGTCCTCTGGCGGCCCATTCTTGCTGTTTGGAAAATAATTAGGTGCGTCGTGCATGTTACCGTCGACAACCATGAAGCCGTCCCGCTGATACGTTTGCGGCACTTTCAGTGGACGATTCACGGGGATCTGATTGTAATTGGCACCTAGACGATGGTACTGCGTGTCCGAATACGAGAACAGACGGCCCTGCAGCATCTTGTCAGGTGACGGCTCAATACCTGGCACCATGTGCGATGGAGAGAATGCAATCTGCTCAATCTCAGCAAAGTAGTTGCTTGGGTTACGGTTGAGAACGAGGCGACCGACTTCAATCAGTGGATACTTGCTATGAGGCCACACTTTGGTTACATCAAAAGGGTTGACTGTCTCCTTAGCCGCTTGTTCTGGAGTCATCACCTGAATGTATAGCGTCCATGACGGAAACTGCTTGTTAGCAATCGCGTCGTACAGGTCACGAATAGCATAATCCGGGTCAGAACCAGCCAGTTTGGCTGCTTTCTCCACAGTTAAGTTGCGAATACCTTGGTCGGTCTTAAAGTGATACTTGACATAATTGGTTTCACCTTTGGCGTTCACGTTTGCAAACGTGTGACTGCCATATCCGTTCATGAATCGAAATCCATCAGGAATCCCACGATCAGTGAAAAGAAAGCTTTGCTGATGCAATGTCTCTGGTCGTAGCGAGAAAAAGTCCCACATCATGTCATCGTCCTTAAGATGCGTGCTTGGTAGACGCTTTTGCGTATGAATGAAGCTTGGAAAGAGGATTGGATCACGAATGAAGAATATAGGCGTATTATTACCTACAAGATCCCAATTCCCTTCCTCCGTGTAAAATTTCATGGCAAAACCTCTTGGGTCGCGTACTGTATCAGCACTACCTTGTTCTCCACCTACGGTAGAGAAACGAATGGCTACAGGTGTGCGCTTACCGATACTACTAAAAAGCTTTGCACTGCAATAGCTCCTAATATCACTGTGCGTTACTTCAAAGTAGCCAAAGGCACCACCACCTTTAGCGTGTACGACACGCTCTGGGATACGTTCACGGTCAAAATGTGCTAAATGATCAATTAAAGCAAAGTCTTCTACTAATAAAGGACCTAATGGACCAGCAGTAGCTGATGCTGTAAGTCCATGAAGTGGAATTGGAGCACCAGTGCTTGTAGTTGCAGTTGTACACTTTTGTACCATTAGTCAATGATCGTGATACTCGTTAGCTAGCAAATTCAAGAATGAGGAGGCTTGAAACGGTGTCTCGATAACGTGTACTTTCCGGAATGGTGTGGTAGACATTAATATCCTTTCACTTGTCATATATATTACTTAACCCTATAATTAGCCTCGATATCCTCATATCATGCTCGACCAATTAAAAGGCACATTCACAAACAAAAGATACTGCAACAAGTACTCAAGGAATTTCAGGCTGCTACTATTCCTTATGACTCAATAGTCAATAGCTGCTTTTGTAGAAGGCGCTCTAATATTATACATGTAGATACAACGCCTGCGTAGATTAATCAAAGCAGCAAAAGTTAAAGCGTGGCTCTTGTGTCTTACATAATGACCTTGGAATCTTCACGCCGTGTACTAATTGCATTAAGATCCTTGTGGCCTTGGACATATCAATGCAAAGGACGAGAGAGGTCTCGTCGTAGTTTCAACTTTGTCTTTTTCCGCTTACACAAGCCAGATGCAAGCTTCATTTACTTTATCTAGAAGAAAGATTGCCGCTTTTGCACCGTGGCTTAATGAACCACGTCCACAACTCGAGTAGAAAGTCGAGCATCATTTGCATGCGTTTCATTGCGTAGAAATATCATTTTCACGGTCTTACCAACGACGACGACCTTTGGCCATCGAGACACGGTCTTTGAATCATCGTACAGTAGTTAACTAGAGAAATATGCGGACTACATCTACACCAAGCTTACGCATAAGCGTGTATGGAATGAGCCACTACGAGGACGATATTTACTTTGAAACGGTGATGGTTGAGATGGGTGATGCTGACGGTATGGTGTCGGGTGCCTGCCACACCACTGCGAATACTATCCGCCCTGCGCTGCAGCTTATCAAAACGATGCCGAACCGTCCCATTGTATCAAGCATCTTGTTCATGTGTCTTGAAGATGGCGTGCGAATCTACGGCGATTGCGCCGTCAACACGGACCCGAACGCACAGGACCTTGCACAGATTGCCGTGACGAGCGCTGAAAGCGCAGATGCATTTGGTCTGATTCCAAAGGTGGCACTGCTGTCGTACGCGACAGGTGACTCGAACTCTGGCCCAGACAAGGTACGTAAGGCGACAGAAGTTGCCAAGTCCAGACCTGGACATCTACGGTCCAATTCAGTACGATGCTGCTGTGGACGAGTCAATTGCAAAGACGAAGCTGAAGGCGATTCTTAGCGGTGCTAAGGTTGGCGGCCAAGCGAATGTGCTGATCTTCCCTGATCTAAATAAGGGTAACGACACCGACTGCAACATAATATTGTAATAAGACCAAGTAAATGTCATATCAATGTGCGCAGCTCGTAAATGGGCGTTCGCGTCTGTCAAATGTTGCCTGTCGTCGGTTGTATCACGAGTCGATCATGAGCGGGTCTAGTAAGCGTAATCACGAGGGACCCGTTTGTCACATGCGTGACGTTGACGACGCAGCATGAATTTGGTG